>RQOL01000861.1:5320715-5755498 GCA_013076295.1 Sanderia malayensis | reverse complement strand
TTTATATGTTGATAAGTTTCAACTGTAACAACGTGGCTTCATGTGCAATTAGGGTGAATGAAAATTTTATTTCACTAAAATGAAGCAAATGCATGTGTATTTCGCGCAGTTTTAACTGTAATAACGTGGATTCATGTACAATTAGTGTGAATGAATGTAAATATGACTAAAAACAAGTAAGCGCATGTGTATTTCTCTTAGTTCCAACTGTATTAACGTGATTTCATATGCTATTACTGTGAATCAATGTTCATATCACAAAAAACAGTGAAACGCTTGTGTATTTTACTTAGTTTCATCTGTAATAACGTGGCTTCATATGCAATTACTGTGAATCAATGTTCATATCACAGAAAGCATTTAAACGCATGTGTATTTTACTTAGCTTCAGCTGTAATAACGTAGCTTCATGTGGAATTAAAGTGAAAAATGTTAATATCACTGAAAACAAGCAAACGCATGGGTATTTTTCTTAACTTCAACTGTAATAACGTGGCTTCATGTCCATTTAGTGTGAATGAATGTTAATGTCACTGCAGACAAGCGAATGCTTGTGTATTTTGCTTAGTTTCAACTGTAATAACGTGGTTTCATGTGCCATTTGTGTGAATAAATGTTAAGATCATTGAAAACTAGTAAATGCATTTGAATTTCGCTTAGTTTCCACTATAACAACGTGTATTCATGTGCAATTACTGTGAATGAAAGTTAAAATCACTGAAAACAAGCAACCCCAAGTTTAATTCTCTTCGTTTCAGCTGTAAAAACGTGGCATGATGTGCAATTAGTGTGAATGAATGTTAAAGTCACTGAAATTAAGCAAATGCATGTGTATGTTACTTAGTCTTGGCTGTATAAACGTAGCTTTATGTGCAATTAGTGTGAATGAATGTAAATATCACTGAAAACATTTAAATGCAGTTGTATTTCACTTAGTTTCAACTGTAACAACGTGGTTTCATGTGCAATTACTGTGAATCAATGTTCATATCACTGAAGACAAGCAAATGCATGTGTACTTTACTTAGTTTCAGTTGTAATAAGGTAGCTTCATGCGCAATTAGTGTGAATGAAAGTTAAAATCACTGAAAACAAGCAAACCCAAAATAAATTCTCTTAGTTTCAGCTGTAAAGACGTGGCATCATGTGCAATTACTGTGAATCAATGCTCATATCACTCAAGACAAGCAAATGCATGTGTATTTTACTTCGTTTCAGCTGTAATAACGTAGCTTCATGCGCAATTAGTGTGAATGAAATTTCAAATCACTGAAAACAAGCAAACCCAAAATAAATTCTCTTAGTTTCAGCTGTAAAAACGTGGCATCATGTGCAATTACTGTGAATCAATGTTCATATCACTGAAAACAAAGAAATGCATGTGCATTTCGCTTAGTTTCAAATGCAACAACGTGCATTCATATGCAATTAGTTTGAATGAATGTCAATATCCCTGAAAACAAATAAACGCAGGTGTATTTCGCTTAGTTTCAACTGTAACAACGTGCATTCATATGCAATTAGTGTGAATGAATGTTAATATCACTGAAAACAAGCAAATGCTTGTGTATTTTACTTCCTTTCAGCTGTAATAACGTAGCTTCATGCGCAATTAGTGTCAATGAAAGTTAAAATCATTGAAAACAGGCAACCCCAAGTTTAATTCTCTTAGTTTCAGCTGTAAAAACGTGGCATCATGTGCTATTAGTGTGAATGAATGTTAATGTCACTGAAATTAAGCAAATGCATTTGTATGTTGATAAGTTTCAACTGTAACAACGTGGCTTCATGCGCAATTAGGGTGAATGAAAACTTTATTTCCCTAAAAAGTTGCAAATGCATATGTATTTCGCGCAGTTTTAACTGCAATAACGTGGATTCATGAACAATTAGTGTGAATGAATGTAAATATGAGTGAAAACAAGTAAACGCATGTGTATATCGCTTAGTTCCAACTGTATTAACGTGATTTCCTATGTTATTACTGTGAATCAATGTTCATATCACTAAAAACAGTGAAACGTATGTGTATTTTACTTAGTTTCATCTGTAATAACGTGGCTTCATATGCAATTACTATGAATCAATGTTCATATCACAGAAAGCAGTTAAACGCATGTGTCTTTTACTTCGCTTGGTTTCAATGGTAATAACGTAGCTTCATGTGGAATTAAAGTGAAAAATGTTAATATCACTGAAAACAAGCAAACCCATTTGAATTTTACTTAGTTCTAGCTGTAAAACGTGGCTTCATGTGCCATTAGTGGGAATGAATGTTAATGTCACTGAAAACAAGCAAATGCATGTGTATTTTACTTCGTTTCAGCTGTAATAACGTAGCTTCATGCGCAATCAGTGTGAATGAAAGTTAAAATCACTGAAAACAAGCAAACCCAAAATAAATTCTCTTAGTTTCAGCTGTAAAAACGTGGCATCATGTGCAATTACTGTCAATCAATGTTCATATCACTGAAAACAAATAAATGCATGTGCATTTCGCTTAGTTTCAAATGCAACAACGTGCATTCATATGCAATTAGTTTGAATGAATGTCAATATCCCTGAAAACAAATAAACGCAGGTGTATTTCGCTTAGTTTCAACTGTAACAACGTGCATTCATATGCAATTAGTGTGAATGAATGTTAATATCACTCAAGACAAGCAAATGCATGTGTATTTTACTTCGTTTAAGCTGTAATAACGTAGCTTCATGCGCAATTAGTGTGAATGAAATTTCAAATCACTGAAAACAAGCAAACCCAAAATAAATTCTCTTAGTTTCAGCTGTAAAAACGTGGCATCATGTGCAATTACTGTGAATCAATGTTCATATCACTGAAAACAAAGAAATGCATGTGAATTTCGCTTAGTTTCAAATGTAACAACGTGCATTCATATGCAATTAGTGTGAATGAATGTTCATGTCACTGAAGACAAGCAAATGCATGTGTACTTTACTTAGTTTCAGTTGTAATAAGGTAGCCTCATGTGAAATTATTGTGAATGAATGTTAATGTCACTGAAAACAAGCAAATGCATGTGAATTTCGCTTAGTTTCAGTTGTAATAACGTGGCTTCATGTGCAATTAGTGTGAATGAATGTTAATATCAGTTAAAACAAGTAAGTCCATGTCTAGTTTACTTAGTTTCAACTGTAACAACGTGGCTTCATTTGCAAATAGTTTGAATTAATGTCTATATCACTGAAAAGAAGCAAATGCATGTGTATTTTACTTCGTTTCAGCTGTAATAACGTAGCTTCATGCGCAATTAGTGTGAATGAAAGTTAAAATCACTGAAAACAAGCAAACCCAATATAAATTCTCCTAGTTTCAGCTGTAAAAACGTGGCATCATGTGCAATTACTGTGAATCAATGTTCATATCACTGAAGACAAGCAAATGCATGTGTACTTTACTTAGTTTCAGTTGTAATAAGGTAGCTTCATGTGCAATTAGTGTGAATGAATGTTAATATCACTGAAAACAAGCAAACCCAAAATAAATTCTCTTAGTTTCGGCTGTAAAGACGTGGCATCATGTGCAATTACTGTGAATCAATGTTCATATCACTGAAGACAAGCAAATGCATGTGTATTTTACTTCGTTTCAGCTGTAATAACGTAGCTTCATGCGCAATTAGTGTGAATGAAATTTCAAATCACTGAAAACAAGCAAACCCAAAATAAATTCTCTTAGTTTCAGCTGTAAAAACGTGGCATCATGTGCAATTACTGTGAATCAATGTTCATATCACTGAAAACAAAGAAATGCATGTGCATTTCACTTAGTTTCAACTGTAACAACGTGGTTTCATGTGCAATTACTGTGAATCAATGTTCATATCACTGAAGACAAGCAAATGCATGTGTACTTTACTTAGTTTCAGTTGTAATAAGGTAGCTTCATGCGCAATTACTGTGAATGAAAGTTAAAATCACTGAAAACAAGCAAACCCAAAATAAATTCTCTTAGTTTCAGCTGTAAAGACGTGGCATCATGTGCAATTACTGTGAATCAATGTTCATATCACTCAAGACAAGCAAATGCATGTGTATTTTACTTCGTTTCAGCTGTAATAACGTAGCTTCATGCGCAATTAGTGTGAATGAAATTTCAAATCACTGAAAACAAGCAAACCCAAAATAAATTCTCTTAGTTTCAGCTGTAAAAACGTGGCATCATGTGCAATTACTGTGAATCAATGTTCATATCACTGAAAACAAAGAAATGCATGTGCATTTCGCTTAGTTTCAAATGTAACAACGTGCATTCATATGCAATTAGTGTGAATGAATGTTCATGTCACTGAAGACAAGCAAATGCATGTGTACTTTACTTAGTTTCAGTTGTAATAAGGTAGCCTCATGTGAAATTATTGTGAATGAATGTTAATGTCACTGAAAACAAGCAAATGCATGTGAATTTCGCTTAGTTTCAGTTGTAATAACGTGGCTTCATGTGCAATTAGTGTGAATGAATGTTAATATCAGTTAAAACAAGTAAGTCCATGTCTAGTTTACTTAGTTTCAACTGTAACAACGTGGCTTCATTTGCAAATAGTTTGAATTAATGTCTATATCACTGAAAAGAAGCAAATGCATGTGTATTTTACTTCGTTTCAGCTGTAATAACGTAGCTTCATGCGCAATTAGTGTGAATGAAAGTTAAAATCACTGAAAACAAGCAAACCCAATATAAATTCTCCTAGTTTCAGCTGTAAAAACGTGGCATCATGTGCAATTACTGTGAATCAATGTTCATATCACTGAAGACAAGCAAATGCATGTGTATTTTACTTCGTTTCAGCTGTAATAACGTAGCTTCATGCGCAATTAGTGTGAATGAAAGTTAAAATCACTGAAAACAAGCAATTCCAAAATATATTCTCTTAGTTTCAGCTGTAAAAACGTGGCATCATGTGCAATTACTGTGAATCAATGTTCATATCACTGAAAACAAATAAATGCATGTGCATTTCGCTTAGTTTCAAATGCAACAACGTGCATTCATATGCAATTAGTTTGAATGAATGTCAATATCCCTGAAAACAAATAAACGCAGGTGTATTTCGCTTAGTTTCAACTGTAACAACGTGCATTCATATGCAATTAGTGTGAATGAATGTTAATATCACTGAAAACAAGCAAATGCTTGTGTATTTTACTTCCTTTCAGCTGTAATAACGTAGCTTCATGCGCAATTAGTGTCAATGAAAGTTAAAATCATTGAAAACAGGCAACCCCAAGTTTAATTCTCTTAGTTTCAGCTGTAAAAACGTGGCATCATGTGCTATTAGTGTGAATGAGTGTTAATGTCACTGAAATTAAGCAAATGCATTTGTATGTTGATAAGTTTTAACTGTAACAACGTGGCTTCATGCGCAATTAGGGTGAATGAAAACTTTATTTCCCTAAAAAGTTGCAAATGCATATGTATTTCGCGCAGTTTTAACTGCAATAACGTGGATTCATGAACAATTAGTGTGAATGAATGTAAATATGAGTGAAAACAAGTAAACGCATGTGTATATCGCTTAGTTCCAACTGTATTAACGTGATTTCCTATGTTATTACTGTGAATCAATGTTCATATCACTAAAAACAGTGAAACGTATGTGTATTTTACTTAGTTTCATCTGTAATAACGTGGCTTCATATGCAATTACTATGAATCAATGTTCATATCACAGAAAGCAGTTAAACGCATGTGTCTTTTACTTCGCTTGGTTTCAATGGTAATAACGTAGCTTCATGTGGAATTAAAGTGAAAAATGTTAATATCACTGAAAACAAGCAAACCCATTTGAATTTTACTTAGTTCTAGCTGTAAAACGTGGCTTCATGTGCCATTAGTGGGAATGAATGTTAATGTCACTGAAAACAAGCAAATGCATGTGTATTTTACTTCGTTTCAGCTGTAATAACGTAGCTTCATGCGCAATCAGTGTGAATGAAAGTTAAAATCACTGAAAACAAGCAAACCCAAAATAAATTCTCTTAGTTTCAGCTGTAAAAACGTGGCATCATGTGCAATTACTGTCAATCAATGTTCATATCACTGAAAACAAATAAATGCATGTGCATTTCGCTTAGTTTCAAATGCAACAACGTGCATTCATATGCAATTAGTTTGAATGAATGTCAATATCCCTGAAAACAAATAAACGCAGGTGTATTTCGCTTAGTTTCAACTGTAACAACGTGCATTCATATGCAATTAGTGTGAATGAATGTTAATATCACTCAAGACAAGCAAATGCATGTGTATTTTACTTCGTTTCAGCTGTAATAACGTAGCTTCATGCGCAATTAGTGTGAATGAAATTTCAAATCACTGAAAACAAGCAAACCCAAAATAAATTCTCTTAGTTTCAGCTGTAAAAACGTGGCATCATGTGCAATTACTGTGAATCAATGTTCATATCACTGAAAACAAAGAAATGCATGTGCATTTCGCTTAGTTTCAAATGTAACAACGTGCATTCATATGCAATTAGTGTGAATGAATGTTCATGTCACTGAAGACAAGCAAATGCATGTGTACTTTACTTAGTTTCAGTTGTAATAAGGTAGCCTCATGTGAAATTATTGTGAATGAATGTTAATGTCACTGAAAACAAGCAAATGCATGTGAATTTCGCTTAGTTTCAGTTGTAATAACGTGGCTTCATGTGCAATTAGTGTGAATGAATGTTAATATCAGTTAAAACAAGTAAGTCCATGTCTAGTTTACTTAGTTTCAACTGTAACAACGTGGCTTCATTTGCAAATAGTTTGAATTAATGTCTATATCACTGAAAAGAAGCAAATGCATGTGTATTTTACTTCGTTTCAGCTGTAATAACGTAGCTTCATGCGCAATTAGTGTGAATGAAAGTTAAAATCACTGAAAACAAGCAAACCCAATATAAATTCTCCTAGTTTCAGCTGTAAAAACGTGGCATCATGTGCAATTACTGTGAATCAATGTTCATATCACTGAAGACAAGCAAATGCATGTGTACTTTACTTAGTTTCAGTTGTAATAAGGTAGCTTCATGTGCAATTAGTGTGAATGAATGTTAATATCACTGAAAACAAGCAAACCCAAAATAAATTCTCTTAGTTTCGGCTGTAAAGACGTGGCATCATGTGCAATTACTGTGAATCAATGTTCATATCACTGAAGACAAGCAAATGCATGTGTATTTTACTTCGTTTCAGCTGTAATAACGTAGCTTCATGCGCAATTAGTGTGAATGAAATTTCAAATCACTGAAAACAAGCAAACCCAAAATAAATTCTCTTAGTTTCAGCTGTAAAAACGTGGCATCATGTGCAATTACTGTGAATCAATGTTCATATCACTGAAAACAAAGAAATGCATGTGCATTTCACTTAGTTTCAACTGTAACAACGTGGTTTCATGTGCAATTACTGTGAATCAATGTTCATATCACTGAAGACAAGCAAATGCATGTGTACTTTACTTAGTTTCAGTTGTAATAAGGTAGCTTCATGCGCAATTAGTGTGAATGAAAGTTAAAATCACTGAAAACAAGCAAACCCAAAATAAATTCTCTTAGTTTCAGCTGTAAAGACGTGGCATCATGTGCAATTACTGTGAATCAATGTTCATATCACTCAAGACAAGCAAATGCATGTGTATTTTACTTCGTTTCAGCTGTAATAACGTAGCTTCATGCGCAATTAGTGTGAATGAAATTTCAAACCACTGAAAACAAGCAAACCCAAAATAAATTCTCTTAGTTTCAGCTGTAAAAACGTGGCATCATGTGCAATTACTGTGAATCAATGTTCATATCACTGAAAACAAAGAAATGCATGTGCATTTCGCTTAGTTTCAAATGTAACAACGTGCATTCATATGCAATTAGTGTGAATGAATGTTCATGTCACTGAAGACAAGCAAATGCATGTGTACTTTACTTAGTTTCAGTTGTAATAAGGTAGCCTCATGTGAAATTATTGTGAATGAATGTTAATGTCACTGAAAACAAGCAAATGCATGTGAATTTCGCTTAGTTTCAGTTGTAATAACGTGGCTTCATGTGCAATTAGTGTGAATGAATGTTAATATCAGTTAAAACAAGTAAGTCCATGTCCAGTTTACTTAGTTTCAACTGTAACAACGTGGCTTCATTTGCAAATAGTTTGAATTAATGTCTATATCACTGAAAAGAAGCAAATGCATGTGTATTTTACTTCGTTTCAGCTGTAATAACGTAGCTTCATGCGCAATTAGTGTGAATGAAAGTTAAAATCACTGAAAACAAGCAAACCCAATATAAATTCTCCTAGTTTCAGCTGTAAAAACGTGGCATCATGTGCAATTACTGTGAATCAATGTTCATATCACTGAAGACAAGCAAATGCATGTGTATTTTACTTCGTTTCAGCTGTAATAACGTAGCTTCATGCGCAATTAGTGTGAATGAAAGTTAAAATCACTGAAAACAAGCAAACCCAAAATATATTCTCTTAGTTTCAGCTGTAAAAACGTGGCATCATGTGCAATTACTGTGAATCAATGTTCATATCACTGAAAACAAATAAATGCATGTGCATTTCGCTTAGTTTCAAATGCAACAACGTGCATTCATATGCAATTAGTTTGAATGAATGTCAATATCCCTGAAAACAAATAAACGCAGGTGTATTTCGCTTAGTTTCAACTGTAACAACGTGCATTCATATGCAATTAGTGTGAATGAATGTTAATATCACTGAAAACAAGCAAATGCTTGTGTATTTTACTTCCTTTCAGCTGTAATAACGTAGCTTCATGCGCAATTAGTGTCAATGAAAGTTAAAATCATTGAAAACAGGCAACCCCAAGTTTAATTCTCTTAGTTTCAGCTGTAAAAACGTGGCATCATGTGCTATTAGTGTGAATGAATGTTAATGTCACTGAAATTAAGCAAATGCATTTGTATGTTGATAAGTTTCAACTGTAACAACGTGGCTTCATGCGCAATTAGGGTGAATGAAAACTTTATTTCCCTAAAAAGTTGCAAATGCATATGTATTTCGCGCAGTTTTAACTGCAATAACGTGGATTCATGAACAATTAATGTGAATGAATGTAAATATGAGTGAAAACAAGTAAACGCATGTGTATATCGCTTAGTTCCAACTGTATTAACGTGATTTCCTATGTTATTACTGTGAATCAATGTTCATATCACTAAAGACAGTGAAACGTATGTGTATTTTACTTAGTTTCATCTGTAATAACGTGGCTTCATATGCAATTACTATGAATCAATGTTCATATCACAGAAAGCAGTTAAACGCATGTGTCTTTTACTTCGCTTGGTTTCAATGGTAATAACGTAGCTTCATGTGGAATTAAAGTGAAAAATGTTAATATCACTGAAAACAAGCAAACCCATTTGAATTTTACTTAGTTCTAGCTGTAAAACGTGGCTTCATGTGCCATTAGTGGGAATGAATGTTAATGTCACTGAAAACAAGCAAATGCATGTGTATTTTCCTTCGTTTCAGCTGTAATAACGTAGCTTCATGCGCAATCAGTGTGAATGAAAGTTAAAATCACTGAAAACAAGCAAACCCAAAATAAATTCTCTTAGTTTCAGCTGTAAAAACGTGGCATCATGTGCAATTACTGTCAATCAATGTTCATATCACTGAAAACAAATAAATGCATGTGCATTTCGCTTAGTTTCAAATGCAACAACGTGCATTCATATGCAATTAGTTTGAATGAATGTCAATATCCCTGAAAACAAATAAACGCAGGTGTATTTCGCTTAGTTTCAACTGTAACAACGTGCATTCATATGCAATTAGTGTGAATGAATGTTAATATCACTCAAGACAAGCAAATGCATGTGTATTTTACTTCGTTTCAGCTGTAATAACGTAGCTTCATGCGCAATTAGTGTGAATGAAAGTTAAAATCACTGAAAACAAGCAAACCCAATATAAATTCTCCTAGTTTCAGCTGTAAAAACGTGGCATCATGTGCAATTACTGTGAATCAATGTTCATATCACTGAAGACAAGCAAATGCATGTGTACTTTACTTAGTTTCAGTTGTAATAAGGTAGCTTCATGTGCAATTAGTGTGAATGAATGTTAATATCACTGAAAACAAGCAAACCCAAAATAAATTCTCTTAGTTTCGGCTGTAAAGACGTGGCATCATGTGCAATTACTGTGAATCAATGTTCATATCACTGAAGACAAGCAAATGCATGTGTATTTTACTTCGTTTCAGCTGTAATAACGTAGCTTCATGCGCAATTAGTGTGAATGAAATTTCAAATCACTGAAAACAAGCAAACCCAAAATAAATTCTCTTAGTTTCAGCTGTAAAAACGTGGCATCATGTGCAATTACTGTGAATCAATGTTCATATCACTGAAAACAAAGAAATGCATGTGCATTTCACTTAGTTTCAACTGTAACAACGTGGTTTCATGTGCAATTACTGTGAATCAATGTTCATATCACTGAAGACAAGCAAATGCATGTGTACTTTACTTAGTTTCAGTTGTAATAAGGTAGCTTCATGCGCAATTAGTGTGAATGAAAGTTAAAAGCACTGAAAACAAGCAAACCCAAAATAAATTCTCTTAGTTTCAGCTGTAAAGACGTGGCATCATGTGCAATTACTGTGAATCAATGTTCATATCACTCAAGACAAGCAAATGCATGTGTATTTTACTTCGTTTCAGCTGTAATAACGTAGCTTCATGCGCAATTAGTGTGAATGAAATTTCAAATCACTGAAAACAAGCAAACCCAAAATAAATTCTCTTAGTTTCAGCTGTAAAAACGTGGCATCATGTGCAATTACTGTGAATCAATGTTCATATCACTGAAAACAAAGAAATGCATGTGCATTTCGCTTAGTTTCAAATGTAACAACGTGCATTCATATGCAATTAGTGTGAATGAATGTTCATGTCACTGAAGACAAGCAAATGCATGTGTACTTTACTTAGTTTCAGTTGTAATAACGTAGCTTCATGCGCAATTAGTGTGAATGAAATTTCAAATCACTGAAAACAAGCAAACCCAAAATAAATTCTCTTAGTTTCAGCTGTAAAAACGTGGCATCATGTGCAATTACTGTCAATCAATGTTCATATCACTGAAAACAAATAAATGCATGTGCATTTCGCTTAGTTTCAAATGCAACAACGTGCATTCATATGCAATTAGTTTGAATGAATGTCAATATCCCTGAAAACAAATAAACGCAGGTGTATTTCGCTTAGTTTCAACTGTAACAACGTGCATTCATATGCAATTAGTGTGAATGAATGTTAATATCACTCAAGACAAGCAAATGCATGTGTATTTTACTTCGTTTCAGCTGTAATAACGTAGCTTCATGCGCAATTAGTGTGAATGAAAGTTAAAATCACTGAAAACAAGCAAACCCAATATAAATTCTCCTAGTTTCAGCTGTAAAAACGTGGCATCATGTGCAATTACTGTGAATCAATGTTCATATCACTGAAGACAAGCAAATGCATGTGTACTTTACTTAGTTTCAGTTGTAATAAGGTAGCTTCATGTGCAATTAGTGTGAATGAATGTTAATATCACTGAAAACAAGCAAACCCAAAATAAATTCTCTTAGTTTCGGCTGTAAAGACGTGGCATCATGTGCAATTACTGTGAATCAATGTTCATATCACTGAAGACAAGCAAATGCATGTGTATTTTACTTCGTTTCAGCTGTAATAACGTAGCTTCATGCGCAATTAGTGTGAATGAAATTTCAAATCACTGAAAACAAGCAAACCCAAAATAAATTCTCTTAGTTTCAGCTGTAAAAACGTGGCATCATGTGCAATTACTGTGAATCAATGTTCATATCACTGAAAACAAAGAAATGCATGTGCATTTCACTTAGTTTCAACTGTAACAACGTGGTTTCATGTGCAATTACTGTGAATCAATGTTCATATCACTGAAGACAAGCAAATGCATGTGTACTTTACTTAGTTTCAGTTGTAATAAGGTAGCTTCATGCGCAATTAGTGTGAATGAAAGTTAAAAGCACTGAAAACAAGCAAACCCAAAATAAATTCTCTTAGTTTCAGCTGTAAAGACGTGGCATCATGTGCAATTACTGTGAATCAATGTTCATATCACTCAAGACAAGCAAATGCATGTGTATTTTACTTCGTTTCAGCTGTAATAACGTAGCTTCATGCGCAATTAGTGTGAATGAAATTTCAAATCACTGAAAACAAGCAAACCCAAAATAAATTCTCTTAGTTTCAGCTGTAAAAACGTGGCATCATGTGCAATTACTGTGAATCAATGTTCATATCACTGAAAACAAAGAAATGCATGTGCATTTCGCTTAGTTTCAAATGTAACAACGTGCATTCATATGCAATTAGTGTGAATGAATGTTCATGTCACTGAAGACAAGCAAATGCATGTGTACTTTACTTAGTTTCAGTTGTAATAAGGTAGCCTCATGTGAAATTATTGTGAATGAATGTTAATGTCACTGAAAACAAGCAAATGCATGTGAATTTCGCTTCGTTTCAGTTGTGATAACGTGGCTTCATGTGCAATTAGAGTGAATGAATGTTAATATCAGTTAAAACAAGTAAGTCCATGTCTAGTTTACTTAGTTTCAACTGTAACAACGTGGCTTCATTTGCAAATAGTTTGAATTAATGTCTATATCACTGAAAAGAAGCAAATGCATGTGTATTTTACTTCGTTTCAGCTGTAATAACGTAGCTTCATGCGCAATTAGGGTGAATGAAAGTTAAAATCACTGAAAACAAGCAAACCCAATATAAATTCTCCTAGCTTCAGCTGTAAAAACGTGGCATCATGTGCAATTACTGTGAATCAATGTTCATATCACTGAAGACAAGCAAATGCATGTGTATTTTACTTCGTTTCAGCTGTAATAACGTAGCTTCATGCGCAATTAGTGTGAATGAAAGTTAAAATCACTGAAAACAAGCAAACCCAAAATATATTCTCTTAGTTTCAACTGTAACAACGTGCATTCATATGCAATTAGTGTGAATGAATGTTAATATCACTGAAAACAAGCAAATGCTTGTGTATTTTACTTCCTTTCAGCTGTAATAACGTAGCTTCATGCGCAATTAGTGTCAATGAAAGTTAAAATCATTGAAAACAGGCAACCCCAAGTTTAATTCTCTTAGTTTCAGCTGTAAAAACGTGGCATCATGTGCTATTAGTGTGAATGAATGTTAATGTCACTGAAATTAAGCAAATGCATTTGTATGTTGATAAGTTTCAACTGTAACAACGTGGCTTCATGCGCAATTAGGGTGAATGAAAACTTTATTTCCCTAAAAAGTTGCAAATGCATATGTATTTCGCGCAGTTTTAACTGCAATAACGTGGATTCATGAACAATTAGTGTGAATGAATGTAAATATGAGTGAAAACAAGTAAACGCATGTGTATATCGCTTAGTTCCAACTGTATTAACGTGATTTCCTATGTTATTACTGTGAATCAATGTTCATATCACTAAAAACAGTGAAACGTATGTGTATTTTACTTAGTTTCATCTGTAATAACGTGGCTTCATATGCAATTACTATGAATCAATGTTCATATCACAGAAAGCAGTTAAACGCATGTGTCTTTTACTTCGCTTGGTTTCAATGGTAATAACGTAGCTTCATGTGGAATTAAAGTGAAAAATGTTAATATCACTGAAAACAAGCAAACCCATTTGAATTTTACTTAGTTCTAGCTGTAAAACGTGGCTTCATGTGCCATTAGTGGGAATGAATGTTAATGTCACTGAAAACAAGCAAATGCATGTGAATTTCGCTTAGTTTCAGCTGTAATAACGTGGCTTCATGTGCAACTAGTGTGAATGAATGTTAATATCAGTTAAAACAAGCAAATGCATATGCACTTTACTTAGTTTCACTTGTAATAAAGTAGCTTCATGTGCAATTAGTTTGAATGAATGTCAATATCCCTGAAAACAAGTAAACGCATGGGTATTTCGCTTAGTTTCAACTGTAACAACGTGCATTCATATGCAAGTAGTGTGAATGAATGCTAATATCACCGAAAACAAGTAAATGCATGTGGATTTTACTTATTTTTAACTGTAATAACGTGGATTCATGTGTAACTTGTGTGCATTATTCTTTATGTCACTGAAAGCAAGCAAATGCTTGTGTATTTTACTTCGTTTCAGCTGTAATAACGTAGCTTCATGCGCAATTAGTGTGAATGAAATTTCAAATCACTGAAAACAAGCAAACCCAAAATAAATTCTCTTAGTTTCAGCTGTAATAACGTAGCTTCATGCGCAATTAGTGTGAATGAAAGATAAAATCACTGAAAACAAGCAACCCCAAGTTTAATTCTCTTAGTTTCAGCTGTAAAAACGTGGCATCATGTGCAATTAGTGTGAATGAATGTTAATGTCACTGAAATTAAGCAAATGCATTTATATGTTGATAAGTTTCAACTGTAACAACGTGGCTTCATGTGCAATTAGGGTGAATGAAAATTTTATTTCACTAAAATGAAGCAAATGCATGTGTATTTCGCGCAGTTTTAACTGTAATAACGTGGATTCATGTACAATTATTGTGAATGAATGTAAATTTGACTGAAAACAAGTAAGCGCATGTGTATTTCTCTTAGTTCCAACTGTATTAACGTGATTTCATATGCTATTACTGTGAATCAATGTTCATATCACAAAAAACAGTGAAACGCTTGTGCATTTTACTTAGTTTCATCTGTAATAACGTGGCTTCATATGCAATTACTGTGAATCAATGTTCATATCACAGAAAGCATTTAAACGCATGTGTATTTTACTTAGCTTCAGCTGTAATAACGTAGCTTCATGTGGAATTAAAGTGAAAAATGTTAATATCACTGAAAACAAGCAAACGCATGGGTTTTTTTCTTAACTTCAACTGTAATAACGTGGCTTCATGTCCATTTAGTGTGAATGAATGTTAATGTCACTGCAGACAAGCAAATGCTTGTGTATTTTGCTTAGTTTCAACTGTAATAACGTGGTTTCATGTGCCATTTGTGTGAATAAATGTTAAGATCATTGAAAACTAGTAAATGCATTTGAATTTCGCTTAGTTTCCACTATAACAACGTGTATTCATGTGCAATTACTGTGAATGAAAGTTAAAATCACTGAAAACAAGCAACCCCAAGTTTAATTCTCTTCGTTTCAGCTGTAAAAACGTGGCATGATGTGCAATTAGTGTGAATGAATGTTAATGTCACTGAAATTAAGCAAATGCATGTGTATGTTACTTAGTCTTGGCTGTATAAACGTAGCTTTATGTGCAATTAGTGTGAATGAATGTAAATATCACTGAAAACATTTAAATGCAGTTGTATTTCACTTAGTTTCAACTGTAACAACGTGGTTTCATGTGCAATTACTGTGAATCAATGTTCATATCACTGAAGACAAGCAAATGCATGTTTACTTTACTTAGTTTCAGTTGTAAAATGGTAGCTTCATGTGCAATTAGTGTGAATGAATGTTAATATCACTGAAAACAAGCAAATGCATGTGAATTTCGCTTAGTTTCAACTGTAACAGCGGGCATTCATATGCTATTAGTGTGAATGAATGTTAATATCTCTGAAAACAATCAAATGCATGTGTATTTCACTTATTCTTGGCTGTATAAACGTAGCTTTATGTGCAATTAGTGTGAATGAATGTAAATATCACTGAAAACATTTAAATGCATTTGTATTTCACTTAGTTTCAACTGTAACAACGTGTTTTCATGTGCAATTACTGTGAATCAATGTTCATATCACTAAAGACAAGCAAATGCATGTGTACTTTATTTAGTTTCAGTTGTATTAAGGTAGCTTCATGTGCAATTAGTGTGAATGAATGTTAATATCACTGAAAACAAGCAAACCCATTTGAATTTTACTTAGTTCTAGCTGTAAAACGTGGATTCATGTGCCATTAGTGGGAATGAATGTTAATGTCACTGAAAACAAGCACATGCATGTGAATTTCGCTTAGTTTCAGCTGTAATAACGTGGCTTCATGTGCAATTAGTGTGAATGAATGTTAATATCAGTTAAAACAAGTAAATCCATGTCTATTTTACTTAATTTCAACTGTAATAATGTGGCTTCATGTGCAATTAGTGTGAATGAATGTTTATATCACTGAAAAGAGGCAACTTCAATTGTATTTCGCTAAGTTTCAACTGTAACAACGTGGCTTCATGTGCAATTAGTGTGAATGAATGTTTATATCTCTGAAAAGAGGCACATGCTTGTGTATTTCGCGTAGTTTTAGCTGTAATAACATTGATTCATGCGCCATTAGTGTGAATGAACGTAAATATCACTGAAAACACTTAAATGCATTTGTATTTAGTCTGGTTTCAACCGTAATAATGTGGCTTCTTGTGCAATTAGTTTGCATTATTTTTTATATCACTGAAAGCAAGCAAATGCCTGTGTATTTTACTTCGTTTCAGCTGTAATAACGTAGCTTCATTCGCAATTAGTGTGAATGAAAGTTAATATCACTGAAAACAAGTAAAAGCATATGTAATTTGCTTAGTCTTAACTGTAATATTGTGGATTCATGTGCAATTAGTTTGAATGAATGTTAATATCACAGTAAACAAATAAACGCATGTGTAGTTCGCTTAGTTTCAATGGTAATAACGTAGCTTCATGTAGAATTAAGGTGAATCAATGTTAAAATCACTGAAAAAAAGTAAATGCATATGTATTTTGTTTATTTTCAACTGTAATATCGTGAATTCATGTGCAATTAGTTTGCATGAATGTTAATATCACTGAAAACAAATAAAGGCACGTGCATTTCGTTTAGTTTCAACTGTAACAACGTGCATTCATATGCAATTAGGGTGAAGGAATGTTAATATTACTGAAAACAGAGAAACGCATGTGTATTTTACCTAGTTTCAGCTGTAATAACATGGCTTCATGTGCAATTAATATGAATAAATGTTAATATCACTGAAAACAAGCATTTGCGTTTGTATTGCGCTTAGTTTCCACTGTAACAACGTGGCTTCATGTGCAATTACTGTGAATTAATGTTCATATCACTGAAAACAAGCAAACCCAAAATATATTCTCTTAGTTTCAGCTGTAAAAACGTGGCATCATGTGCAATTACTGTGAATCAATGTTCATATCACTGAAAACAAATAAATGCATGTGCATTTCGCTTAGTTTCAAATGCAACAACGTGCATTCATATGCAATTAGTTTGAATGAATGTCAATATCCCTGAAAACAAATAAACGCAGGTGTATTTCGCTTAGTTTCAACTGTAACAACGTGCATTCATATGCAATTAGTGTGAATGAATGTTAATATCACTGAAAACAAGCAAATGCTTGTGTATTTTACTTCCTTTCAGCTGTAATAACGTAGCTTCATGCGCAATTAGTGTCAATGAAAGTTAAAATCATTGAAAACAGGCAACCCCAAGTTTAATTCTCTTAGTTTCAGCTGTAAAAACGTGGCATCATGTGCTATTAGTGTGAATGAATGTTAATGTCACTGAAATTAAGCAAATGCATTTGTATGTTGATAAGTTTCAACTGTAACAACGTGGCTTCATGCGCAATTAGGGTGAATGAAAACTTTATTTCCCTAAAAAGTTGCAAATGCATATGTATTTCGCGCAGTTTTAACTGCAATAACGTGGATTCATGAACAATTAGTGTGAATGAATGTAAATATGAGTGAAAACAAGTAAACGCATGTGTATATCGCTTAGTTCCAACTGTATTAACGTGATTTCCTATGTTATTACTGTGAATCAATGTTCATATCACTAAAAACAGTGAAACGTATGTGTATTTTACTTAGTTTCATCTGTAATAACGTGGCTTCATATGCAATTACTATGAATCAATGTTCATATCACAGAAAGCAGTTAAACGCATGTGTCTTTTACTTCGCTTGGTTTCAATGGTAATAACGTAGCTTCATGTGGAATTAAAGTGAAAAATGTTAATATCACTGAAAACAAGCAAACCCATTTGAATTTTACTTAGTTCTAGCTGTAAAACGTGGCTTCATGTGCCATTAGTGGGAATGAATGTTAATGTCACTGAAAACAAGCAAATGCATGTGAATTTCGCTTAGTTTCAGCTGTAATAACGTGGCTTCATGTGCAACTAGTGTGAATGAATGTTAATATCAGTTAAAACAAGCAAATGCATATGCACTTTACTTAGTTTCACTTGTAATAAAGTAGCTTCATGTGCAATTAGTTTGAATGAATGTCAATATCCCTGAAAACAAGTAAACGCATGGGTATTTCGCTTAGTTTCAACTGTAACAACGTGCATTCATATGCAAGTAGTGTGAATGAATGCTAATATCACCGAAAACAAGTAAATGCATGTGGATTTTACTTATTTTTAACTGTAATAACGTGGATTCATGTGTAACTTGTGTGCATTATTCTTTATGTCACTGAAAGCAAGCAAATGCTTGTGTATTTTACTTCGTTTCAGCTGTAATAACGTAGCTTCATGCGCAATTAGTGTGAATGAAATTTCAAATCACTGAAAACAAGCAAACCCAAAATAAATTCTCTTAGTTTCAGCTGTAATAACGTAGCTTCATGCGCAATTAGTGTGAATGAAAGATAAAATCACTGAAAACAAGCAACCCCAAGTTTAATTCTCTTAGTTTCAGCTGTAAAAACGTGGCATCATGTGCAATTAGTGTGAATGAATGTTAATGTCACTGAAATTAAGCAAATGCATTTATATGTTGATAAGTTTCAACTGTAACAACGTGGCTTCATGTGCAATTAGGGTGAATGAAAATTTTATTTCACTAAAATGAAGCAAATGCATGTGTATTTCGCGCAGTTTTAACTGTAATAACGTGGATTCATGTACAATTATTGTGAATGAATGTAAATTTGACTGAAAACAAGTAAGCGCATGTGTATTTCTCTTAGTTCCAACTGTATTAACGTGATTTCATATGCTATTACTGTGAATCAATGTTCATATCACAAAAAACAGTGAAACGCTTGTGCATTTTACTTAGTTTCATCTGTAATAACGTGGCTTCATATGCAATTACTGTGAATCAATGTTCATATCACAGAAAGCATTTAAACGCATGTGTATTTTACTTAGCTTCAGCTGTAATAACGTAGCTTCATGTGGAATTAAAGTGAAAAATGTTAATATCACTGAAAACAAGCAAACGCATGGGTATTTTTCTTAACTTCAACTGTAATAACGTGGCTTCATGTCCATTTAGTGTGAATGAATGTTAATGTCACTGCAGACAAGCAAATGCTTGTGTATTTTGCTTAGTTTCAACTGTAATAACGTGGTTTCATGTGCCATTTGTGTGAATAAATGTTAAGATCATTGAAAACTAGTAAATGCATTTGAATTTCGCTTAGTTTCCACTATAACAACGTGTATTCATGTGCAATTACTGTGAATGAAAGTTAAAATCACTGAAAACAAGCAACCCCAAGTTTAATTCTCTTCGTTTCAGCTGTAAAAACGTGGCATGATGTGCAATTAGTGTGAATGAATGTTAATGTCACTGAAATTAAACAAATGCATGTGTATGTTACTTAGTCTTGGCTGTATAAACGTAGCTTTATGTGCAATTAGTGTGAATGAATGTAAATATCACTGAAAACATTTAAATGCAGTTGTATTTCACTTAGTTTCAACTGTAACAACGTGGTTTCATGTGCAATTACTGTGAATCAATGTTCATATCACTGAAGACAAGCAAATGCATGTTTACTTTACTTAGTTTCAGTTGTAAAATGGTAGCTTCATGTGCAATTAGTGTGAATGAATGTTAATATCACTGAAAACAAGCAAATGCATGTGAATTTCGCTTAGTTTCAACTGTAACAGCGGGCATTCATATGCTATTAGTGTGAATGAATGTTAAAGTCTCTGAAAACAATCAAATGCATGTGTATTTCACTTATTCTTGGCTCTATAAACGTAGCTTTATGTGCAATTAGTGTGAATGAATGTAAATATCACTGAAAACATTTAAATGCATTTGTATTTCACTTAGTTTCAACTGTAACAACGTGTTTTCATGTGCAATTACTGTGAATCAATGTTCATATCACTAAAGACAAGCAAATGCATGTGTACTTTATTTAGTTTCAGTTGTATTAAGGTAGCTTCATGTGCAATTAGTGTGAATGAATGTTAATATCACTGAAAACAAGCAAACCCATTTGAATTTTACTTAGTTCTAGCTGTAAAACGTGGATTCATGTGCCATTAGTGGGAATGAATGTTAATGTCACTGAAAACAAGCACATGCATGTGAATTTCGCTTAGTTTCAGCTGTAATAACGTGGCTTCATGTGCAATTAGTGTGAATGAATGTTAATATCAGTTAAAACAAGTAAATCCATGTCTATTTTACTTAATTTCAACTGTAATAATGTGGCTTCATGTGCAATTAGTGTGAATGAATGTTTATATCACTGAAAAGAGGCAACTTCAATTGTATTTCGCTAAGTTTCAACTGTAACAACGTGGCTTCATGTGCAATTAGTGTGAATGAATGTTTATATCTCTGAAAAGAGGCACATGCTTGTGTATTTCGCGTAGTTTTAGCTGTAATAACATTGATTCATGCGCCATTAGTGTGAATGAACGTAAATATCACTGAAAACACTTAAATGCATTTGTATTTAGTCTGGTTTCAACCGTAATAATGTGGCTTCTTGTGCAATTAGTTTGCATTATTTTTTATATCACTGAAAGCAAGCAAATGCCTGTGTATTTTACTTCGTTTCAGCTGTAATAACGTAGCTTCATTCGCAATTAGTGTGAATGAAAGTTAATATCACTGAAAACAAGTAAAAGCATATGTAATTTGCTTAGTCTTAACTGTAATATTGTGGATTCATGTGCAATTAGTTTGAATGAATGTTAATATCACAGTAAACAATTAAACGCATGTGTAGTTCGCTTAGTTTCAATGGTAATAACGTAGCTTCATGTAGAATTAAGGTGAATCAATGTTAAAATCACTGAAAAAAAGTAAATGCATATGTATTTTGTTTATTTTCAACTGTAATATCGTGAATTCATGTGCAATTAGTTTGCATGAATGTTAATATCACTGAAAACAAATAAAGGCACGTGCATTTCGTTTAGTTTCAACTGTAACAACGTGCATTCATATGCAATTAGGGTGAAGGAATGTTAATATTACTGAAAACAGAGAAACGCATGTGTATTTTACCTAGTTTCAGCTGTAATAACATGGCTTCATGTGCAATTAATATGAATAAATGTTAATATCACTGAAAACAAGCATTTGCGTTTGTATTGCGCTTAGTTTCCACTGTAACAACGTGGCTTCATGTGCAATTACTGTGAATTAATGTTCATATCACTGAAAACAAGCATTTGCGTTTGTATTGCGCTTAGTTTCCACTGTAACAACGTGGCTTCATGTGCAATTACTGTGAATTAATGTTCATATCACTGAAGACCAGCCAATGCATGTGTACTTTACTTAGTTTCAGTTGTAATAAGGCAGCTTCATTCGCAATTAGTGTGAATGAAAGTTAAAATCACTGAAAACAAGCAACCCCAAGTTTAATTCTCTTAGCTTCAGCTGTGAAAACGTGGCATCATGTGCAATTAGTGTGAATGAATGTTAATGTCACTGAAATTAAGCAAATTCACTTGTATGTCGATAAATTTCAACTGTAACAACGTGGCTTCATGTGCAAATAGGCTGAATGAAAACTTTATATCACTAAAAAGAAGCAAATGAATGTGTATTTCGCGCAGTTTTAGCTGTAATAACGTGGATTCATGTACAATTAGTGTGAATGAATGTAAATATGACTGAAAACAAGTAAACGAATGTGTATTTCGCTTAGTTCCAACTCTAATAACGTGATTTTATATGTTATTACTGTGAATCAATGTTCATATCACAAAACAAAGTGAAACGCATGTGTATGTTACTTAGTTTCCACTGTAACAACGTGGCTTCATGTGCAATTACTGTGAATTAATGTTCATATCACTGAAGACCAGCCAATGCATGTGTACTTTACTTAGTTTCAGTTGTAATAAGGCAGCTTCATTCGCAATTAGTGTGAATGAAAGTTAAAATCACTGAAAACAAGCAACCCCAAGTTTAATTCTCTTAGCTTCAGCTGTGAAAACGTGGCATCATGTGCAATTAGTGTGAATGAATGTTAATGTCACTGAAATTAAGCAAATGCACTTGTATGTCGATAAGTTTCAACTGTAACAACGTGGCTTCATGTGCAAATAGGGTGAATGAAAACTTTATATCACTAAAAAGAAGCAAATGCATGTGTATTTCGCGCAGTTTTAACTGTAATAACTTGGATTCATGTACAATTAGTGTGAATGAATGTAAATATGACTGAAAACAAGTAAACGAATGTGTATTTCGCTTAGTTCCAACTCTAATAACGTGATTTCATATGTTATTACTGTGAATCAACGTTCATATCACAAAAAACAGTGAAACGCATGTGTATGTTACTTAGTTTCATCTGTAATAACGTGGCTTCATATGCAAATACTGTGAATCAATGGTCATATCACAGAAAGCAGTTAAACGCATGTGTATTTTACTTAGCTTCAGCTGTAATAACATAGCTTCATGTGGAATTAAAGTGAATAAATGTTAAAATCACTGAAAAAAAGTAAATGCATATGTATTTTGTTAATTTTTAACTGTAATATCGTGAATTCATGTGCAATTAGTTTGCATGAATGTTAATATCACTGAAAACAAATATAGGCACGTGCATTTCGCTTAGTTTCAACTGTAACAACGTGCATTCATATGCAATTAGGGTGAAGGAATGTTAATATTACTGAAAACAGACAAACGCATGTGTATTTTACCTAGTTTCAGCTGAAATAACATGGCTTCGTGTGCAATTAATATGAATAAATGTTAATATCACTGAAAACAAGCATTTGCATTTGTATTGCGCTTAGTTTCCACTGTAACAACGTGGCTTCATGTGCAATTACTGTGAATTAATGTTCACATCACTGAAGACAAGCAAATGCATGTGTACTTTACTTAGTTTCAGTTGTAAGGTAACTTCATGTGCAATTAGTGTGAATGAATGTTAATATCACTGAAAACAAGCAAATGCATGTGTATTTTACTTAGTGTTGGCTGTAATAACGTAGATTTATGTGCAATTCGTGTGAATGAATGTTAATATCACAGAAAACAGACAAACGCATTGGTATTTTAGCTAGTTTCAGCTGTAATAACCTGGCTTCATCTGCAGGTAATGTGAATAAACGTTAACATCACTAAAAAAAAGCATTTGCTTTTGTATCTCGCTTAGTTTCCACTGTAACAACGTGGCTTCATGTGCAAATAGTTTAAATGAATGTTGATATAAGTGAAAAGAAGCAAATTCAGGTGTATTTTGCTTAGTTTTAACTGTAATAACATGGCTTCATGTGCAATTAGTGTGAATGAATGTAAATATCACTAACAACATTTAAATGCACTTGTATTTCACTTAGTTTCAACTGTAACAACGTGGCTTCATGTGCAATTACTGTGAATCAATGTTCATCTCACTGAAGACAAGCAAATGCATGTGTACTTTACTTAGTTTCATTTGTAATAAGATAGCTTCATGTGCAAATAGTGTGAATGAATGTTGCTATCACTGAAAACAAGCATATGCATGTGTTTCTTACTTGGTTTTGGCTGCTATAACGTAGCTTCATGTGCAATTAGTGTGAATGAAAGTTAAAATCATTGAAAACAAGCAACCCCAAGTTTAATTCTCTTAGTTTCAGCTGTAAAGACGTGGCATCATGTGCAATTAGTGTGAATGAATGTTAATGTCACTGAAATTAGACAAATGCATTTGTATGTTGATAAGTTTCAACTGTAATAACGTGGATTCATGTACAATTAGTGTGAATGAATGTAAATATGACTGAAAACAAGCAAGCGCATGTGTATTTCGCTTAGTTCCCACTGCTTTAACGGGATTTCCTATGTTGTTACTGTGAATCAATGTTCATATCACAAAAAACAGTGAAACGCATGTGTATTTTACTTAGCTTCATCTGTAATAACGTGGCTTCATATGCAATTACTGTGAATCAATGTTCATATCACAGAAAGCAGTTAAACGCATGTGTATTTTACTTAGCTTCAGCTGTAATAACGTAGCTTCATGTGGAATTAAAGTGAAAAATGTTAATATCACTGAAAACAAGTAAATGCATATGTAATTTGCTTAGTTCTAACTGTAATATTGTGGATTCATGTGCAATTAGTTTGAATGAATGTTAATACAACAGAAAACAAAGAAAGGCATGTGTAGTTCGCTTGGTTTCAATGGTAATAACGTAGCTTCATGTGGAATTAAAGTGAATAAATGTTAAGATCACTGAAAACAAGTAAATGCATATGTATTTTGTTTAGTTTTAACTGTAATATCGTGAATTCATGTGCAATTAGTTTCAATGAATGTTAATATCACTGAAACAAATAAACGGGATGTGTATTTTACTTAGTTTCAGTTGTAATAAAATAGCTTCATGTGCAAATAGTGTGAATGAATGTTGCTATCACTGAAAACAAGCAAATGCATGTGTTTCTTACTTAGTTTTGGCTGCTATAACGTAGCTTCATGTGCAATTAGTGTGAATGAATGTTAATATCACTGAAAACAAGCAAACGCATGGGTATATTTCTTAATTTCAACCGTAACAACGTAGCTTCATGTGCAAATAGTATTAATGAATGTTAATATTACTGAAGACAAGCAAATGCATGTGTATTTCGGTTAGTTTCAACTGTAACATTGTGGCTTTATGTTTCATTTGTGT
This sequence comes from Sanderia malayensis, assembly GCA_013076295.1. NCBI lineage: Eukaryota > Metazoa > Cnidaria > Scyphozoa > Semaeostomeae > Pelagiidae > Sanderia > Sanderia malayensis. The sequence goes on along the minus strand of RQOL01000861.1, from coordinate 5,730,587 downwards.
GAATGAATGTTGATATCACTGAAAACAAGTAAATGCATGCGGATTTCACTTAGTTTTAACTGTTATAAAGTGGATTTATGTGTAATTTGTGTGCAATTTTTTTTATATCACTGAAAGCAAGCAAATGCTTGTGTATTTTACTTCGTTTCAGCTGTAATAACGTAGCTTCATGCGCAATTAGTGTGAATGAAAGTTAAAATCACTGAAAACAAGCAACCCCAAGTTTAATTCTCTTAGTTTCAGCTGTAAAAACGGGGCATCATGTGCAATTAGGGTGAATGAATGTTAATGTCACTAAAAAAAAGCAAATGCATGTGTATTTCGCGCAGTTTTAACTGTAATAACGTGGATTCATGTTGAATTAAAGTGAAAAATGTTAATATCACTGCAAACAAGTAAATGCATATGAAATTTGCTTAGTCTTAACTGTAATATTGTGGATTCATGTGCAATTAGTTTGATTGAATGTTAATACCACAGAAAACAAATAAACGCATGTGTAGTTCGCTTGGTTTCAATGGTAATAACGTAGCTTCATGTGGAATTAAAGTGAATAAATGTTAAGATCACTGAAAACAAGTAAACGCATGTGTTATTTGCTTACTTTCAATTGTAACAACGTGCATTCATATGCAATTAGTGTGAATGAATGTTAATATCACTGAAAAAAAGTAAATGCATGTGGATTTTACTTAGTTTTAACTGTAATAACGTGGATTCATGTGTAATTTCTGTGCATTATTTTTTATGTCACTGAAAGCAAGCAAATGCTTGTGTATTTTACTTCGTTTCAGCTGTAATAACGTAGCTTCATGTGCAATTAGTGTGAATGAATGTTAATGTCACTGAAATTAAGCAAATGCATTTGTATGTTGATAAGTTTCAACTGTAACAACGTGGCCTCATGTGCAATTAGTGTGAATGAAAATTTTATTTCACTAAAAAGAAGCAAATGCATGTGTATTTCGCGCAGTTTTAACTGTAATAACGTGGATTCATGTACAATTAGTGTGAATGAATGTAAATATGACTGAAAACAAGTAAGCGCATGTGTATTTCGCTTAGTTCCAACTGTATTAACGTGATTTCATATGATATTACTGTGAATCCATGTTCATATCACAAAAAACAGTGAAACGCATGTGTATTTACTTAGTTTCATCTGTAATAACGTAGCTTCATATGCAATTCATGTGAATCAATGCTCATATCACAGAAAACAGTTAAATGTATGTGTATTTTACTTAGTTTCAGCGGTAATAACGTACCTTCGTGTGGAATTAAAGTGAATAAGTGATAATATCACTGAAAACAAGTAAATCCATATGTATTTTGTTTAGTTTTAACTTTAATATTGTGGATTCATGTGCAATCAATTTGAATAAATGTCAATATCCCTGAAAACAAATAAACGCATGTGTATTTTGCTTAGTTTCAACTGTAACAACGTGCATTCATATGCAATTAGTGTGAATGAATGTTCATATCACTGAAAACACGCAAATGCATGTGTATTTTACTTAATGTTGGCTGTAATAACGTAGCTTTATGTGCAATTCGTGTGAATGAATGTTAGTATCACAGAAAACAGACAAACGCATGTGTATTTTACCTTGTTTCAGCTGTAATAACCTTGCTTCATGTGCAATCAATGTGAATAAATGTTAATATGACTGAAAATAAACATTTGCATTTGTTTTTCGCTTAGTTTCCACTGTAACAACGTGGCTTCATGTGCAAATAGTTTGAATCAATGTTTATATCACTGAAAAGAAGCAAATGCATGTGTATTTTGCTTAGTTTTAACTGCAATAACGTGGATTCATGTGCAATTAGTGTGAATGAATGTAAATATCACTGAAAACATTTAAATGCATTTGTATTTCACTTAGTTTCAACTGTAACAACGTAGCAGTAGTATATATACACCGTGTAGTTTAGGGCCACCCCCTTGACAAAGGAGGCTGAGGGTGGGCGGCAGTGACATGGAAGAGAGGTTAGCGGGAAAGTGACGTCATATTGCGGGAGTTATCGATGACGTAATGATGGTGCAATAGTGCGACCACGCAACGACCAGAGAACTGCGGAGGAGGAGGATGGCGGCGCGCGGAGGCTGCTGGGGCGGAAAAAGCACGTGCAATCCATGTGCTGATAGAAAGTAGGGAGAATGTGCAGGATGATCAGTAAACAAGACAAAAATGTAAGGAGGCCTAAATATATAGTAAAATCAAATACAGTACAATTTAGGCGTCTTCTGCATGAATTAGTTCTCCGTCTTTTACCATTTTTATTTTTTGATTACATATACATTCTTGAATAAATTGAATTTGATCAGTCCATACTTTTAATTCTTGCGATAGAAAGTAGTGTAGTAATTTTGCAAGGCGTCCATTTCCGTCTGGAAACGGATGGATCCATAAAAACTTCATTATAAAGTTCCAAGGAGTGAATTTGTTTTGTTCTTCGATCAATTTTAGTAGCTGACTTTCGATGTTATCTGGAGAGCAATAGTAATATGTTTTTTCGTCGAATTGTGTGCATCTTGGGTTTTTGGAAAATTCTGAGGGCGTGTTAGTTTTCATTATATATGAATGCGCGTGTTTGATCATGTCTATGTCGAGCCATTTCGAATAGGATCGGCAAGTTTTCAAGAATACAAATGCGTTTGTTAAATCTGATGTTTCATTTTCAGTAGAGCAAATGCTCATTAGCATTTTTTTTTCGGCTTCTGTTATGGCGAGGTAGCAAGCCATTATGTTGTGTAATTCGATAGGCTGAGGGTAAGTCCGATGGCATACAACGAAGTGTGCCGAGGTAAAGTCCCATTGGTTAGGTGTTAATAAGGTATAGAAAAAACACAGGAGTACGTTGTGCAATATGTATATATAGATATGAAATCAGCGTGAGTATTACAAAGTTGAAATAGGTGATTAGTACAAAGTTGAAAAAATGAAAAAGTATAAAATTACTTTTGTTGTTTTTCGTGTAATGTTCTGAATGGTAGAACGAGTTCGAGACATTCGCTGAGAAAGTGATCGGCGTCTTGGTCGTCAATGGTGTAATTGTGGCTGTAATCGGTACAGCAGCCGCAGCCTTCCTGTTTTGCCGGAATGCATTCCCAGCTTGTGTATGGACGATAGAAGTGGACGCTGTAGGACATTCTGCACCAGGGTTCGTCTTTAAGTGGCAGTAGTTTAAGGTAGATGGCGAGTTTTGTGAGGAGGTTGAGATGTTTTGAGAAACCGTAGAATAGGAAGTTGTAGTGCTGGAAATGAGGGCTGATGAACTGTTTGTCGATGTAGTGTTTTTGTGACGGAAAGGCGTGAGTAATTTGGATGAATGATTTATTTAGGAGACGTAGCCAGGTTGAGAAGTCGCGAAAGTCTTCTTTGTTGGCGTCGTTGAGTTTGGCGCGATCTTGGAGGTGGGTGAACCATTTGAATTGATCGTGGAATTCGTCTTCGTCGAGAGGTTCGTCACGTTTGAAAAAACAGATGACGTCCCTGAATTCGTAGACGTCGATGAGCGACAGGTCGTAAGGTATGTACGGTTCAAGTACGGAGACGTGGGGAGCTATGGGGGAATATTCTTGTTTTTCGGCGTAGGCATCGTGTAGGTCGATGAGTGGCAGTTCGTAGTTGATAGTGTACTGTTGTGGACTTTGATGGAGCATCATTTTTTGAATCTGTTCTTGAACGGAGGGCCAAAACGACTCGTCTAGATCTTGGTCGGCGAGAGTTATGTCTTTGTCTTCGTCATCGCCTGTGTTGATTATGGATTTCGTGCACGGATTTCCGATGTTGCGTTTCAGGAGTGCTTGCATAAAGGGAGAGCGGAAGGCTTGTGATGCTGCGTATATGATTTGATGTTGCAGTTGGCTGTAGCAGGTGTTGTAGTAGTTGATCAGATTAGCGTTGGAGGGCGGCGGTGAAAATGAGCCGGGGATGGCGATGTGACGATCGAGCCAGAAGCGTTTGATGTCGGATGATGTGGGCGGAAGCAGTTGATTCATGTGTTGAAGCCATGCGTAGTTGACGAGGCTCCATTTGCGTGCTTGTTGGATGTTGCGTTCGGAGGGAGATTCTTTGAGGAATTGCTTTAGAGTGTGTCGGAACGGTTTGATTTCGTAGAGTGGTGTTGTAGTCATTGGTGACGTTGGCGGTATGTTGCAACAAGGAGCAGTAGTACTGAGGCTGTGTGTTGTGAGCATGTTGATAGGAGTAGTCGACGACGATGACTGATGTGCGATGTGTTGAGGCGTTGAATTTATATTGCATGTCGGAGCTGCGAGGTTGCTGGGTTATTGTCGGGTCGGGGGAGGAGAAAGGACAGATTAAAAAAAGACAACGGATATTGACATAGGATTATTATTTTGATTGTAAGCATTATACATTAATTTCCATTGAACATAATTGGAAAAGCGAGACGGTGTGTGGAGTCAGAAGAACAATTAGTGAGGATAAAGGAGATTGTCAGAAGAAGATATGCAGCTGTGCGTGTGTGTGCGTGTGCACGCGCGTCAAAGAAACAATGTTTTAGCGGACTTAAGCACGTGGATATGCCAAGCTGAAGAAATTGTGCTGTGTTAGAGTATTTCATGCAAAATCACGTTTGATTTTTTTTATGCATTTTGTAAACGAAATGCTTGAGAAAAGTCACGAGGAAGCTTTAGACCAATCAAAGGTAATCTAGTGATTTTATTGGAAATCACGGTTGGCGGACAGTATCAAAAGTGAAGTTGGTAGTAAAAATGGATTCAAAAAATGGAGACAAAACATCGCTTGGTGTTTCAGGTAAATTAGATTTAAATAGAACAACATATTTTGCTGGCTGTAAATTGTTAAAGTTTTTTGAAGATTATCAGGAGTTGTATTTAACAACACAGGAATTTTTGAGGACAGATGCAGAACATGTTTACTGGGTGAAACATTTGAGAAGAAGAAGAAGAATGGAGAAGCATGCTAGAGTACAATTCTCACAAACGACCAAAGGCAAGTGGTTTTATTGTGTATTTTCTTCTGTAAAATTTTTCGACCAACCGTGGCATTCGTACAACAAAATCCCAATTCAAGAACAAGGAGGAAAGGATGAAGGTGAAGAATACCAGCATTGAATTTAGCGGGTCAAACGTAGTTAATAAACTCAGGAATGCGGGATAAAATTGAAGGATTAACCGAAGACAAAAAATAGATGGGTTCTGTTTTTCCAATGATGTGTCTCACATTAATAAGGAGTTTAACGATTGAAAATGGGATCTTAATTGCGTTTGAATGTCCCATGTGTTGCCGATGATTTGGCATGGAATTATTATTTTGGCTACTTGAAAATCGATGTGTTGTTTTACAAGATGATGAATCAAAAAGCTGTTAATGCATTGGTTCTAATGATGAGAAGGAAAGTGAATAGTGCGCATTTGAGCCTCTCAACAACAAGCATTTGATTACAGAAATTCGTCCAGAACAAGATCGAAGATATGATAGTTGTAACTAAGCTTTTTAGACTTTGGAGGTTGAACAATTGGCGTGCACATATTAAATTTTGGCATACAAAGAGTGTTTGTTTACAACAATTCCATTATGAACTGCAAAGAAGGTGAAAGCAAAGATGAAGTTGTTCTGCATTGAAGAAGCAACAGTTAAGAATTTTAACTTCAATTTCAACGAAGCTATTCTCTGACTATGAAGAAGAAGAGGAAGACGACGAGAAAGAGGAGTTATAAACGGACATTCATTAATCATGATAGAAAAACAATGGAAACTTGGAAAACTCTCGACAACTGATTACATTCTTGTCTAGAAGAGTTGAGTTTTTATCTTCATCAAGGTGCATGAAAAGCAAGCCGAAGAAGAACGAGGAGTTGCGAATGCTAACGGGCCATAACTATCCAACAAATAGCTGTGGAACTCTTTACATCAAAGCAAGTGGCGGCAAATGTTTTGTGCAAATGATTGCTGCCAAATCGACAAGCAGTTTTTAGCAGCTTGTCGATTTGACAGCAATCATTTTGAAAAAACCTTTACTGGTAGAGAGCATGAGATCGAGTTGCTTGCTAGGAGAAGCTAAAAAGATGGTTTAGAAATAATGATATCAAATTCCCAAACAGAACAATGCGAACAACTGCAGAAGATTACAGAGGAGCCGAAGCAAATGGAAAATCAAATGAATTACACCTTGCGCTTTATTTCAAAAATGAAGACGGAGCAGCTAGAGACACTGGCACAGAACACGATCTTGTTGGAGAGTGAATACATTGATATGGTGAGAGAGAGAGATATGACAATCCTACTATGCTGGAGGACATTTTACACCTTTTTTACTTTGAATGTATGAAGGAGATGAAATGTGCTACACACATGGAGTAGTATGGACCAGTCACACATGTTGAAAATACAAGAAGTGCAGGAAAAAGTGAGTGGCATAAGTTATGCGAAGGTTTTAGGTTTTCAAGAAATGGATGTTTGTTGATATGCAGTCGGTCATGAGTACAATTTTCTTTATTTTACCAAAAAAAAATAGAGATGCGATCTATTGTTTTTAGTTCAACAAAAATGATATCTTGAACACATATTGCCATAGTTGTATTGAAGCGTGGTCTTGAAAATAAAAGGATTGCAAAAATTGAACAGTGAGATATCGACCATATTAATCATTGTAGAAAGGTTCACAATTACTTTAATCAAAGAAGATATTTTCAACACATACTGTCATATTGTAATGATGAAGTACCAAAAAGTTTTCAGGAGCTGGTCAATCAATTAGCACAGTCTATTAGCCATGGCATGCTATTTGGTAAAAGCAAAAGCAATTGCGAATATGGAAGAAACAGTACTCAGAAGAAGAAGGTGGACGATGTGTGAAGAATGAAGATAAATATAAAACTGTAGATGTTCGTCCAGAGCAGATTGATTTTGTCCTTCATCAGCACATAATTTTTTACTGTTAGGTGAAGTTGGTTGAAGTATGTGATCCTGCAGTCCTGCCAAATGTCCTGTAAATTAGATGCTGTTCAGACGGCAGAAGCACGGTCTTTGTTGAGTGAATTGAAAAGCCCCTGTGATATTTGAAGTGTTGGTTGCGTGTTGCAGGAAATGGATTTCGTTGATTCTCAAGGAAAAAACATGGAAAAGTGACAGAGACCATCTTGTAGCAACTTAGATTCCTCCCAATAAACATGATGATGATGATGATCAACGTGAGCAGAATCGGCACAGAATGGAGATGGCCAGAAGAAGAAGAAGAAGAGGAGGAAGAGGAAGAGGAAGAAATCAATACTATTTTAATTACACAAGCGAAAGCAACGAGGAGAATGTTAGACCCTCTAATTCTGCAAGAGACAGAAAAATTCCCGTTTTCAACTTGAGATTGAATTCAAAGAATCAATCAGAAACTTTCGAATTTTTAGCAATTTTGAAGGTGGGCAATGACGTTGAAAAGAGAGACTATGAAATAATTTCATTGCAGCCTGTGGATTATGAAAATGCAGATGAAAGCGGTTGTCCTCGTGTTTGTTAATTGTTGTTGTTCGCAATTCGGTCTTTTCAAAACAAGTATGCGCAGATGAGTTTGTCATTGAATAAACGAGAACAATGGCAATAGTCGGATACTGTAGCAAGAGTCGGGCAGATCTATGTGATTGGCGTTTGTCAGACACAGATACAGTTGCAACAAGCGAGCAGACTCGGCTGTGTTTGATGACATAAGTGGACCAGTGTATATACACGACTGAAGGTTGATTTTAAAAAAGAAATATTCATTTTCAAATGCTATTTGGACACTGTAGCAACAGTCGGGCAGATATATGTTTTGCATTGTTACAATAATTTGCTTGCTAAAGTCCATGTATCAGTGCATATATAGATATCGGTGAAACTACCATCCAAGGCGAAGGTAATTGACAAATGCTGGAAAATTTATACAATTTGGGATATGAAGAAGAAAATATGTTTTTTGTTGTTAACAGTCATGCTTGAAACAATCAGAAAGATGAGAAAAAAAGAACTGTGATACAGCTGCAAGTGATCAAGCAGGCAATACAAATGTTGATATAGTAATTTTTGCATGATTCGCATTGCTAGACGATGATAATGATAATGTTGTTGGTTGATCACAAGAATAGAAGGATGCAGTTACAAGAAAAGTACTTTGCTAAGGAAGTCAACGTTTGAAAACGACCTCCTGTGCGTATATATTTGTCTGATCCTGTTTCTGCCAAACAAGTTTTGAAAAAAAGCTGTTCGACAGATACGGGACCAAACGGATCGAGGAAGGTTTTGGTCAGAAAACACGGGTAGCACGAAAAAAAAATTGTTGCTGCGCGCGCTTTAACTGAAGCAACTTCAGTCGATCAAGTTTGAAAACTTCCTGCTAAAAAGCGACGGCGGTTTTGGATCAGTTTATGGCATTGATGGAAAAAAAACGCATAGTTAGATGTTTTGACATGTATTGACTAAAGGTAAATACATGTTCAAACATCTAGCTGTGAGACGACTAGGGAGAAAAGGCACAAGCCCATATACGAATGATATACCAATGCTAGCAAGAAATTTTGGCAAGAAAAAAAATCAAACATGATTCATCGACAGAATCAAAATTCTCTAGACATGTGATATTTCATCTTTGAAAAAAAAACGCGCGCGCACACACACGCGTGCATAGACGCCTGGAGTTGCTGTGAAAGAAGATCAAGAAGTTCAAGAAAGAAGAAGAACCTAATGACAACAGTAGCAATAATAATAATAAAAGAAAATAGTTACATTTGGTCGTTTACGCTTGTGTTCAGTTCTGGAAATGCGGTGAAGGCATGCTGGAGGATGTGTGGATCGCTTTGAGCTTTTCGAACAGCGGCCGCTTCACGTTTGTCTTTGGCCATGCCTTCGTCTTCGTCTTCTTCTTGTTCTTGTTCGAGGAAATAGTCGACGCTCGAGTTGAGGCTGAGGTCATCGTTGTCTTCGATTTCGTCGTCGCTGTCGATTACGAAGACGTCTTGTCTTTTTTGTTGCTGACTGTTTTGTTCTTTCATAGGTGTAGATGATGAGTCGGCGCCGGTGGCGTGACGACGTCGATAGTATTTGAGTCGCAGTTTGAGTTTTTTGCCGATTGCGAGTTGTGCTGCAAGTGTTGTTTAGAGAAGTAGATTTTTCTTTTCTTGCTGTTTGAGAAGCTTGTAACTGTGTTCGCTGTGATGAAGGAGATGCCTTTGTAGTTTTGCGTTTGTGTTTCGCAAAGCCAGGTTGTTGTGTTTTGTTTGTTTTAGTTGCTTCTCGAGTATGTGTACTGCAGCAGTGGCATCATCAGCAGCAGCAGCAGTAGCAGCACTTGTTGTTGCTTGACTCTCCATTGAGTGCTCTGTGTGTGTGTGTGAGCAAGCGACTGATTTTGCGTTGCATTGCGAGTGGCTTTATACAGTTGAGTGAAATAAAAGATCTATTGTGTGTTTTGCTGCTGCTAATTTTTTTGCTGCTGATAATTGTTTTGCTGCCGTTTATCTTTTTGCTGCTATTGTTACGACGACTAATCTTTTTGCTGCTAGGAATTCTTTTGTTACGACTAATTTTTTTGCTGCTGTTGCTAGGGCAGGTGTACGATGACAATAATGAATGAAACTAATGTTTTTGCTGCTGGTAGGGCAGGTGTGCGATGACAATAACGAATGAAAATAAAAGGATGTATAAATAGGAGGGAGTGGTGTTGTTGTTAGTGAGCAGCTGCACTTGCCGACGGTGGCTTTTTGGAGGATTTCTTTGTCTTTTTGTGTTTCTTTTGTTGGCGCTGTTCGTCGTCTTCTGAAGACGACGACGACGACGACGAGGAAGAGCAAGTGGACGCCGAGGAGGAGGACAACGACGAGTGGTCGGAAATTGTTGTCGGTGGCTGTTGTGTTTTTGCTGCTGCTGCTGCTGGTGTCGTACAGGTTCGTTTACGTTTTTTACCGATTGGTTTTTTATCGTGCTGCTGGTGGTGGTGGGAGACAAAGTGAATGTCTTTGCGTTTGTTGACTTGTTCGTCGCGTACGATGTGGTGCACGATTTGTTCGGTGGGAGTGTCGTCTGTGTGTTGGTGCATTTCGTGACAGTAGATGTCGACGAACGGAGCGCTGCATTGACCGTAGTTCATGAACGATGTGCACAGGAGGTAATCGTGATGTTTTCGTTTTTCTGTTTCAGGTGATGCTATGGCGTCGGCGTCGTCGTCGAGTTTTGTGATCTTGGAAAGCGGAGCGGCGAACGGTCGTTTTTCGGACTTGTCGCCCACCGCGGTACCAGTTTCCGAGTTGCCAGATTGTGCCGTCGTTGCTGCCAGGAACAAGTCGTCGCTCGGGTAAGTGTCGAGGATGCAGCCAGTGTGATTGCAGTGGGCGTTGAATAGTTTGAGGCTTTCCGACAGGCACAGGTAGGCGAACGGTTGCACGGCGACGGCGTGGATGCGCTTGAAGAGCTCGTGAAAGGCGTTGTTGTTCAGCCAGTTTTGACAGTTGGTGTCGGCTTTTTGCTTCGGTTTGAATTGTACGACGGTGAGCAGATTGAACAGGTCGTTTTGACGACACTTGTGTTGAGTGCTGATGTGGTAGACGAGTGTTGAGTATTTAGTCGATCGGAGCTGTTCCAGGTGCTTGACGAGTTGTTCGCGAGCGGCGACGACTTGCGGTCGGTGTACGAGCACGTCGACGACGTAGAATTGTCGATCGTCGAGACGAGTCAGATGCTGTTGCAGGAGATTCTGTCGATCGTTTTCGGGTATGAAGGCGAGCGAACGTTTCTCGGTCTGTGACAGATCGCATTCGTGATGCTTGAGAAAGTGTTCTTTCAAAGACATGATGTGTTCGTCATCGTCGTATCTCTGTGAAGTGTGCGCGCGTGTGTGCGTTTGAATGAGTATTTATGCGCGCGGGGAGGGATGAAAAGAGTTGAACTGATTGGTTTGTTTGTGATTTTAGACCGGCGAAAAAACGAAGGCGGCTAGAGGAGGAGAAGCAGCGGTTGGAACGACGCGTCGTGGCAAACAACGTGACCATTCATTTGTTGTTCAAGAGGGAACGCGTCGCGTATAGTGATCTATTTTTCAATGTGGTCGACAAAGATAGCGCGTGCGTGGCCAAGGTCTTGCTGTATGCAATGCGAAAAATTGTGACGTTTTTGGCCAGTAACGAGGACAAGTTCATTTTGAAGGAGTTTGTGGAGAAGTCGACGACAATACCTTCGATGTACGGTCGAGAGAAGGAGGTGGGTATGTTGGCTGACTTTCAAAGGGTGTTCGATGAAGTGAAGCGAACGTACGAGCAAAGAGGAGCGGGGCCGGTGTGTTCCGAGTGCCAAAACAACGTCGTGTTTCGTTGGTGCATCTGTCTGAAAAGACCGCGAGGAGGAGTGCGGGAGTGATGACAGCTCTGTTTGGAGTGATGACAGCTCTGTTTGGAGTGTTGGCTGTGCGAGTGGCTGGATTCCAATGTCATCAACGTGACGGAGACGCGAGTGACTTGCAATTCGCCGTGTAAGAAACACGACGCTTTCAAGTATATTCTTTGCCACGTGGCACTGGCGAGTGGAGGCTCGTTGTTCAAGTGGAGTTTTTTTACGAAAGTGTTGCGGGAAGTGGTGGCCCGGAACGAGTTGATGGCTGATGTGCGTGGGAAAGATGTCGGAGAGTTTGTACGAAGAGGTAAGCTGTTGCGGAGCATACCGTGCCAGTTCATGGAGCACATGATGTCGTGTGAATCGATCGGCATGAAACGACTGTGCTCAGTGTATTTGACGGGACTCGTACGATCGCATCCGTACGAGGAGTTGACCGAGAGGGAAAAGGCGTATTTCGACTTTAAAGACGGGCGGGAACAGAACGAGACAATGTTGGATTGGAACAGCGTGTGTATTTATCGACTGAAAGAAGTGCAAAAAGACATTAGATTAACGCCTTGCGCTATTTGTTTAGGATCTGTAGAAAGAGTTGCGGTCGTGAGAAAATAGACATTTTATTTGCTTTTGCTTTTTTTTTTTTTTGATGATAAAAACAATGAAAATACAGGAGAAAAAAATATTTAGTGTCTCTTTACTGTATTTGCTCTGCGTAGGTTGCCTCCTGGCGACAGCTGCGGTTGCGGTGGCGTTACGTCAGATGTTGCTGCTGGTGTCGGTGATGGTGGTGGTGGTGCTGAGGTGAGTGTAGCGGTTGCAGCGGTGGCACTGAGTTTGGGTTTTTTCTTCTTTGGTGCTGCCGTCGGTGAGAGCATCATTGCAGCCAGGGCATCGTCGCCGCCGTCGGCATTCTCGAGTATCACAGTGTCAGCATCATTATCATCATCATCATCATCATCATCATCATCATCATCATCGCCGATAGTAGCAGCATCGACAGCATCGGGGAGAAACAATGTGGTGGGGCGTTTTCTTTTTGTTTTTTTGCCTGTTTTCGGTGTCGTAGAAGGAACGGAAGGGTAGAAACCTTGCTGTTCTGAGAATTGATTTGCCAAAATGTTCTGTTTCAAGGCGGCCGTGATGAAATGATGATTGTCATCGGCGTCGTCGTCGTCTTCGAGTGACAGATCAATGTGATACTGTTTTTCGTAAGTTTTCAGTTGACATTTCAACTGTTCGGTCGTGTCCGGCTTTTCGACAATGCCTGCCAGGTTGCTGAAGTGTGTGAAGTAGGCGCTCGTAGGCGACTTTAGGAATTTCATGTATTGCCGCGTTTGAAAACCGGTCAATTGAAGAGTGGCGCTGTCGCTAACGGGCTGCTTTAAACTGACGTCTTTGCGACTGAGAATGCACGACACGTCGTACCAGTCATGCGGATCGTTGTTTGCAGCGATCAGGTGCTTTTGGTTTGGGAGGAGAATAAATATGCACTCGTCTTTTTGCTCGCTGTTTGTGTTTGGATTTCGGAAGCTGCATAGTTCCAAGGCGTAGAATTTTTGAGTATTGACCGGGATGTTTTTCTTCTGTTTCTTACCGGCTTTGCTTTTTTGATAGATTTTGATGTTTGTCTTTTTATCCGCCTCGCTGATGGGGATGCACTGGTTCAGTAGGTAGCCGGCCTGATAGCCCAAAATGTTTTCGATCGTTTGGAACTTGAGCAGATTGTCGTCTTTGCTGGGTTGCACTGCCTGAGATGCTTTAGGCTGTTTCTGTTGGGTCAGCTGCACGGCCGTGTTGATGCTCTGCGTTAGGACATTGTCAATGTCGAACAAGGCATGGTTGAATTTGCCGAGGGTGTGTGCGGTTAGTTTACCCTCTTGCACCGAGTCAAATTGAGCATCGTCTTCGACATCGCCGTCGGCGTTATCATCACCTGTCTGTGTGTTGGAACGGTGGCTTTTAATTTTGCGCAATTTTTGCAGCTATGCGCATTTCTTGCTGTCTTGAACGACCTTGTCATACTCGTGAAAACGTTTCACTTTGAACGCGAGTAATTCGGTGACGTCTTGTGCATCGGTTTTGCGTTCAGAACTGCAGATGATTTTGCTGCAAAGCACTCTGTATTCCCCTTTGCTGTCGCCACTGTTTTTGCACATGATGCTCCTCGTGTTGTTGTCGTCGTGTGTGCTCGTCGTGTTATGTACTGTTGGTGTGTGTGATGTGAGATGGGGCGTCGTGGGTTTTATAGAATGCGAAAGCGAATGAAATGAAAGGTGAAAAAGCAGGCAGGTGTGCAGAACAGAGGTTGCCGAACGCGGCAGCTGGGCAGAACAAGATTCGATTGTGTGCGGGGCAGGTGTGCAGGGGAGAACAATTGCGATTGAATGCATGTGTGTATAAAAGAAGGAAGTTTCGATCGTCTCCGCACGACAGCGACTACCAATTAGCAGAGGAAAATGACAGTTAGCCTAAAAATAATTTTGTACAGACTATATGTAGGTGTGACGCAGGACGATAGTGGGAAAAATGTCGAATGACTTTTTACTGTAAAGAATGCGACTTGGAATTGACACCCGTATTTGGAGATTCGAATTTACTGGAACATGAACGACAAAACGAACACGAACGCTGTCCCATTGCTGGCTGCGAGAAACGTTTGACGAAAAACCGCCGAATTGAACACGATTTAAAATTTCACGAAATCAGATGTGCAATTTGTTCGGCGAGTTTTCGCAGCGAACAAAATCTGAAACGGCATGTGGCAATTGTGCACAAGACTTTGGAATGCGTGCTTTGCAGCCCGCAAACGACGACCACGACGATCGAAAGACGACAACAACGAAACGACAACGACAACGACGATTTGGACCGAGTGGCTGATGCAGACAGTGCAAGGAATAGGTCTGGGGGTGCTGGTAGGCTGCGTGACGATCAAGTGGATGCCGCCGAAGGTAGGCGTGGTGGTGGCGCAAACTTCCTTTCTGTGGATGATTTGCGAATTCATGCGCGACTTGCGCACGGCAGAAACGATTTTTGGTTTTGCAAACCCTGTTCGCGCATGTTTGCAACAGAGGGAAATCATAAACGACATGTGAATATGGCCCATCGTTTTGTTTGTGTTTACTGTGCTCGGCGTTTTGGAAGTGGTAAGCAATTGAAGTCGCACATCGCTACCGATCACAACGAACATCCGTGCTACTTCTGCGGAGCACAGTTCGAGAGTGAAAAGGAACTGTACGAACATCAGAAGCGCCATTGCCGTCAATTTTGTTGTGATGCCTGTGACAAGAAGTTCGATACGCTCGTGCACTACAACGCGCATCGGAGCAAGCACTTTGGCAAGCTTGGCGTCTGCTCGACGGCGAGGGAACCGAGTTTGCGACGCTTTCACAGCAAGTGGAACGAAATTCAGTACGAGCACGAGCCGTGGGAAGCCGACTGCGACACGCTGCTACGAGGAGCCGGCGAAGTGCAAAAGAAAGTGCAACGGAAAGTCGAGATGCTACGAGGAACGACGACGACGATGAATGACGACGAACTGAACGATGCGGCACGATTGAGCGTGCGCGAAGAGTACATAAAGCGTTTGCAGCAGGAATACATGGACAACTTGAAGGAGCTCGTGAATCACGTTGTGGTGGACCGAGAAGACGGCGAGATTCGACGCATCACCGTGAATCTCGTGCAAAAGGTGCCGTTTGAAGAACAGCTAGAACGAGCTCTGCGGGAGATATTTGCGGCCGTGCGACATCAGGTGCCATATAAACTGTTACTGGCCTTCGGCTTTCTACTCTACGAAGGCAAGACGGACGAATTGTGGACGTTTTACGTCAACGAGCATTTGTCGCGCGATCCGATGGACAAGAAGACGATCCACCAACTGCCGAACGTTTGGGAAGTGCACGATCGAGAGGACGAGGACAGCATTATAAACGAGATGAAACAGACGGATTTTTTTACCGTCTTGCAGAATCAGTTGGATCAGCACGGCTACGACGTCATGATGATTCGAATTACGAACATTGTAGCCGAAGTGTTTCCGACGATCGATGCCGCCGAAAGTTACTCGAGCTTGCTAAAGTCGGCCGTGCACGACGGCAATGAGGAACTGGAAGGCAGAGGATACGACGACAACGACGACGACGACGACGATGACGACGATGACGACCATGCGGACATTGATGGAGATTTGTTTTTGGATCAAGAGGCGACGACAGTGATGGACGACGACGACGATGCTGATGACGATGACGACGAAGACAATGTCGATGCCGATGACGACGACAGGGTGATGGTGAATGCGGAGAGACGAAAAAAGAGAGGTAAAGAAAGAGACGAGAACGAAGACCGAATCGATGCATACGTGAAGCGACACGCCACAAAACGAAGCACGGTGTTGTACGGCGGAAAGAAGGTGATGAACCACGCTGGAAAAAATGACACATTACAAAAAATGTGTTTTTTTATACAGATGGCTTTTTGGCATTTGCGTAGCACTCGCGAACACAGACAGAAAGAGAAGGTGAAGAAACGAGCAACCGACTATTTTCGACTGTACTGTAGATATTTTGAGATTGACAACGACGAGGAATTCACGGGCGTCAACGTGAAAATCATGGATAATTTGGAGTATTTGTTCAAAACGCGTATGAACGTGTTTGTGTGTACGGCCTTGGAAAAATGTGACGGTGACGATGATTACTTACCGGTGATGACATGTCTACATCTGTCGAACATGTCGAACTCGTACGACAACAAATACGGCACGTTGAACCTGCTACTGCACAAGAATCACTACTACACGATATTGGATCGGAACAGGTTTTTGCATCACAGACTGAAGTGTTACGGTTGCGAGACGACGTTTTCGCGGTTGCAAAGTCTGGCACGACACATGAAGAACGTGTGTGGCAAGCAGACGTACTGTTATGCGCGCGGCAGTCTTCAGGCGCACGAGAACGCGTGGGCGAAAGCGAAGCGGTTGTTTGGCATTTCTGACGCGCTGTTGTCGCCGGCGATGCAAGACGAACCACTCTACTGGACGCGACATTACGTAACGTTCGATTTCGAAGCGCTCTTGAAGAGTGTCAAGCAATCGGAATTGAACAGCTGGGACGCAGAAGTGGGGATGGATGTGGAAGAACGAAAACTCGATACAACAACAACAACAACAGCTCCTGTAGACGACGACGATGACGATGATGACGACGACGAGGTCTTGGTAAATATTCCCTTGTCGTACGCGATAGCAACAAAGTTTGCCTGCTGTGATAACGAAGACGACGATGAAAACGTATTTGAAAAGGAAGTTACGCGAAGAAAGGACGACGAAGATGATGATAACGACGAAGCGATGTACTGTGAGAGAGACAAGACCGGCAAGTATTTCAGTCTGTTTCGAATGGCACGCAATCCGCGTCGTTTGGTGGCGCGTTTCGTGGCCGATTTGATGAAAATGTCCGATTGCAGACGACGGCAAGTGCGCAAACAGTACGCGTCGGTGTTGGCGCATGTGGAACGGTGGTTTGAAGAGCGCGGCCTGACGTGTCGATTGCAAACGACGTGTCAGTTCAGCGAATGCGTGGTGACACAGTCTGGAGGAGGGGACGGCAAAAAGGAAGACGTGTTGATGGAAATTTACAAAGACGAAATAGGCACCGTTCGAAAGCTGAAACGACATCACGAATACATGCCCGTGATCGGTTTCAATTCGTCCGGTTACGATCTACCGCTAATCAAGAAATATCTTTACGACGTGTGTTTGCACGATTACCGTGTGAGCAGTGACGATTTTCATTTCATCAAGAAGAATTCCAAGTACGTTTCGCTGACCATCAAGGACGAGCTGCGCAGTGGCGGATTGGTGTTTTTGGATACGTGTAATTATTTGGCCGCAGGCGCCTATTCGTTGGACAAGTTCATCAAGGCCTTTTTGGCTGTTGGCGGTGACGAAGACGAAGACGACATGCGCAAATCGTACTTTCCCTACGAGTACGTGAATACGTACGAGAAGCTCAGCGAGACGCACATGCCACCGTACGAAAGTTTCTTCTCGACCTTGGCACAATCCAATCGGCTGGAGGACGAATTGCAAACGTGGCGCCTGAAAAATCACTGTTTTTTCAACGACGACGACGACGACGACGACGACAATCAACCGGCATCAGGGGGGGGAAAGTATCGACGCCTGTGCGAGATGTGGGAAGAAAAGGGATTTCGAACGCTCGGCGACTTCCTGCGCGATTACAATCTGAAAGATGTGCGTCCGTTTTTGCGCAGTGTCGAGAACTACGCGCTGCAGTTGCGCGAAAAAGGCGTGGACAAGTTTAGAGATGGCATTTCGTTGCCCGGTCTGGCAAAGGTGATCCTGAGTCACACGATTCCGCCGAATACGTTTCATTACATCGGCAATGCCGAACTGTACAGGCGCGTGTACAAGAGCGAAGTCGGAGGACAGAGCATCATTTTCAAGCGCAAGAACGAACTGCCGCACGTGAAGGGTTACGATGCGAATGCTCTGTACTTGCACTCAATGTGCGAGCCACAGTTCGTCCGTCGACCGCTCGTCTACCGACAGGTGGCGGGCAGTGTGATGGTGCGCACGGAAATGCCACCGTCGTCAATGCCGCTGACCGAGGAGCGCAGGTTGCGCGATTTGGCGTTGGGCGTGGGTGCCGAGGGCGGTCCGATTAGGATCGGCGAACGACGCGACAGCAGAGAGGCTCGACTTTTTCTCGACTATCTGGACCGGTGCGTGTTGACGCCGCGTCACGTTGTTTTGCAACGACAAAAGTACCTGAGACTGTGTCGAAGCGAAATCGATTTGTTGCAGGGCAAGTATGCCGAAGTGTTCGGCAGCAGCGGCGATGAGCTACGACGGGCACCGCACTTTTTCGTGGTGGACGCTATGTTTGTCGACTATGAGCATGACCAGACTGACGACGACGACGACGAGCAGACAAGTCGACGACTGGAACAACGATGTGTGGTAGAATTCGAAGGCTGTTACTGGCACACGTGCACACGCCAAGAAAGCAAGTGTCGCGAGCGGTTTGCAGACAAGACGTACACGAGAAACAGGCGTCGGATGACGGCTACTCAAGTGCGCGCAGTGGACGAGGCGAGACGCACGGTGTTGCGACAGCGCGGCTATCGTGTGATCACGATGAAAGAGTGCATTTGGCGAGAGCGCTGTCGACGTCACGACGATCCGGCACGGGCATTTGTCGAAGAACGACGACGAGAACGAGAGGACGATCCGCTGGAACGATGCACCGACTGGGAGGGCTACATGACTCGGGAGACGCTGATCGAGGCGCTGTTGCAGCGAAAGTTGTTCGGTCTGATCACCTGCGACGTGCACGTGCCCGAAGAACTTCGTGAATACTTCCGAGAGTTTGCTCCGATAATCAAACACGCCTACGTGAACTATGCAGACGTGGGCGAATTCACGCAAACGGTTGCCGACGAAAACGGCATAACGATCAAGAATCGAAAATGCGTGATCGACTCGTACGTCGGTGTACGCATCACAATCATCGACGAGTACCTTGTGTGGCTGCTGGAACTCGGCGCCGAGTGCACAGGGGTGTACGATTTCATACGCTACGACAAACAACCGATTTTTGCCCAATTCGGCCGCGACATCACGCGACTGCGCGTGCAAGGCGATCAAGAGAAGTCGAGCGAAATGAAGGCGAACACGGCCAAACTCGTGGGCAATTCGGCGTTCGGTTCCTGCATCACCAACAAGGACAAACACCGAGACGTGCGACTCGTGTCCTTGCTCGAACAGCAAGACAGTCGGATCGCGAAAACGCGCATGCTGACGCGCGATCAACTGTTGGCAAACAGACAGACGAGACGCGAGATCGCCTCGATGAACACGTTCGTGCGCTACGAGCAGGTCTGTGCGCAGGTGCTGGAGGTGGAATCGAAGAAGCGACGCATTCTGTTCGATCAACCGTGCTACATCGGCAAAACGATCTTCGATCGAGCCAAGCTGTCCGTACTCACGTTCGTGTACGATTTTCTGAAGCGGGTACTGAAACCCGATCATTTCGAACTGCTCGAGACCGATACGGACAGCATCTATTCGGGCATGAAAGAGGATCGTTTCGAAGACAACGTGGCCGAGGACAAGCGCGAGGAGTACGAACATCTGAAGCACGACTACTTTGTTACGGAGAAGTGCGAGTTTGGCAAACGACAACCGAATCGTTACAAATTGCAGTTTTCCGGTCATCGGATGGTATCCTTGTGTTCGAAATCGTACTGTGGTTTCAACGAAACGACGCACGATGTTAAAATCTCCAGCAAGGGTGTACAAAAACGTAATTTTGTACAACAATCGATTGAACGACGACGACGACAACAACAACAGCAACAAGGACAAGAAAGAACGGACGGTCAGGACATTTCCGAAATCATTTACGATATTTACCGTGAGGGTTTGAAAACGGATCCGCACGACAACTGCAAGACGCACACGTCGACGAATCGCGGCATCAAACGGAAAAACAATCTAATGCAGATGTATGCACAAGAAAAAAACACTTTGAATTCCCTGTATTGCAAACGTCGCGTGCTGGAGGATGGCATCAGTACTGTTCCTTTGCATATTTAATAACGTTTAACAGTTGAAAAATTAAAATTGCTCTCATGTGTATATATATATTTTAAAGTTGACAGATGAAAAAAAGTCAAAAACAATGTGTATTTATTTTTGTGGTTTTCTGTACAGTGCTAACAACAACAACAACAACAACATCAACAATGCCGCCGGTTTTGCGAACAATTGAAAGTAAGTCGTGTTGTTTTATATTTTGCGCGCGCCCGCGGCCTAGTAGGACATCAACATCATCATGTTTACTGCGAATAGGAAAGGCGGGCGTAAAGCGAAACGAACAGACGCCTACGAGCAGGACACGAAGTTGTTAAAGTTCATATTTCCAACTTCGTATCAAGAGGAAACGTTTTGTTTTCTCTATGATTTTTTCATGCAACTGCCGATCGATTTGCCTGCGAGCGAAGAGGAAGAAATACAAATCAAATTATTGAATCAATTTCCTCTGCTGCGTTTAGAGCACGAAAGCATCGCCACGCCTCAGTTGATCCTATCGGAGTGTACAATGGACTTGACAACGATTGTGCTCGAAGTGAAATTGAGCGTCCTGTTCGAAAAATACTACGTGTATTCTTCGGGTGGTGGTGCTCATCATGCCACTGCTGGTGGCAGTGGGGTGAATATAAAAATGATCATTCCCGACGAATATTTACTATTGAACTTGTCAAATTTGTGGAAGCGCTATGTGTTTATACGAAAATTCGATGACAACAGTAGTGGTAGTAGTAGTAGTAGTAGCAGTAGTTGTAGTGCACAGCAGATAATGCAAAAAGCAAAAGCGTAATTGAACGAAGTGGCGTGCATAATTGAATTTATCGATACGCAATTGCATAGAAAACTGAGCACGTCACTGTTTACGGATTTGCATTCGTTTAAAATCGAAGAGATATTGAAGGGTACGGGCTTGGGGCGCATGAAAAAGCGCATGAAAATGGAGATTGGACACCACGTGGCAACCACTTACGTTTCACCTTTCAAAATGCTCTATAATACGTACATTGAAACACCTTTGGATTATCTGCGACGCAAGATAGAGTACGAGTGGGCAAACGCTTCTTTGCAACGCCCCCTTCACAAGTGTAAACAAGGACGCAAAAAAAAGGACGCGAAAAAAATAATTCTCGAAAACGAATCGTTGTTTTCGTCGCGAAATAGCATCGTGGTCACGCCGCCGCCACCGCCGTCAATAATTACAACAGTAGATGATATTGATGACACTACTACTACTACTACTACTACTACCAGCACTGCAGTAGTTGAAAAAGCTTTTGAAAATATGGTGCACGATCTGTTGTCGTCAGTTGTTGTTGCGGAAAATGTGTCTCCGACTGTCAACACATCACCATCGCCACCGCAATCGCGAGAAATTATAGTAACACGTAGCGCCGCCATCGGTCAGGGAAATTACGCGAAAAAATTCCCCACGAATAAAATCGAAGCGAAAAAGCGCAAGAAAGTAATTAGAAATACGAATAGCTGTTTGTTTAGCAATTTTTAAATTTTTTTATAGATTACGTGAGTTGGTTGTGCAAACACGATTGGGAGAACATCCCGAAAACTGAAGAAGGCGTTTTGCAGTACGTTGACGATCATATTAGACGCGAATTTATGTGCGTTCCTGCAAAAAAACACATTCCTGAGTACGCCAGAAACATTGGCACGTCGCGCGATTGCGTGCCGCGACAGACGTTACTTTACAAGAAAACCCATCCGATGTGGTCGGGTGGAGGACGGCGCGCTCTGTCGAACAAGACGTTACGCGATCATGCTCTCCTTCCCGACGACGACGCACCGCTCGATTCGCAACGTGCAGGCGACGATGACGGGTTTGTGTTCCATCAAATCCATCCCGAATTGATCTACAAGACAAAGTTGGACGCTTTCCGACACAATTTGAGTTTGGAAATGTTGAAAGTAATAACTCGTTTCGTCAACGACAGCGACAGTAGGAGTAATAACGACGCAGAAGAGAAAGACAACGCAGAATCGTCGCACGCCATCTCGAAAAGAACCAAAGCCAAACTCGAACTGTGGTCAGACATCAACAAAACAGTCAATAAAAATTTACAAAGAGAGCACGACGAAGGCGACGATCATTCCGAAATGACAACTATTACCGACAACGACGACGACAGTGAGTACAGTCTTTCATCATCGCCATCGCCGGCATCTTCACCGGTACCGGTTGCGAAAAAAAAAAGAACGAAAAACGTAAAACACCACCACCACCACCGCCGCCGCCGACACCGCAAAAGAAACCGAAGACGAAATTGACTGGTGATGTGGGCATGTTTGGCACCGCCTCGACATGATCACGCAAGAACAGGAACAGTACTTGCACAATTACGCGGACAGTATCAACAGGTATTACGAATCGATTGCGGACGAAACGTTGCAGGAACAGATCAAACACATGCCCGCAAACGCGACCACGCAACAACTGATCAACTTCGTGCGCGACTCCATCTACTACGGCGGACCGCAAACGCAACATGATTTTCGTTTGAAAACGCCCTGCACGGTGATGGTGGGAGGGAAAAGTAAATCGGGTAAGACCGAATTGTTGTTTGATCTCTTGCGCCAGTGGCGTTTCATCAGCGACGACACGGCCGGAGTCTACACGAAACGAATGTATTGGTTTTACAGCACCGAAGATCTGAAACAGTTGAATTGTCTTCAGGAGATTTACGACGGTTTTCGCGACGAATTGCAAAATGCCAACGACAGCAATATCACGCTGCGCACAATTGACGGACTCGAATCGCAAGAAGCGCAAACGGCCAAGGAGGAAATGAGTGACGCGATCGTCGTACTGGACGATCTCATGGACGAGATGACGAAGAACGACAAGATGTCGCAGTTCTTCACTCGCGAAAGTCACCACAGGAATCTGTGCCTGTTTTTCGTTTGGCAGGACATCTTCCCCAAACACAAGCACGGTTCGACGATATCGAAAAACACGGACTACAAGATCATCTTCGACAATCCGAGCTGTCGCGATAGCGTGCGTCGCATGCTCGGTAAAATGTATCCAAAGGCGAAGCAGGCGGGTGAAGTGACGTAGAAAATTCTAGACGCCCTCGAACACAGCCCATCCAATGCGTACCCGTTTGTCTTGTTGAATTGTCGTCCGAATGAACCGTCGGAGACGCGCATAGTGAGCAATCTGATATCGCGAAACATGGACGACGTTCGCTATCAATTTCCTGCCAACGGCGTTGCAACAGTAATAAAAACCTGATGGACAGTTGGTTTTTTAATTTTGTATTTGTTTTTATATAGATAAAATATATGCAAATATGTTTTTCATTAATTATGACGTCGGAAAAAACAT
This sequence comes from Sanderia malayensis, assembly GCA_013076295.1. Classification (NCBI taxonomy): domain Eukaryota; kingdom Metazoa; phylum Cnidaria; class Scyphozoa; order Semaeostomeae; family Pelagiidae; genus Sanderia; species Sanderia malayensis. Next base: position 5,707,279 of record RQOL01000861.1, on the reverse strand, counting down.
GCCTTTTCCTGCCTTTGCTGCACTTGGAGCAAAATACCTTTTACCGTTTGTTGTAAAACCGATACTAAAGGGTGCTGTTGGAGCTCTTGGTAGTTTGGGAATTAGAAAAGCCTTTGGTGGTTGCGGGCGATCCTTTCAAGCACCAGGACGTCGACGATCCTCTGGACGTCGCCCTGGGCGACTGGGAGGTAGCAGAAAAAGACATCGTCGTTTTCTACGCAGAGCACATCTGGTACAACGAGCACGACATCATTAAAAAAACAAGATTGGCAGCCTGTTGCGTCTCTTTGGACTTGGTCGTCGACCACGCATGGTATGTAGACGAACTGTGCGAGGCCGCGGTATACGACGCCGGCGCTATCGACGACACCATCGACGCTAGTCAAAAAAAAAACCACCTGAAATGGCCTTAATGCGCACACTTGAGAGCGAGTTGTACATATTATTTCTCATTTATACGTCGGATAGTATCCTGTAATATTTAGCATCAATCTACCGCGATGACGACATGGGTCTGATTAAAGTGCCGACGAAAAAGAGTCGTCTGTTGACCCTCTTTCGCAAACAAGAACGAAAATGGAACAGTCAAAAACGACGCCGACGACCAACGCCGTCACTAGAGGGAAAAGGACGTCGAGCGCGTCAGTTTGAGCCGCCGACGCCACACATTCTGCATGAATTCGATGTGCCGCCTCGTTCTCCGCGGCCGCATCGAAACAACGCGGCGGTTGCACCGAACTACGGCGTCGACTTTCCAGAGCACTACGATTCCGATGCGCTAGGCGAGGCGGCCCAAGCCAATCCAAACTTTCACCTTGCTGCTGCCGTTCTCCCGCAAAGCAGCAGCAGCAGCAGCAGCGGCGTAGGTAGTATCGGAGCGCTGTCGGACGATTCGGTTCGCCTATCGCCAGCCATGTACATTCCACCGGACGATGGAGCAGCCGCTGCCGCCGCATATCTTCCTGTTGCTGGATCTCCTGCTCCGATTTCACCAATCATCGCACGGGTCGCGTCACCATCACCACCAGCGCCGGCGACGTCGCCACTGACCGAAGAACAACAACGGCGTAACATGGAAAACGTGACGCCGCATTGGACGTGGCAGCGCAGGCCGCAACGTCGGCGCTCGTACTCGAACAGCAACGTCAACAAGCGGTGGCGGTAACGCGCCCGTGTAGTATCCTATTGCAAGACGTGGCAACAACACTACCTGACGTCAACAGCAGCAGCAGCAGCAGCGTACACGACGAACAACACTCTAGCCAACCGAGGAGCATCACCCCCATCTCTCCGTTAAGAACATCGACACCGATGCTACCGAACGACGACGACGATGAAGAAGAACCATCGGCATGCCCAAAACCATCACCACCACCACCACCACTACCACCACCACCACCTCATCAACCATCACCACCACCACCACCATCACCATCTCATCAATCATCAATTGTCGACTCAATCGTCGAACGAATCAATCGTTTTTCTCCTTCGCTTTTTCAAACAAGATCATCGCCGCCGCCGCCAACCGCATCGCCACCATCGCACATAACTAGACTTCCGTCACTAGTACTAATTTCTCCACGTCCTACAGCAGCAGCAGCGGCAGCAGCAGCAGCAGCAGCAGCAGCACCGTCATCATCATCATCATCATCATCATCATCATCATCATCATCATCACGTAATCGTCGTCGACATCGTTATCATCACCGTGGTCGGCGCCGAGATGACGATGGCAACAATAACAATGTGCCCCTAATGGTAACACAACTGCAGCGAGAACGCCTTCGTTTTGAACGTCGTCAAAATCTTTTAAACATGCTTGAACGATTTTGCGCTAGACGAAAAACCGAACGAGCATTTTCGGACACCATACGAAACATTCACCGAGTTCTAAATCGAGTCGGAATCGATTCGATATTATAATGATAATCATACTTTACCTGTACATATAAATTACGATTACGTCATTTTTTTTTTGCTGCTAATTTTTTTTTGTTGCTGTATCGTATAGAATTTATTGTCGCTAATTTTTTTGCTGCTAAAGTTTTTGTTGCTATTATTTCGTGAGGAATGTCATTGTGGTCATTTTTGCTATAAATTCGACAGCAACTCAGACTCAACACCACTTTGCTTGTGGTGTTGAGTCTGACAACAACATGGATAAAGTTCCTGTAAAGGATGCAGCCGTGTACTCCTTCAAAGACTACTACTCCATGAACGAATTGGTACGTACGTAATAACACATACGCAAATGATAATAACTATGTACCTTCTAACTTATTATTATTATGATTATTATTTGCTATTACATGTGTTTTTTTTTTCATCCATAGATGCGCCAAAGTAATAGTGCACGGCACTTTGTAACGAGCTATTTTCCAGTTAATACCTCTACAGAAGTCGATCCGAAAAAAGACTGGCCGACGAATACACAATTCGTATTGCCTGCCACTGTTGTTCGCTCCGGTCCACAGGTGTGGTCGGATTTTCATCTGACACATGAAGCCGGCGCAGCCTTTCCGCTGCAGAATCGAGGTCTGTCTCCCCAACTCGTGTCGACAGAGACCAGCACGAACCTCGAGCAGGCGACAAAGAACAAAATCCTCACATGCAGAAAAGTAACCGAGGACGGATGGACATTGCAATCGGCAAACACAGCAGACTTGAAAACACACCTGGTTCGTTTGCGAAAAACATTCCAAGACGATGACAACGATCACATGGCAGATGTCGATGATCATACAGACACGGACGACAGTGACGAGGAGGATATTCTCGCCACCACATCCCGCATCGCAAAGAAGACCGACCAGAACAAACGTACTCCTGTTGATTGTGGCGAAGCGGCCATTTCCTTCAACCCAACTTTCACAATGGAAGCTGCAGCCATTTGTGCGCGGATTCAACAAGCACGAGGTACAGATAATGTTCGAAATTTTTTCAAAACTGTCGATCAAATGGTCGACTTCTTTGGAGAAATGTACACTGGGCTAGATTTTCTTTCACCCCCTTTCGTTTGTTTATTCAAAAATGTCAGTTGGGTCACTGTTGTGCCGTCGCCAAGCACAACCGATTTTTTACTTATCGTACAACTTATCGGCTTAATTTCCAACACGACTCCCCTCGCCCAACTGACCCCGTTTATCGAGTATTACAAAACCATGAGCAAATACACCGATCTTATTATGCCTACTAGCATTTGCGTTATGTGTTCAACAATATTTACCCCCTCGGGCGGGTCCGTGCACGATGGCTATTGCACATGTTGCAGTCAGGCTTTATTCTGTTCACCGTACACGCTGGACAAGCAAAAACGTTACTTTCGCGCAAACGAAGAGAAATCTGCAATTCAATTTACAAACACCAGCAGCAGCACCACCAGCAGCAGCAGCACGAACAGCTTTGCAATCATCAGCGGCGGTGGCGATACGACAACAACAAGACCATCGACCCTCCTCACAACTCCGCCACCGATAGTGCTGCAGCCACCACCATCACCTTCGCCTGCATGCGGACAATGGTTACATGCAGGAGCAAAGCGTCCAGGAGCATTTTCACAGGTGGTGCCTGCGAAAACAAGCGTCACTCCATCCAGCCATTGCAGAAAACACGGTGCTGAACTGGCAGCTCTGCTGAAAAAAAGAACTAAGAAAGAAACGTTGTGTTCATTTTCGTTTTATTCCCATTACGTATTTTGCTGTTTCATTTTTTTTTAAAATTGCTGGCTGACTGGTATATAATTGTTGTGTGTTTTTTTTTGTCTTGTCTCTCTCTCTCGCGTGCGCGCACAATGCTGCACTTGACTCATCCTCTAGTGTATGCGAATTTGCTGGTGGTGCTACTGTTGCTGTCAACGTTGGCCTTGGTAATGTCCAACACTACTGTTCGACATACGCGAACGATCATAACAATAACGGCGACGAGAAGCGATCCAACACGGACACGAGTTGAATGCAGTATTTCCCACACTTTGCGATTTTACTATTCGCCATCGTCATAGACAGTAGTACGTAACAGTTGCTTGTTGTTTTTACATTACATTATATACATTGCGAAGTTTTCTCTATGTGTCATACTGCTGCCTTTAACACGTGCAAAATATGTCGTCTTTCGGCGTTCACGCGAATCATCACGACCTGTTCAAGCACAACTACATAAAAACCATGTCGACTTTCGGCTCGTCGTCGTCGCGCCCAAAAGTCGATCCGTACTCGCCGAAACCGCACAATCTCAACGAGATTCTCCACGGACACGGTCGACTCGTAAGATTCAAACCGAAAATTACTACTACTACTACTTGGCATCGACGATCACATCGTCGACGACGACAACGACATCGTGTCTCCGACTATCCGAAACTTCTCGAGACGAATCACATTCGCGACACAGCCGCACTGCCGCCGTACATGAAGGCGAGCATCTACGCGACCACCTTACAACATCACAAACAACAACTACAACACCGACAGAAAAACTGGTCGCCGGCCGTCAGTTTTCACGCGAACCTGCCCGGAGTGACGACGAAAAGCAACGTCTACCAAAACTACACCAATGCCAAACAAATGGCCAAAATCAATCCGTTCGCCGTGGCTCGTCTCCGTAAACCGATTTACTACGACTCGACGTACCATCTGCAAAACATTCTCGCCTAGCAGTTTGCCGTTTTTTGTTTCTTCTAAATGCTCTTTTCGTCTTCGACAGTAGTCAAAGAATACAGACACGCATTGTCGCATCCGTATAAAGCATGCCGCCATCACAACGACGTCTCCGACGACTGCGCCGAGCACAACAAGCTCGTCGCTACAAACGCATCGGTTTCTACGGTGAAAATCAAGTGAATGTGTACCCCACAGGACCCGGCTACAATTGGCCCTTTCATCCGGCCCAATTGCGGAGTCAATTGGCCAACTTCAGACGTTTACCCATGCAGGCGCCGATCATTCGACTGCGAAACGGATTTACCTACGTGTCATATCCGAACTCATTTCAGCGTTGATAAAAAACACTTTATTTGTTAACTATATATATATACATACGTATGTCGAATCGATAAGTTGTTATTTTTTTTTGTTAAACAAACACGTCGTTGTCCTTCTTGCGTTTATACTCACATGGCCACCGCCGCCGCGGGAAAAAAACCCACAGAAGATCGAAATCAGACGGCGAATACGATGATGATGATGATGATCATGACGGTACAAAACCACCGCAAAAGAAACGTCGCAGCAGCGCACATCAAATCGGTCCCTACTTGGGCCAGTCGAGCTTTGCTACTACGTCGTCGTCGGCTGCAATGACTCCTCCTGCCACTCCGCAAACGCCAGCAGCAACAGCGCCGACACCATCAACAGCCAGCCAGAGCAGTTTGACACCGCATCATGCGGGTACGTACGGCGAAATGGTGCTGGTACCGCGTAGCTTTTACGCCACGGCCATCCAGACATCCAAAAGAAGGTCACGGCAGCTCGCAAGAACGCCAACAATCCCAACGAGTACAGCCGACACATGATCGACGCGCACAAATACCTGCAAGCGCACATCATGAACAGCGACGTCGACGCTCACATACAACAGAGTCTCACCTCGCCTCTGCTAGAACAGATTCGCAAAAAACTCCACCATCTGTCGCGCAACAAACGACTCCTTTCCACGCACGCTGGCATGACCATGTACGAAAACCTCAAGGGACACGAAAACCAACAGCTCGACGTGCTACGACATGCCGAAAACAACAAGTACAACAACCTGGTCAACAATCCCCTCAACATCGTACAGCCGTCGCCACAATCCCTGCACGACAGTCCACTTCACGCGGAAATGTTGCGTTTGTTTCTCGGTCAACATCCGCACATTCTTTGACATGACTGCACACGCGGTACGTTGCACGTACTGCACAAAACCGTTTCGCACCATCCACACGCCGCCGCGCGTCTGGTGCATTTTTTCACCCACGATCGCAACGTCACCAACCCGCCCGAGGGAACGCACGAATTGCTCCTCGCTCTGCACCGCTACGGTTTCAACCTGAACCGTCTCGGTAACAAATTTTTGCGCGACAATGCACGCAAACTGCTTCAAAACGCCACCGCACGAGAACGCGGTGCAACAGCATCACCATCATCATCTATTCCTGTTCGCGTGAGCCAACGACCGTCGCAGACTCCCCGTACACCATCGTCATCTGCTAGCGCCGGTGCAACACCATCGTCATCATCGCAGACTCGCCGTACACCGTCTATGCTTGCTAGTGTGAGACGACGATATCCGATACCGTCATCTGCTAGCGTGAGGCGACGACATCCGCCACTACCACCTACCCCACCAGCCACCACTTCCACACCTCCTGCAAGAACACAACGACCACCGTCACCATCACCTCAAATGCAAACGCGCCAACAACGAAAGCAAGCCAAGCAGACACCGAGAACTCACAAAATTCGCCAACAAAGAGGAACTGCTCGAGTTCTTTTTGGAAGATCGCCAAAAAAAAGAAAAGAAAAAATAACTTCATAAAACCACACGTACGCCGATCTTCAATGCAGCATACACATGTTTACAGTGAACGGTGGAGTGCCCGTCACCGACGGCAAAATGAACTATAACGACGATATCGCTTTCGATGACAACATCGGTGTCGACACCGTTAACGATCATCATCATCGTTATCAAGACGACAACTATGGCGCTGCCTTTCTCGACCCTTCGACAAAATCCAAACCATCACGTCGCAACCACCCTGCTGCTGCAAAGAAACGAAAACGCCAAACGCGAAAACAAAAAAACACACAACACCACAAAACCGCCAACAGCAGTTGCAGCAGCAGCACCAGCAGCAGTGACGATGATGATGATGATGACAACGACAGCAATAACGATAGTAGCACCGCGGAAACTACTTAAAAAAAAAACAAAAAAACAAAAAAAAAGAACATCAAAAAGAAACAAGACCCTCCGACCGACGAAAGCGAATTGCTTCGGCAACTCTACAGTCATTTTTAGCGCAACAAAAAACAGGATCAAGTCGCTCGAAAACTCGAAGCTCTCCAATCGCGTTTGCACAACGAATTCACCACCATCAATCACAGTGCAAAAACAAAATCCAAAAAAAACAACAACAGAACGACAGTCGACGACAGCGATGACAATGCCAATGATCATCGCGACAACACTACTGACGAGGATCCAGAAATGCTACAGCTGTTGCAAAAGAAACTGTCCGACACTGCCAACATGAAATTGACTCGTTTCAAGCATCTCGACGACGAGATGAATCTCAGGAATTGCCCTTCGATAGTGACGCCGACGACAATGACGACGCCGACGCCGACGCCGACGATCAGACAGGCAAACGCGCAATAGAAATCGACAAAAATACCCCGTGTGTAAAAATATCCGAACAAGAGTACAACTGCCTCAAGGACAACTATCAAAAATTGCACATCATCCGCTGCGACGGTCGTTTTTTTTTGAATTCGTACCAGTTTTTTGCGAATTGTGACGAGAGTTTTTGCGCGCCGGTCGGCAGGTGCAGTATTGCGACCGTGGGCTCCCAAACGCCACTGTAGATGTTCGATTCGATTTTGTTCGTAGTTATTTTCACCATCTGTTGGGTGCTGAGGTGTCGCAGGGTGACACTGAGGACGAAAGAGGTGCCTCGAGGAAAGTATTTGCTGTTTATCGAGGTGAATTGGGGCGGCGGTATCGTGACTATCCAGTTGAGAGGCAGGTTGCGATACAGGCGCGGATCGTCGTAGAGTTTTTGATTGTCGTCAAAGTAGCCGGTTTGTGTGACGGACGTGTTTGGATACATGACCGGTCCGAAGCGAGTCTCTATGACAATGTCCACGTAGTCGTCGTCGTCGTCGGTGGCAGTGGGGGCAGTGAGCAGATCGATGTTGCGTTCAAGGCGGGGTAGAGAGAAAAGGGTTTTTTGTTTTTTGGACGATCAATTTGGATCGTACGGTGCGAAATCGATCCAGCTTTTCTTGAGAATTCTCAAGACCGCTGCGTCTTGAGACCAGTTGACTTTTGCACCGTCGGCACCGCCCGGTTGCAGCGTGTAGTGAGCGTGGTGACCGCTTTGTTTGAAAAGATCGTTCATGAGAGTGCACTCTCGAGGTTCGTTGAACCAGGTGTCGACGCTGAAGTTTGTGAGCATCAGATCGTCTGTGGTTGCTGTCGCGGTCCGGGGACGGTAGGGGAAAAAGTCGGCCGACTCGCGCCACTCCCAAGAGTCGATGTTGAGCAGGTCGGCGAGGCTGCGGGACAGGCGTACCATTTGTTGGTAACTGCCTTCGCTCAAAGCGAACGACGTGTTGCGAGCGAATCGATCGGTGCTGCTGTCTGCCGCGTTGCTGCGGCGTACGACAATGTCAAAACAGTCGTGCACGACGGTGGCCTTGGTGTTCTTTTTGATGCCGAACATCGAGGAGGTTTTGACGGGCGCTTTACCGTCGGCGAACGTGTCGTAGTACTCTTTGTACGGCCGCAGGTAGTCGGTGTAGCACAGCGTGAGAAAGGATTCCAGCTCGGTCGGATAGGCGATCTGGTGTTGGTGCACGAGTCGGTAGGCTACGGACGGATGCGGCTGCAGGCGAGGTGCGGCGTCGAGGACGCGTGCATAGTTCTGGTGATGGAGCCATTTTTGTGCGGTTAGACCTTTGTAGACCTTTTCGAAGGCGCTGCCGGCAGTGGTGCTGAGTTTTTCCGGTAGGTAGAAGCGTTTGTACCAGAGCTTCGACGACACGTCGAGAGTGCTGGTGTGTGTGAGCGAAGCGTTGATCAGTGCGGCGTTCCACGTGAAACACGGATCGAATTGCACGTCGCCATACGGACGATTGGCAAAGGTGTCCGATTGCGGAAGGATGTTGTGGTCGGGATCGCCCGACGAGACGGCTGTAAAGTAGGTTTTGTCGACGTGTTGTCCGAGACCGGTTTCTTCTGTCATGTTGACGTTTTGGTGTCGTTGTTGTCACCGAAGAGGAGATGGTGCAAGAGGGTGGCAGCGGAGATTTCGTGAAGCTGCTTCTCTTCGCGAGTGCGCTGTGCGAGCACGCGTTCCGGCAACCACAAACTGTCCCAGTACTCGGCTATGCGTATTTGCACCCATCGAGTGCGAGCGCCGGTGTCCGGATCGACGACGGTTTGTTGACCAAGGCGCGGTTTGGTGATTTTGAACGAGGCGGGAAACGTCACGTGCACTAGTTCGGGATACTGAAACGTGCCGATGACGGGCTCCTGACGAAGGTCATGCAGTTTATAGACGGGCGGCAAGTCGTGCGTATCCACATCTGTCACTTGAAACAGCTCGTCAGTGAAACCCTGTTGGAAACCACGACGAAAGGTTTTGTGTCCTTTGCGTATGCGCGCCCAATCGCCGACGTGCAGCAGCGGGCGGCGGGTGCGTTTGTCCCAGAGGGCGTGTTTTTTTTGTCGTGGAACGATGCTTTTTTCGATGTTGATTCGAGCCGTGTTGACGGTGACGGGATCGACGGCGTTGGGTGCGAGTCGTGTCGTGGTGTGCACGCTGTTGTTGAGTCCGAGGACGATGTTTTGGAGGTGTTCCAAGTACTTGCCGTTGTGCAGGCTGGCGATTTTCACGAGTTTTCGCTTCAACGTCTCATTCGCTCGTTCGACGATGGCGCCTTTGATGGACGAGTCGTTGGTGGTGATGTGTTGGATGCGAATCGACTTGAGGTAGGGCGAGACGGCGCTGTTCAGGAACTCTTTGCCGTTGTCCGAGTAGATGATGCGCGGGCGGGACATGGTCTGACGTTCGAAGATGTCGCGGAACGCGTCGAGCACGTCGGTTTGATTTTTTTGCTTGCACGGTGCGACGAACAGTTTCTTTGTGAACTGGTCGACGACGACGAGCAGAAAGTGCACGCGCCGGTTGCGACTTGCGAACTCGGACATGTCGAGTAGGTCGGCTTCCCAGATTCGATTCGGGCCGAACAGGCGGTAGGGACGACGAAGGAAACGTTTGCGCACCGGTTTGTATTTGGTATAGAGGTTCTGTTGTCGTTTCCATTCTTGTAGCTGTTTCCAGGTGAGCCGTTCGAAGGCGGGTAGTTTTTTGAGGTGCGTAAAAAAGTTGCGCAATCCGCCCAAGGCGCCAGGGAAAGTGCTGTCTGTGTAGTAGCGATTGAGTTGTTCGAACGACGGCGTTGACATTGCGACGACAGCGGGTAGAAGGAGGGAAAAAAGAAAAAACAACGAGTGTTATTATTTTGTTTTTTTCGAATCTTGAATTTTAATGTGCGGATACAGTTGTTTAATAATGTAGCGGATGATGTGCAATTTTTGATAGTTGTCCTTGAGGCAGTTGTACTCTTGTTCGGATATTTTTACACACGGGGTATTTTTGTCGATTTCTATTGCGCGTTTGCCTGTCTGATCGTCGGCGTCGGCGTCGGCGTCGTCGTTGTCGTCAGCATCACTATCGAAGGGCAATTCGGTGAGATTCATCTCATCGTCGAGATGCTTGAAACGAGTCAATTTCATGTTGGCAGTGTCGGACAGTTTCTTTTGCAACAGCTGTAGCATTTCTGGATCCTCGTCAGTAGTGTTGTCACGATGATCATTGGCATTGTCATCGCTGTCGTCGACTGTCGTTCTGTTGTTGTTTTTTTTGGATTTTGTTTTTGCACTGTGATTGATGGTGGTGAATTCGTTGTGCAAACGCGATTGGAGAGCTTCGAGTTTTCGAGCGACTCAATCTTGTTTTTTGTTGCGCTAAAAATGACTGTAGAGTTGCCGAAGCAATTCGCTTTCGTCGGTCGGAGGGTCTTGTTTCTTTTTGATGTTCTTTTTTTTTTGTGTGATGATGTGCAATCTTTTTTTTTGTGTGATGATGTGCAACGACACGCCCATCTTCAACAAAGTCGTCCCCCTGGCCGACTCCACGTTCATCTACCGTCTCACGTCTCGCAGCAGCAACTCCCTCCTGCGCCTGCTCACAAAACTATCGTCCGTCGCTCTCGCCTACTACAACGAACACAGTGTCTCGATTCTCCACAACGAAAACTATCCCACTACTTTAACGTTCTTCTTTCGGGTCAGTTAATCATTATATATCATTTTTACGCGTATATACTACTTGTTCTTTGCCTCTCTCTCTACACGCACGCGCACGCGCCCACACGCGCACAATGGATTACGACATCAATGCACCCAGCAGCAGCAGCCGTGACAATGCCAGTGTGGTACTCTTGCGCAAATTCTTCGTCGAACACGTCGGCGAAAACACCTACTGCAAAAGCAACGCACTGCAACAATCCGACGAGTACGACATCACCGGCAACAAGGCCATCATCTACAACAACCTGCCCGACTCGCTCGTCCAATACGTCTCCCTGGACACGTGTCACCTGACCCTGACCACCGGTCCGGCCACGTCCGTCGTATACACGGCAACAACAACGCAACGCTTTCTCAACGTATGCCTCGCCCTCAGCAACGACATGTGCTTGCCGTACTGTTTCCAACGCGTCGGCAAACACAACGCCGACATCGTACTCGCCGAACTGCACGTACCGCTACTCGACAACGTCGAGTACAAGACGGCCCAGCCCGTACACTACTCGTTCACGAGCGACGATCGCAACTTGCCCTTTGCACGCGTCTTCGAAGGACATCACCTCACACCGTTCCAAAGCAAAAACATCAAACTCAACTGCTACCTGAAAACCTTCCACGCCGTGACGAATGCAGTCACCTACCAAAACATAAATGACCACGTCATCGCTGTCAACTGCACACTGATCATCTGCAGCGGCGCCCACCTCCTACCGCGACACATCTATCCGGATCCTCGCCAAACACCGCCGACATGAGCGACTACTTTACGCACGACTTTTTCTACATTCGCGGTCTCTTGGACATGACCAAATTCACCGATCCCGTCCAACAGACGCACTCGTTCAACTTCCTCAGCACCAACAACAGCCAAATCCACCGCGACCAACTCCAAATGCCACCCGACGAAGACTGGGAAATCGGCATCGTCCAAGTCGACTACACACTCACGCAACACTCGATGTTCGTGCCACATCCCACGGAAGCGCGCCGCAAAAACACGTACCATCTCTACGACATGGAATTCATGCTGTCCGGCGCGATTCCGCTCTTTCCCATCAACTACAGTCTAACAAATCACACCGCCACTCTCACGAGCATCTTCAAGGACGTCTACGGACTCGAAGACGACACCACGCAATCGTCCACCTACATCGCCGACCACTATGAAAAAAACCTGAACGTCTGGTCCGACCTGGATGTGAACTTCTTCCGTCTCGACAACGCCGCCGCCGAAAAGAGCTATGCTTGCAGTCTCACCGCAGCCGCCACCAGCGGCGACGCCGGCTCAAAACGCTGTCCCGTCCTACGCACCAACTACCTCGATCGTCTACTCGCCACCTATCCGACCAAATTCGCCGCAAACGACAACAAATTCGCCGTGCTCACCTTCCACGAATTCGCCAGCACACCGCCCCTGTCCACCGCCACGTACCAACTGGCAGAAAACTACCTCAAAAACGACCAGTGCATCGGTTTCCCACCGTTTACCAGTCTCAGCGGACGATTCGGCAAAACCGACCTGTTCACAAACCTCGCCGCCAGTCTGCCCACGTTCGAGTGCAAAAACTACAAGACCGTCAACAATCCCGCTCAACACTACTTCCTCGAATTCCTCTGTCCCAACACGTTGCTCTACATGGCCATGGGTAGCATCCTGCTCAACATATTCGGCTTCGAAAAGGGTCCCGTCGTCACCCGCAGTCTCTACTCGTACAACACCGACTACAGCGGCAATAAAACACTCCAGCGCAAAGGTCTTCACATCATCTACGATCGCGTCCGACACGGCTCACTCACCACTCCGTGCACCGCCCGACGCCTGCCCCACGCCGTCGACAACATCATCGCGCCGGCCATTTTCACTGACGGCGAAACGAATGCCTCCACCGTGGCTCGTTTCCCGTGGCATCTACCCCTGCTTCCCAACTACCTGACACCGCTCGGCACCACCGACTACGAACTCTATCTGTCCAAATCGTCCACCGTCGACACCCACATCGCACACCGAACCAGTCATCCAATCAACTTCCTCAACGCCGACGAAATCTTCCTCTACACGAACAGTATCGTACCGACATACCACATCGCCGACCACCTGTCACCGCTGCTCGCGCAAATTCCCGCTCCCACCTACGCCTTCGCCAACAAACTCGAAAATCCTCTGTCGCGCAACGCAACGCAAACTCGAAAAAGCGTCACGCAAAGTCTGAAAATCAAACAGCCCTCGTTTCGCTGCCTGATGAAAGACATCAACCTCAGCGACATGTCTTTTCTCGTGCGCAACTCCTACAACGATCCGATCATGCCCGACCAACTCGAATTCACTTTTCTCTTGCGTCGAAAAAAAGCCGCCGTCTGATTGTGACTTATCACGACCACATTCGCCAAGTTCACGCACATTTTTCTCTACTTAATTATCCCCAAACATCAAAACAAAATCACAACAATGTCCGACGTCTTCTACATCGGCGGCCACAAAACATCACCGCGCCTCTGGTCCAAACCCAAACAACCGCTCCGCCACATGTTGACCGGCAACGGCGCACTACGTTGTCTCAGGGAGACCAGCTTTGGCCAACACAGCCCCGGCATCTGGTCATCTCCACGACATCATCGCACATACCTCAGAGGTAAGGGTACACTACGTCGTCTCAGGGGGACCAGCTTTGGCCTACGCAGCCCCGGCATCGTGTCGTCGTCTGACCACTATCTACCACCACACCTCCGCGGCAAAGGCGGAATTGGCAATGCAGTAGGAAAAATACTCGCGCAAGCAGGAAAACAAGCCGGAAAAAGCGCTCTCAAGATCGCAAAACGTCAAGGTAAAAAAAGCCTGAAACGTCTCGGTCGTCACGGCGCACGTCTGCTCAAGAAAGAATCAAAACACCTCATCCGCCACACACGTCGCACCCTACGTCGCGGCACAAAAAGCACCATTAAAAACTTGGAACACAAAGCCGTCAGCAAATTGAACGCATCACTTGGCAAAAAAACCCGCACTCCAAAACGCATAAAATCTTCACCGACTGCTACAACAATACAACATCGCCATCGTCATCATCGCCGCCGTCGCCATCGACGCAATCGACACGGTTTCTACACAAGAAAATCCGGAATTCGCATCCCAGCCAGCGTCACACTGAACACCGGTCTCTACTAGCGCACATCAAACATGCCTGTCGCAACCAAAAAACACACCAAGGCAAAATCCGTCTTGCAACAGGTCGATCTGCGATCGCCGCCACTGTCACAAAAACGGAAAAAATACGTCGACATCGACAAGAGCTCCACGCGTGCCACATTGTACGGTGGCCGCCTAGACGTACTCAATCCGGAGAAGCGCGTCGACGTCCTCGATCAGTTCGAAAGTCGCTTCGCCAACACCGCCCAGCCGTCTTACAAACGCGGCGGCAAACGACGTCTCGGTCATGGCGAGCCCGGTTCGGAAATGTGGAACTTTTCGGCCCAGACCGGCGCCTACCACTTCCTCGAGAACGCCAGCATCGACGAACTCTATCCGATCACCAACCGAGCACCCCTCATCGACGACCTGATCCAGTTCGTACTGCCGCAAGAACCCGGTCGCTTCTACGACACTCGCAACATAATCGTCAAAATGAAAACACGCATGGGTAGTAGCGGCATCCCGTGGACAGCTGCCGCGCCCGACCCGGGCTTTCAAAAGAACATCAGCCCCATCAACAACGTGGGACCGAGCCTCTTCAAGCACGTCAAATTGCGCATAAACAACCAGAACGACGAAAGCATCGCCTTCTACAACGAAATCGACTACGAAGAAACCCTGAACGGTACTCCGACCGACGTCTACCAAAACGGCGATCTCACCAAAAAAGGCTTCTTCAAAGAAACACCCGGACACTTGGGCGAAACGAACTGCTACAGTGACAACGCCAACGATCTCCCCACCAACACGAACAACCCTGCTCGCGCTCGCCTGTGCAACCTCTACTGCCAGGGAAAAACTGCCGAATTCGAGTTCCGCCTCAACACGCCCCTCAACAAATCGGAAGTGCCATTCAACGCAAGCAACAAACTGGAAATCATCTTTCAACGTCACTCTCCCGCCTACTATCTCATGTGCTCGCCAAACGGTGCCGACGCCACACAACCCGCCACCTTACGCACCTATGCCAACACCTGCCACATTTACATCGAAGAAATGAAAATCGAATACACCACAATGTCCCTCGTACCCGAACGCGCCGCCGAATACATAGTGTCGTTCACAAACGAAACGCCAGACGAGATCCCCTTCACCCACCACGCGATCGACATCATCACCCCCACGCCCGGAATCTCCGAATTCAAACTCAACATCTCCAACGACAAACTGCCCGACAAGATCATGTTCCAATTGCGCAATCGCCGAGCTCGTCTCGGCGACATCGGCTTAAATCCGTACCTATCCACGAGTCTGCCCACCAGCACCAAATGGCAATACCTGATCAACTCGTCCGTCATGCGCAAAAACAAACGCGAAAAAGAAAGCGAAGCCTACGACAGCGTTCGCGAAACCCTCAATCCGGACGTGAACAATCCACTCATCACACGCGACGACTTTCTCGTCCCCGCCTCCGGCTACTCCAAGTACTGCGAGGTGCTCACGTTCTCGTGCATGCAAGCCAACAACGTGATCAGCGAAGACCAACGCAGCGCCGGACTCATGATCTACCTGCACGTACCCAACAACGGAGCAATGCCCGACAATCAAGACGTCCAAGTGCACAAGTTCAACAAACGAAAATTCAGCGTCGCACCCAACGGCCAAATCGCTAAAGACTACTACTCGTAAACGACCAACACTTTCCTGCTATTTTTTCTTTTATAAAAAACACACAAAATCCCGCACGCACGCGCATCCGCCCCTCAAAAACAGCAGCATGAACAACAAACAGATCGCCGACTGCATCCGCCAAGACTCGCACTATCTCGCGCGAATCTACGCCGGCGTCATCACCGAGGACGACATCGCCAACATTCTCGCCAGTCTCGGCAGCTTTCGCGACTTTCTCGTCACGTCGCTGCTGCAACGCAACATCCAGCACTTCCCGCTCGCCTACATCATGAACACGGGCACGCACAAGAACGGCGGACGACACTGGCAAGCACTCTACTTCGATCACGATCACAACGCCTTCTTCTTCGACTCGTACGGTCGTCAACCGTCCAGCGTGTTCAAGTCGTTTGCCGAACACATGCTGTCGTTCTCGTATTTTCGCACCGATCATCGCCTGCAAAGTCTCGACGAGTGTCTGTCCACGCAAACGTTCACGCCCGAAAACTTTCGACGAGCTCGCAGCTTTAAACTGATCGACGCTAGCCGACACGTCACCGCCTACTTTCCCCATCAAATCCAATCGGAAGCCCCGAACGTTTGCGGCGAGTACTCGATACTGTTCCTCTTCACCATCTGCCGCATCTCGCAACCGCGACTGCTCGGCTACCAATTCTGGTACGACAATCGCTTCTACCTCGTCCGGCCCGACCGATCATCCCGAAAAGACAACGACAACAACACCGCCGCCGCCCTGGAGAGAAACGATCGACGGGTACGAACCTGCTTTTTTCACCTATTCCACTTTCCCGATCCAGACATTTTCAAATAAACACACACACAAACATTTTTTCTTTATTAACATCATATGTACTGTATATATATATAAAACGTTATCAAAAATATCCATTATAACAGTGATTTATTGCTTTATCGTCTGCCATCCGAAGTACTTCGGCCAATCTTGCTCCTCGTCCTCGTCCCATCGGCGGCATCGTCGGCGACGGTTCTCGTGGTTCTCTAGGTCGTGCTCCCCCCGCGCGCCATGCCACCAAATCGTTTTCGTACGTCCCGTCAATGCCCATATGTCTCCTCTTTCGAAACTCCCCATCGGGCAAGATCTGCACACCGGGCGGCGTGTACGATACAGGATTGCAAGCATTGCCCTCGTTCCCAGGCGGCCACGCAGGAGCTGGCTTAGGCTTCATCGGCGTTCTCGGGTACATCGCCTTCTCGACATAATACATTTTCCCTCCCCATGCCACCTGCTGCTCGGCTGGAACCGGCCCCATCCACCGTTCATCTCTTTTCCTCACTTTCTCCTTATCCAACTCCTGTTCGTACAATCTCCAACCCTGCAAATGGTCCATCTGAACGTACGCCTTTCCGTGTTCCGTTATATCCGCCTTCATCTGTTTCACCAAATCTACAAAATACGATTTCACAACTCCATTCTCCCAAGCATCCTTCGTCTGTTCCCAACTGGCCACCTCCAACCCCGGTCTCCTCTCCCTCGCTGCTATTTCCATCACGTACATCCAATACGGAGACGGCACATCGCCCGCCTTCCTGTACAGTTCGATCGGTTTCTCATCAAACAACGCCATAACTAACCAACTGAACTCGCACTCGATCGATCCTCACATATATATCCCAACATCTACACACAATAGAACAATACAGCAGCAAATCGCAACAATACCTCCATTCAAATGCAAAACCCTATAAAAGAAAAACATCCTTGTCGCACATCATCTCACCACAGCAGCAGCAAAAATGAGCTACATCTCAATCAACAACGAAGAAAACAACGAAAAAGACAACAAGAATGCTCCTATTTCTTCCGTTCATACTGCTGCTGTCACTGGTGACGACGTTACTCGCCAAAATTTGGAAAAAGCCTTCCGAAACGCCTCAACCGAAGACGACAGCAACGGTATCGCCACAACCAGTCCGCAAACAACAAAAAAAGACAACGACGACGACGACAGCGACAAAGAAAACACACGCCCCTCATCTCACTCTTCTGCCTCGTCGATCGATTCCGAAAAAAGGCGCCAAAGCGAAGCCACCGACGATGTCGATCAACAACTCGTCAACGCCAAGAACACGATCAAGCTTCTCAATGCTCGGCTCACACGACTACGAGCCGAACACAAATTTCACATTGACCAACTCATCGCTGAACACGAACTAGAGCTTCAATCCATCGGCCGCCTCCAAATAAACACTTGTCGCATCAACACCGACACCGAACTGTGCAAACAGGAACTCCTAAAATTACAAACTCGATTCGCCACCCAATTCGTTCCGCCAGCATTCGAAAGCGAACCTACCAACTGCCTACTCTCCCGCTTTCACAAAATCCAAGCCGCACTCGCCGACCTACGCGCAAAGATTCCCGCCCTGAATTCAATCGCAGAACAACAGAACCTCTCCCTGCTCAGCATCCGTCAAGAAGCACAAACTCACACGGCACATGCCCTACAGATCCTCCAGACGTACACCAATCTCTGGCATCAAACCACAAAACCGCACGAAGACGCACTCGGAACCCAAATTCCAATTCTGGTAAACCAGGAACGACTCCTGCTCAAAAACATCGACGAACTCACAAAGCTTCTCAAACAAGTACCCGGCAACGCCGGCAGCATCGTCCCCTACATGCCGTGCGGTCCACTCGAGATTCTCCAGCTTAACAGCAACAAACTCACAAAGCAATTCCTCACCTACGCACAGCACACTGCAATATCGAGTGTTTTCTTTCTACTCTACATCACTAGCCACGCAACATCGTCGTCAGCTCCACTTGAGCGCGATGCAAACGCACACACCGTACACCTCATGGAAGTGTGGACGCAAAACCCTGCCGACGCGTACGTCATAGCACCGATGATACTCCGCACCGGCACGTACAACAACGTACTGCGCGTCCGCTGGTACTGGAACAAACACTGCATCGGCCAACACATCATCCTCTACGTCTCCACCGACGACAGCACGTACTTTCACGAAAATGCCACCAAACGACCCGAACTCGAGTGGCTCGAAGCATCACTCGGTACCTACATGGAAAAAGTCTACATGCTCCTCTATCACAGCTATCCCGACGCAACCAACGAGCTGAACAACGACCTGCAACAAAACTCGCAAAACGTCATCGACATCGATCTCCGCCCTTTCACCTATTCCTCCGGTGGCATTCGTAATGACAACGACGACAGCACCGAAGACGATCGTAAACCGCCTCCTCGCACCGACTCCTGGCACGTCTCCGACAACTACGTCGTACGCAACGAAGAGGGTAACATCAACCAGAAACAATCCATCCTCGCCATCGCCAACGCCAACGGTCTCAAATGCGACGTTCTCAAGGCTCTCTGCGACAAAACCCACCACTGGGCACCGTGCATGAGCTACAACATATTCTGCAAAAACAAAAACCAATTCGTCACCTCGTTTGACAAAAACTCCTGTCGCAACATCGCCTCAGCCTGCAATCTCAGTCGCAACACTGGCCAAGCTACACACTTTTGCAAACTAAAAAAACTCTTCTGCCAGCCCCCACAGGACGACTAGATCGCAATTTGCCGTTTATTCTTTTTCCACTTATCCTATAGTACACATTAGACTAGCTTAGACTTACAACAACAACAACACCCTGAACCACGCCATTACAGCACTTCGCGGACTATGGCATCACTTTGGACCATCCTCATCCTCGCGACGTTCTAACCGAGCACCGAGCGGTATCGTAGGTCACTTTGCAAAGAAAAAAATCAGAAAAAAACTTCCTCACTACCAACGCGTCTACGGCTTTGGACGCCGACGGCGTCGTAAACATCGTCGCAAAACACGACATCGTCACCTACGCGGACGCGGACTAATTAACGAAAACTTTTACGCACTCAAGCACGCACCCTGGATCTACAGACAATTCGCCAAAGATATCAAAGTACCCACATAACCAACTGCTTACACCAACAACACAACCGCATCGCAATTTTCACATCAATTTATTCCAACTAAAACCCTCTCACCACCCACAACAGTGATACAATGATAGGAAGAAGAAGAAGAAGACATCGTCATCACCTTCGAGGACGCGGTAACCACCGTGCAACTCCGAGCATACCTCATCGACTTTACGGCAGATTTTTACTCAAAAAATTCGGTCCAAACAAAGGAAAACACGCCTACATCATCAGCAAAATTGCCGCCCATCATGGAAAAAAGTTCATCCTAAACAAATTGCGAAAAAAATTCTTTCACAATCGCCCAAAGTAACCCACAATCAACATGTTCCTTCTTAGACCTCTTCTTAACGCGAGTATACTCGGACACATGTCGGGTCATCGTCGTAAAAGAATTCCTCTCGGGCGCCGCCTCTCCAACCATTTCCGAAACAGACTCTCCGGACTCCGATTCTCCGGACGTGGTAAACATCATAGAAAACGCAAAAGACGCAGAATCTCCGGACGTGGACGCAGTGGTATATTTAATTTTTCACCCGACTTCATAAAAAAACATGGTCTATATAAGAAAAACATGAAACTTATTGGAAATTAGAAAAGACGCACGTGACTTTCTACAAAAATACTTCTACTTGTTTACATGTATATTTCATTACTTTTTATAACAATTTTTTCATTTTTCATATGTTGTCTTGTTTACTGATCATCCTGCAAATTCTCCCTACTTTCTATCACCACATGGATTGCACGTGCTTTCCCACCCCAGCAGCCTCCGCGCGCCGCCATCTTCCTCCTCCGCAGTTCTCTGGTCGTTGCGTGGTCGCACTATTGCACCATCATTACGTCATCGATAACTCCCGCCAATATGACGTCACTTTCCCGCTAACCTCTCTTCCATGTCACTGCCGCCCACCCTCAGCCTCGTTCGTCAAGGGGGTGGCCCTAAACTACACCGTGTATATATACTACTCGTTGCTTCATGTGCGATTACTGTGAATCAATGTTCATATCCCTGAAGACAAGCAAATGCATGTGTACTTTACTTAGTTTCAGTTGTAATTAGGTAGCTTCATGTGCAATTAGTGTGAATGAATGTTAATATCACTGAAAACAAGCAAACGCATGTGTATTTTACTTAGTTTTAGCTGTAAAAACGTGGCTTCATGCGTCATTAGTGTGAATGAATGTTAATGTCACTGAAAACAAGCAAATGCATGTGAATTTTGCTTAGTTTCAACCGTAACAACGTGGCTTCATGTGCAAATAGTGTTAATGAATATTAATATTACTGAAGACAAGCAAATTCATGTGTATTTCGGTTAGTTTCAACTGTAACATCGTGGCTTTATGTTTCATTTGGGTGAATGAATGTTGATATCACTGAAAACAAGTAAATGCATGCGGATTTTACTTAGTTTTAACTGTTATAAAGTGGATTTATGTGTAATTTGTGTGCAATTTTTTTTATATCACTGAAAGCAAGCAAATGCTTGTGTATTTTACTTCGTTTCAGCTGTAATAACGTAGCTTCATGCGCAATTAGTGTGAATGAAAGTTAAAATCACTGAAAACAAGCAACCCCAAGTTTCATTCTCTTAGTTTCAGCTGTAAAAACGGGGCATCATGTGCAATTAGTGTGAATGAATGTTAATGTCACTGGAATTATGCAAATGCATTTGTATGTCGATAAGTTTCAACTGTAACAACGTGGCTTCATGTGCAATTAGGGTGAATGAAAATTTTATATCACTAAAAAGAAGCAAATGCATGTGTATTTCCCGCAGTTTTAACTGTAATAACGTGGATTCATGTACAAATAGTGTGAATGAATGTAAATATGACTGAAAACAAGTAAACGCATGTGCATTTCACTTAGTTCCAACTGTAATAACGTGATTTCATATGTTATTACTGTGAATCAATGTTCATATCACAAAAAACAGTGAATCGCATATGTATTTCACTTAGTTTCGTCTGTAATAACGTAGTTTCATATGCAATTACTGTGAATCGATGTTCATATCACAGAGAACAGTTAAACGCATGTGTATTTTAATTAGCTTCAGCTGTAATAACGTAGCTTCATGTGGAATTAAAGTGAAAAATGTTAATATCACTGAAAACAAGTAAATGCATATGTAATTTGCTTAGTCTTAACTGTAATATTGTGGATTCATGTGCAATTAGTTTGAATGAATGTTAATACCACAGAAAACATATAAACGCATGTGTAATTCGCTTGGTTTCAATGGTAATAACGTAGCTTCATGTGGAATTAAAGTGAATAAATGTTAAGATCACTGAAAACAAGTAAATGCATATGTATATTGTTTAGTTTTAACTGTAATATCGTGAATTCATGTGCAATTAGTTTGAATGAATGTTAATATCACTGAAAACAAATAAAGGCATGTGTATTTTACCTAATTTCAGCTTTAATAACATGGCTTCATGTGCAATTAATATGAATAAATGTTAATATCACTGAAAACAAGCATTTGCATTTGTATTTCGCTTAGTTTCCACTGTAACAACCAGGGGCGCAGTGGCTGGGGGGGCAGGGGTGGCGGCCGCCCGCCCCTGGCGAGAATTTTGTCGGAAAAATCGGAAAATAAGTGGTTTTGTCGGAAATCTTGGAAAATTTTAATACTAGCAAACAAGCATGGAGAGCCTGATTTATTATGAAAAATTGAAATTGTTAGTTTGTCGGAAATGTCTTTCCCGTAAAAATAATGTTATTGAACTTTTCACTTTTGAACCATTGCACCATGTGCGGAAAAAGTTCGTTGCGCCATCCGGGGGAAGCCAATGATAACGGGGTTGGGGATTCCCGTGATGTAACACAAACATTGAAGTCACTTTTCATCACATTTGGATTTGGATTTTTGGGAATGCCACGCCATGCGTCATGCCAAACGTCGTAAAATCTAATATGAAATATGTAAAAGAACGTTCAACAGCGACTACCGTACTCGTCACAATAAGAAATACCACCAAGACAGGGTTAAAAAACACCAACACATTCCTTTTAAAGATGCTTCAGCTTCATCGATTCCAAGCCCTTTTCAGTTAAAGGTAAGTTTTAAATACATGTTTGTCCAACACAACTATTTTGGTTTAAAAATTCTCTCATTTCAATTTTCATCACAACTGCATGTTAGAAGTTGATAGAAACAGTCATCAGGAGTTATAATAAAAAAAAGTAGCCATAAAATAGTATAATTAATTGTGCTGTTTTTTAATGTTTAAGTGGTTCAAGCTGCACAAGTTATGACCGGCCTAAGAAAATTCTCACAAAATGCAACAGACTTTGACTCCTCTCATCAAATGATATAAGCAATCAGAACTGTTCATATAACTGGAATTATAAAGATCAAGACAGTTACATGAAAAATTGTTATATTTTTCAAAATTTTAAAACATTCTCTTTTAAATGAGAGAGAATTTGCGTGGCTTTGAGTGAAAGAAATTATAATTATTGGCGTTTTAATTACAATTCGCTATTGCAACCCATTTGGTAGTTTTATATTGTTATGTAAATTTTCTTTCTCAGGCCTAGGGCCACTTCTAGACGCCATTTTTCATCAGGCGTTGCAATACTGCAATACTAACAAATATCTTAAAAAACAAAAACGTTTTGAATAATTTATTGAAGTGCATTTTCTTTGCAAATTCTTCCTGTGATCCCGATAGGGTTAATATTCTCAACTCTCTTCTGCAGGTTGCGTCTAAATCCGACCGAGCTCTTTATGTAACAGCTTCCCATTTCTGCGCATCCAATGCTGAAAATGATGAAGGTGAACCGCAGATTGAAATCATCAATGCAAACACTGTTAGTCTCACTTCCAGTAGTAAAAATAATGATTATCATGACCACGATAGCCTAGATCTGGGAATGGAAACGGAATCTACGAGGACAAATTCGCCCAATCGAGAAATTCAAGATTTGTGTGCAACAATTAATGTACATGATGCTGGACTGGATTTAGAAAGTTCTTGCGGGTCAGGGATATCTGAAAATGAAGATGAGTCGATACATGAAGAAGAGCAAAACGACGATCACCATTCTGTAGATTTGGAGAATATTGAACTGATTGACCCATCAACAATTTTTGGCAAAAAATTTGATCCTGCGACCACAAAATATTTGATGATGAAGGGTGCAAATCAACCTAGAGCAAACGAACCCCCTGGAAAATTGTTTCCTAAAACGAAAGTGGGATCTTATGAGAGATCGTTTAGTGAACTATGGTACGAGGTAAAGATTGGAAAAACACATACAAAACGGGCATGGCTGTCCTACTCACCTATTAAAGATGCGGTGTTTTGTCGCTATTGCTATTTTTTTAGTAAAATTTCAAGAGAAAACACATTCACAGAAGTGGGTTTTAAAAAGTGGAAAAAAGCAGGAGAATGCTTTTCTAAACACGAGAAGTCGCAAAGCCACATTGATGCTACTATCGACTTTATAAATTTCTGCACAAGCACATTCATTGATAAAAAGTTATTAAGTGAAGCAGCAAAATTAGATTCTGAGAGAAAGCGCAAAGTCCAAAAGAATCGGAAAGTCATGGGATGCCTCATTGACATCACAATTTTCCTCGCAGAGCAAGGACTAGCCTTCAGAGGTCACAGAGATGAAATTATGGAGGATATGAAACCAAAAGGCAACTTTCTTGCATTGGTACGACTGCTTTCCAAATATGATGGAACACTCGAGAAACATAAAAAAGAAATTGAACAAGAGAAACTAAAAAGAAAATCCAAGAAAAAGGATAATAAAAGAGATGTGTCCAGAAGAAAATCAAAAAAGAAAGCAACAGGTGGAAGAGGCAACCTTGCAACCTTCTTAAGCTGGGAATCCCAAAATAAGATCATAAGTGGGGCGGGGAAGAAAATAACTGAAGAAATTATCCAGGAAGTGAAGGAAGCTGGAATGTTCAGTATGGCTGTGGATTGCACAACAGACAACTCACACAAGGATCAATTGTCGTTTATAATACGATACTTGAACGATTCGTCTGGAGATATAATGGAACGCTTGCAACTGTGGAACGCGTGAAGGATTCATCTGCAAAAGGACTGTTCAAAGTTATCGAGAGCATACTGAAAAAGGGTTCTTTGTCTTTTCAAGATGCTGTTGGACAGTCCTACGATGGAGCTTCAGTGATGCAAGGGAAATACAAGGGTGTAAAATCTCTTGTCCAAAAAGAAAACCCTCAGTGTCTTTTTATTTGGACATTTGATCATGTTTTGAACCTCGTGGTTATGGAAGCATGCGGTTCGTCACTTGCTGCAAAGAGCTTATTTGGAACTTTGGAAAAGGTTTATGCTTTTTTCTCTGCTTCGCGCAAAAGAAGCGATGAACTCGAGGAAGTTCAAAAAAAATACAAAATCGCTCAACTGCATCGTCCACAGAGAGTATGAACAACAAGATGGTGGTCGCACCAGAAAGCCCTTGACAATGTCTTTTTCGGAAATGCTGAATTACTTTACGATTGTTTTGTCGATGCGTTGCAGAACTGCATGTCAGCAGAACATAGCAGTGAAACAATTACAGATGCAGAAGCACTTTTACATAAGATCTGCTCATTTGAAACTGTTTTAACTGCTCACCTCTTCAAGCAAATGTTTGCGATAACAAATCCTGCTTCGCTTTATCTTCAGTCAGAGAAGATTGATATTTTAACCGCACTAAGGCTCATAGAGACGGCGGAAGTTCAGCTCGGGTTATTTAGAAATGAGTTTGCGAGCGTCTTGGAAGACGCTAAGAACTTTTGCGTACGCCATGATTTGCAACAGCAAACTTTTACAGAGAAGCGAGTACGCAAGAAGAAGAGGATGCCAGATGAAAATTGTAGAGATGAGGTCGAAACAGATCCGGAATCTAAATATCGCTGAGATACTTTCATTTTCGTGATAGACACAGCTATTGGCGCCATAAATCGAAGATTCACAGCTCACAAAGCCATATTGACGGATTTTGCCTTGCTCGACCCTAAACGATTCCAGGAGGATATGGAACTGTGTGCCGTGTCCTTCAAAAAAGCCGCAAAAAATTACGGATTAAACGACGAGAAGCTTAGAGAAGAATATAGTTCTTTCATCAAGAACTATTCCAAATTGCGAAACAGCAGAGAAATGGATAGTCAAGAGATTAAAAATAAAGATTTGAAAAGAGAAAGTTTCCACTCTACACTTCAGTTGATGGTTAAATACAACCTGCAAAGCGCTTACCCGGAGCTGTTTCTTCTTTACAAAATTCTGGTCACATTGCCAATCGGGTCAACCAACTGTGAACGGGCATTTTCGAAACTAAAGATTATAAAAAATAGACTGCGTTCAAGCATGGGGCAGGATTGTCTCTCTTCTTTGATGCTTATCAATGTTGAACGTGATATTTTACGATCCATCGATTACACTGCTATCATTGACACGTATGCATCAACGCCACTATTGAGAAAGATGTTGCTGGAGTAAGACACTTACCTAGAATAATACTAGTGGACATGTAGACGTTTAGAGTTTTTTAGTTTACTTCGCAATCGCAGTGTAAGATGTTCTGTTTCCTACTTGTTTAGAGTTTATTACATCAAGAAAGTTTTTCTAAGATTGATTTTTTGAACACGTTATTACTTATATGACTTTGAATAATTGTTGGCTTATATTACTTTTGAATTGGTGTGGTTGAATTTTAAGCCAATCAAAGCGGCGTGGCCATACCTTTTTCCGGGGGAGTACTCCAAGGATTTCCGGACCCCCAGTTGCTTTGGTTTGCCAAATATCCGTTGGAAAAAAATTGTTTTTGTGGGAAAATTTTCAGGTTTGCCCCCCTTGCAAAATAGCTGCCACTGCGCCCCTGGTAACAACGTGGCTTCATGTGCAATTACTGTGAATCAATGTTCATATCACTGAAGACAAGCAAATGCATGTGTACTTTACTTAGTTTCAGTTGTAATAAGGTAGCTTCATGTGCAATTCGTGTGGATGAATGTTAATATCACAGAAAACAGACAAACGCATGTGTATTTCACTTAGTTTCAACTGTAATAGCGTGGCTTCATGTGCAATTACTGTGAATCAATGTTCATATCACTGAAGACAAGCAAATGAATGTGTACTTTACTTAGTTTCAGTTGTAATATGATAGCTTCATGTGCAAATAGTGTGAATGAATGTTGCTATCACTGAAAACAAGCAAATGCATGTGTTTCTTACTTAGTTTTGGCTGCTATAACGTAGCTTCATGTGCAATTAGTGTGAATGAATGTTAATATCACTGAAAACAAGCAAACGCATGGGTATTTTTCTTAATTTCAACCGTAACAACGTGGCTTCATGTGCAAATAGTGTTAATGAATATTAATATTGCTGAAGACAAGCAAATGCATGTGTATTTCGCTTAGTTTCAACTGTAACATCGTGGCTTCATGTTTCATTTGTGTGAATGAATGTTGATATCACTGAAAACAAGTAAATGCATGTGGATTTTCCTTAGTTTTAACTGTAATAACGTGGATTTATGTGTAATTTGTGTGCAAGTTTTTTTATATAACTGAAAGCAAGCAAATGCTTGTGTATTTTACTTCGTTTCAGCTGTAATAAGGTAGCTTCATGCGCAATTAGTGTGAATGAAAGTTAAAATCACTGAAAACAAGCAACCCCAAGTTTAATTCTCTTAGTTTCAGCTGTAAAAACGGGGCATCATGTGCAATTAGTGTGAATGAATGTTAATGTCACTGAAATTAAGCAAATGCATTTGTATGTCGATAAGTTTCAACTGTAACAACGTGGCTTCATGTGCAATTAGAGTGAATGAAAATTTTATATCACTAAAAAGAAGAAAATGCATGTGTATTTCGCGCAGTATAACTGTAATAACGTGGGTTCATGTACAATTAGTTTGAATGAATGTAAATATGACTGAAAACAGGTAAGCGCATGTGTATTTCGCTTAGTTCCAACTGTATTAACGTGATTTCATATGTTATTACTGTGAATCAATGTTCATATCACAAAAAACAGTGAAACGCATGTGTATTTTACTTAGTTTCATCTGTAATAACGTGGCTTCATATGCAATTACTGTGAATCAATGTTGATATCACATTAAGCAGCTAAACGCATGTGTATCTTACTTAGCTTCAGCTGTAATAACGTAGCTTCAGGTGGAATTAAAGTGAAAAATGTTAATATCATTGAAAACAAGTAAATGCATATGTAATTTGCTTAGTCTTAACTGTAATATTGTGGATTCATGTGCAATTAGTTTGAATGAATGTTAATACCACAGAAAACAAATAAACGCATGTGTAGTTCGCTTGGTTTCAATCGTAATAAGTAGCTTCATGTGGAATTAAAGTGAATAAATGTTAAGATCACTGACAACAAATAAACGCATGTGTTATTCGCTTACTTCCAACTGTAATAACGTGATTTCATATGCTATTACTGTGAATGAATGTTCGTATCACAAAAAACAGTGAAACGCATGTGTATTTACTTAGTTTCATCTGTAATAACGTAGCTTCATATGCAATTAATGTGAATCAATGCTCGTAGCACAGAAAACAGTTAAATGTATGTGTATTTTACTTAGTTTCAGCGGTAATAACGTACCTTCATGTGGAATTAAAGTGAATAAATGATAATATCACTGAAAACAAGTAAATCCATATGTATTTTGCTTAGTTTTAACTGTAATATTGTGGATTCGTGGGCAATCAATTTGAATAAATGTCAATATCCCTGAAAACAAATAAACGCATGTGTATTTTGCTTAGTTTCAACTGTAACAACGTCCATTCATATGCAATTAGTGTGAATGAATGTTCATATCACTGAAAACAAGCAAAGGCATGCGTATTTTGCTTAGTGTTGGCTGTAATAACGTAGCTTTATATGCAATTCGTGTGAATGAATGTTAAAATCACTGAAAACAAGTAAATCCATATGTATTTTGTTTAGTTTTAACTGTAATATTGTGGATTCATGTGCAATCAATTTGAATAAATGTCAATATCCCTGAAAACAAATAAACGCATGTGTATTTTGCTTAGTTTCAACTGTAACAACGTCCATTCATATGCAATTAGTGTGAATGAATGTTCATATCACTGAAAACAAGCAAATGCATGTGTATTTTACTTAGTGTTGGCTGTAATAACGTAGCTTTATGTGCAATTCGTGTGAATGAATGTTAAAATCACTGAAAACAAGCAACCCCATGTTTAATTCTCTTAGTTTCAGCTGTAAAAACGGGGCATCATGTGCAATTAGAGTGAATGAATGTTAATGTCACTGACATTAAGCAAATGCATTTGTATGTCGATAAGTTTCAACTGTAACAACGTGGCTTCATGTGCAATTAGGGTGAATGAAAATTTTATATCACTAAAATGAAGCAATTGCATGTGTATTTCGCGCAATTTTAACTGTAATAACGTGGATTCATGTACAATTAGTTTGAATGAATGTAAATATGACTGAATACAAGTAAGCGCATGTGTTATTCGCTTAGTTCCAACTGTATTAACGTGATTTCATATGTTATTACTGTGAATCAATGTTCATATCACAAAAAACAGTGAAACGCATGTGTATTTTACTTAGTTTCATCTGTAATAACGTGGCTTCATATGCAATTACTGTGAATCAATGTTCATATCACAGAAAGCAGTTAAACGCATGTGTATTTTACTTAGCTTCAGCTGTAATAACGTAGCTTAATGTGGAATTAAAGTGAAAAATGTTAATATCACTGAAAACAAGTAAATGCATATGTAATTTGCTTAGTCTTAATTGTAATATTGTGGATTCATGTGCAATTAGTTTGAATGAATGTTAATACCACAGAAAACAAATAAACGCATGTGTAGTTCGCTTGGTTTCAATCGTAATAAGTAGCTTCATGTGGAATTAAAGTGAATAAATGTTAAGATCACTGAAAACAAATAAACGCATGTGTTATTCGCTTACTTCCAACTGTAATAACGTGATTTCATATGCTATTACTGTGAATGAATGTTCGTATCACAAAAAACAGTGAAACGCATGTGTATTTACTTAGTTTCATATGTAATAACGTAGCTTCATATGCAATTAATGTGAATCAATGCTCATAGCACAGAAAACAGTTAAATGTATGTGTATTTTACTTAGTTTCAGCGGTAATAACGTACCTTCATGTGGAATTAAAGTGAATAAATGATAATATCACTGAAAACAAGTAAATCCATATGTATTTTGTTTAGTTTTAACTGTAATATTGTGGATTCATGGGCAATCAATTTGAATAAATGTCATTATCCCTGAAAACAAATAAACGCCTGTGTATTTTGCTTAGTTTCAACTGTAACAACGTCCATTCATATGCAATTAGTGTGAATGAATGTTCATATCACTGAAAACAAGCAAATGCATGTGTATTTTACTTAGTGTTGGCTGTAATAACGTAGCTTTATGTGCAATTCGTGTGAATGAATGTTAAAACCACTGAAAACAAGTAAATCCATATGTATTTTGTTTAGTTTTAACTGTAATATTGTGGATTCATGTGCAATCAATTGGAATAAATGTCAATATCCCTGAAAACAAATAAACGCATGTGTATTTTGCTTAGTTTCAACTGTAACAACGTCCATTCATTTGCAATTAGTGTGAATGAATGTTCATATCACTGAAAACAAGCAAATGCATGTGTATTTTACTTAGTGTTGGCTGTAATAACGTAGCTTTATGTGCAATTCGTGTGAATGAATGTTAAAATCACTGAAAACAAGCAACCCCAAGTTTAATTCTCTTAGTTTCAGCTGTAAAAACGGGGCATCATGTGCAATTAGTGTGAATGAATGTTAATGTCACTGACGTTAAGCAAATGCATTTGTATGTTGATAAGTTTCAACTGTAACAACGTGGCCTCATGTGCAATTAGGGTGAATGAAAATTTTATTTCACTAAAAAGAAGCAAATGCATGTGTATTTCGCGCAGTTTTAGCTGTAATAACGTGGATTCATGTACAATTAGTGTGAATGAATGTAAATATGACTGAAAACAAGTAAGCGCATGTGTATTTCGCTTAGTTCCAACTGTATTAACGTGATTTCATATGTTATTACTGTGAATCAATGTTCATATCACAAAAAACAGCGAAACGCAT
The DNA here is from genome assembly GCA_013076295.1 of Sanderia malayensis. Classification (NCBI taxonomy): domain Eukaryota; kingdom Metazoa; phylum Cnidaria; class Scyphozoa; order Semaeostomeae; family Pelagiidae; genus Sanderia; species Sanderia malayensis. Next base: position 5,676,269 of record RQOL01000861.1, on the reverse strand, counting down.
GTGTATTTTACTTAGTTTCATCTGTAATAATGTGGCTTCATATGCAATTACTGTGAATCAATGTTGATATCACATAAAGCAGCTAAACGCATGTGTATTTTACTTAGCTTCAGCTGTAATAACGTAGCTTCATGTGGAATTAAAGTGAAAAATGTTAATATCACTGAAAACAACTAAATGCATATGTAATTTGCTTAGTCTTAACTGTAATATTGTGGATTCATGTGCAATTAGTTTGAATGAATGTTAATACCACAGAAAACAAATAAACGCATGTGTAGTTCGCTTGGTTTCAATCGTAATAACGTCCATTCATATTCTATTAGTGTGAATGAATGTTCATATCACTGAAAACAAGCAAATGCATGTGTATTTTACTTAGGGTTGGCTGTAATAACGTAGCTTTATGTGCAATTCGTGTGAATGAATGTTAGTATCACAGAAAACAGACAAACGCATGTGTATTTTACCTTGTTTCAGCTGTAATAACCTTGCTTCATGTGCAATTAATGTGAATAAATGTTAATATCACTGAAAATAAGCATTTGCATTTGTTTTTCGCTTAGTTTCCACTGTAGCAACGTGGCTTCATGTGCAAATAATTTGAATCAATGTTTATATGACTGAAAGAATCAAATGCATGTGTATTTTGCTTAGTTTTAACTGCAATAACGTGGATACATGTGCATTTACTGTGAATCAATGTTCATATCCCTGAAGACAAGCAAATGCATGTGTACTTTACTTAGTTTTAGTTGTAATTAGGTAGCTTCATGTGCAATTAGTGTGAATGAATGTTAATATCACTGAAAACAAGCAATTGCTTGTGTATTTTACTTAGTTTTAGCTGTAAAAACGTGGCTTCATGCGCCATTAGTGTGAATGAATGTTAATGTCACTGAAAACAAGCAAATGCATGTGAATTTTGCTTAGTTTCAGTTGTAATAACGTGGCTTCCTGTGCAATTAGTGTGAATGAATGTTAATATCAGTTAATACAAGTAATTGCATGTCTATTTTATTTAGTTTTAACTGTAACACTGTGGATTCATGTGTAATTTGTGTGCATTAGTGTTTATTTCACTGAAAGGAAGCAAATGCATGTGTATTATACTTAGGATCAGCTGTAATAACGTGGCTTCATATGCAATTAGTGTGATTGAATGTTAGTATCACTGACAACATGCAAGCGCATGTGTATTTTACTTAATTTCAGCTGTAACAACATACCTTGATGTGCAATAAGTGTGAATGAATGTTAATATCGCTGAAAACAAGCAAATGCATGTGTATTTTACTTAGTTTCAGCTGTAATAACGTGACTTCATTTCAGAAAGTGTTTATTCATCCAATCGGCCAAAGATTTCAAAACATTTCTACATCTGTTGTTCAAACAGTTTATTAGAACACAGGAAGACAATGCCTGTACAGTTGATGGTCATCTGCAAAGCCACTTACTTTAACAGAGTGTTTCTCAATTCTAGCATAAAGGGATTCAATGCATTGGTTAAATAGCACTGGTCCAAGAACTGACCCCTGGGGAGCCCATAAATTAAAGCTCGACGAGTCTGACGTAGACTCATGTATTAGAACCGTTTGGTTGCGTCCTGTTAAGAAAGACTTGTACTAAGTGAGTGCAGTACTTCTGATGCCTATCCTGTCATGTAATTTTTTCAAAATAATTGCTTGATCCACTGTATCAAATGCACCACTGAGGTCTAATAACATTATAATGGTTGCACAATTACTATCAAAACCGAAAAGGACATCGTCTGCTGTGTTCAATAGAAGGAGCTCAGTAGAATGATTTTTCTTGTATCAAAATTGGTATCTGGAAATTAATTTTTTTTTGCCTAAGTGGTTGTTCAAGCGAGCAGCATAAAATCTTTCATATAACTTGCTTAGGAACATTAAATTGGATACCGGACGATAGTTCCTATATTGCTTAATGTCTAGCTTTGAGCTTTGACCTTTTAAAAGGGGTGTTACAGCGGCAGATTTCAAGTTCTCCATTGACCCACTAGCAAAACATAAATTAACTAGCTGCATCCAGAATGGAACCAGTAGTTCCTTGTGGAATTTCAACAACTGGGGAGGAAGAGGATCATCTGGTCAGCATGAAGCTTTCTTTGTATTGACTATTAACAAAAGTCTTTCTCTGCTACAGGTACAAAATCTTCCAATAAAGAATAATCTGAAGAAAGGTAATATTTGGGTTTCTTTCAGGTTTACAGGCAGAGTCTAATTTTTGTGAATGAATGTTATATGTTCATTAGTGTTGGATGTATTTACGTCGATTTTTTTTAAATTGTAGGAATGAATGTTAAGATCACTGAAAATATGTGAACAATCTTGCATTTCACTACGTTTTACTTGTATTAACGTAAAATCATCTGCAAATTGTTGGAATGATTGTTATTTTTGCTAAAAAAGTAACTAAATACGTTTTCGTTAAGTTTTAGATGTATTAATGTGGATTCATGTGCAATTAGTGTGAATGAATGTAAATATCATTGAAAACATTTAAATGCATTTGTATTTCACTTAGTTTCAACTGTAACAACGTAGCTTCATGTGCAATTACTGTGAATCAATGTTCATATCCCTGAAGACAAGCAAATGCATGTGTACTTTACTTAGTTTCAGTTGTAATTAGGTAGCTTCATGTCCAATTAGTGTGAATGAATGTTAATATCACTGAAAACAAGCAAACGCCTGTGTATTTTACTTAGTTTTAGCTGCAAAAACGTGGCTTCATGCGCCATTAGTGTGAATGAATGTTAATGTCACTGAAAACAAGCAAATGCATGTGAATTTTGCTTAGTTTCAGTTGTAATAACGTGGCTTCCTGTGCAATTAGTGTGAATGAATGTTAATATCAGTTAATACAAGTAATTGCATGTCTATTTTATTTAGTTTTAACTGTAACAATGTGGATTCATGTGTAATTTGTGTGCATTAGTGTTTATTTCACTGAAAGGAAGCAAATGCATGTGTATTTTACTTAGGATCAGCTGTAATAACGTGGCTTCATATGCAATTAGTGTGATTGAATGTTAGTATCACTGACCACATGCAAGCACATGAGTATTTTACTTAATTTCAGCTGTAACAACATATCTTCATGTGCAATTGGTGTGAATGAATGTTAATATCGCTGAAAACAAGCAAATGCATGTGTATTTTACTTAGTTTCAGCTGTAATAACGTGACTTCATTTCAGAAAGTGTTTATTCATCCAATCGGCCACAGATTTCAAAACATTTCTACATCTGTTGTGCAAACAGTTTATTAGAACACAGGAAGACAATGCTTGTACAGTTGATGGTCATCTGCAAAGCCACTTACTTTAAAAGAGTGTTTCTCAATTATAGCATAAAGGGATTCAATGTATTGGTTAAATAGCACTGGTCCAAGAACTGACCCCTGGGGAGCCCATAAATTAAAGCTCGACGAGTCTGACGTAGACTCATGTATTAGAACCGTTTGGTTGCGTCCTGTTAAGAAAGACTTGAACTAAGTGAGTGCAGTACTTCTGATGCCTATCCTGTCATGTAATATTTTCAAAATAATTGCTTGATCCACTGTATCAAATGCACCACTGAGGTCTAATAACATTATAATGGTTGCACAATTACTATCAAAACCCAAAAGGACATCGTCTGCTGTGTTCAATAGAAAGAGCTCAGTAGAATGATTTTTCTTGTATCAATATTGGTATCTGGATATTAATTTTTTATTGCCTAAGTGGTTATTCAAGCGAGCAGCATAACATCTTTCATATAACTTGCTTAGGAACATTAAATTGGATACCGGACGATAGTTCCTATATTGCTTCATGTCTAGCTTTGAGCTTTGACCTTTTAAAAGGGGTGTTACAGCGGCAGATTTCAAGCTCTCCATTGACTCACTAGCAAAAGATAGATTAACTAGCTGCATCCAGAACGGAACCAGTAGTTCCTTGTGGAATTTCAACAACTGGGGAGGAAGAGGATCATCTGGTCAGCATGAAACTTTCTTTGTATTGACTATTAACAAAAGTCTTTCTCTGCTACAGGTACAAAATCTTCCAATAAAGAATAATCTGAAAAAAGGTAATATTTGGGTTTCTTTCAGGTTTACAGGCAGGGTCTAATTTTTGTGAATGAATGTTATATGTTCATTAGTGTTGGATGTATTTACGTCGATTTTTTTTAAATTGTAGGAATGAATGTTAAGATCACTGAAAATATGTGAACAATCTTGCATTTTACTACGTTTTACTTGTATTAACGTAAAATCATCTGCAAATTGTGGGAATGACTGTTATTTTTGCTAAAAATGTAACTAAATACGTTTTCGTTAAGTTTTAGATGTATTAATGTGGATTCATGTGTAAATTGTAGGAATGGATGCCAATTTTCATTAATGTGAATTGTGGGAATCAATGTTACCTTTCTTTAGGGTCAGTTGAGGAAATAAATGTTTCTTTTCATTAGTGTGAATTGTGGGAATCAATGCTAATTTTCTCTAGTGTAAATTGTGGCAATGAATTTTAATTTTCATCAGCCTAAAGTGAGGAAATGAATGTTAACTTTTATTAGTGTAAATTGTTGGAATGAATGTTAATATCACTGAAAAGGTAACTAAACGTGTTTTCCCCAATTTTAATTGTATTAAAGTGGATTTGTGTGTAAATTGTCGGAATGAATGTCAAATTGTGGGATTCAATGTTAGTTTTCTTCAATGTGAAATGTGGGAATGAATGTTAATTTCATTATTGTGAATTGTGGGAATCAATGTTATTTTTCTTCGTCATTACTAAAAAGCGGAACAACCTGGAACAAGCCAGGAACAAGCGGAACAATCCAAGAACAAGCCAGGAACAAGCGGAACAACCCAAGAACAAGCCACGAACAAGCGGAACAACCCAAGAACAAGCCACGAACACGGGGAACAACCCAAGAACAACCCAAGAACCGGCCATGAACAGGCTGAACAAGCCAAGACCAACCCAAGAACAAGCAGAAAATTCCAAGAACAACCCCATAACAGGTGGAGCAAGCCCTCATTTAGGATTTCAATCCCATGTGGTGATTACTGTATGTGATTTGACATGAATGAAGTGAAGGGTGTATGTGTCACAAGAGGATGCACTCAAGACTTGTTCCATAGGCGGAAATTAAATTTCAATAAAAATTAATAATATAATAAATTTTAATACCTATTGTTTTTTGGCGTTATATCCGGCGTTGCTTTTACATGGATTACACCCTGGATGTGAGAGGAACACCAGCGTGGCACGGAAAAAGCGCGCGAAACCCGTGAAACTTTAATGAGGGCGTTAAAAAACCTCGTTTCCCTGAGGCAAAATCGTTTGTTTCAACAATTTCAACAATTGCACCCCAAAAATCCAAAAATATCTCATTGTTTTCAAAAATCTCCACACATTTTTTTCTAAAAACTGATAAGTGATATTTATATAATCATGCATGATATGATGCACCCCTCGCTTCTTTCATATCAAATCTCATAGGCCCAAATACAGTAATCACACGGCAATTCGAAATAGGGCTTGTCCCACCTGTTGTGGGGTTGTTCCTGGCTCTTGTTCTTGAGTTGGTCAGCTTTTTCTTGGGTTGTTCTTGGGTTGTTCAGCTTGTTCTTGGGTTGTTCTTGGATTGTTCCGCTTGTTCCTAGCTTGTTCTTGGCTTGTTCCGCTTGCTCCTAGCTTGTTCTTGAGTTGTTCCGCTTGTTCCGGGTTGTTCCGCTTTTTAGTAACGACGTAAATTTCTTCCGTGTAAATTTTGGGAATAAATGTTGATTTTCATCAGCCCAAAGAGTGGGAGTGAATGTTAGTTTTCATTGTTGTAAATTGTGGGAATGAATGTAATATATTCATTAGTTTTGGATGTATTTACGTTGATATATCTGTAAATTGTGGGAATGAATGTTAAAAAATTTACAAAGTAACTAAAAGTGTTTGCAATTGGCTTTATATGTATTTACCAGGATCCATATATAAATCGCGGCAATGAATGTTAGTTTTCATCAGTCTAATTTGTGTGAATAAATGTTATATGTTCATTATTGCTGGATATACTTACGTCGGTTTTTGTTTAAATTGTAGGAATTAATGTTAAGACCACTGAAAACAAGTGAACAATCTTTCATTTCTCTACGTTTTAGACGTATTAATGTAAAATCATGTGTAAAATGTGGGAATGAATATTATTATCACTAAAAAGTAAAAAAGTTATTGATGTATTCATGTGGATTCATGTGTAAATTGTTGGAATTAAAGTTAATTATCATTAATGTGAATTGTGGGAATCAATGTTAATTTTCATTAGTGTGCAATGTGGGAATCATTGCTAATTTTCATTAGTGTAAATTGTGAAAATGAATGTTATTATCACTAAAAAGGTAACTGAGTTATAGATGTATTAATGTGGATTCATGTGTAAAATGTTGGAATGGAGGTTAATTTTCAGTAATATGAATTGTGGGAATCAATGTCACTTTTCATTAGTGTGCTATCTTGGAATCATTGTTAATTTTCTTTAGGATGAGTTGTGGTAATGTATGGTACTTTTCATTATTGTGAAATGTGGGGGTCAAAGTTAAACTTTCTCTAGGGTGAGTACAGGGAATGAATGATAGTTTTAAGTAGTGTGAATTGTGGGAATCATTGTTAATTTTCTGTAGTGGGAATTGTGGGAATGAATGTTAATATCACTGGAAATAAGTGAAAAATCATGAAGTTCACTACGTTTTAGATTTATTGGTGTAGAATCATTTGTAAATTGTGAGAATGAATGTTATAATTTCCTTATTTTTCGATATATTAACGTGGATTCATGTGTAAATTTTGGGTGTAAATGTTATTATCACTAAGAAACTAACTAAATACGTTTTCCTTAAGTTCCGGATGAATTAATGTGGATTCACGTGTAAATTGTGGGAATCAAGGTTAATTTTCATGAATGTGAACTGTGGGAATAATGTTGATTTTCTTTAGTGTAAATTGTGGGAATGAATGTTAATAACACAGAAAAAAGTAACTAACAGTGTTTTCAAGTGGCTTTATATGTATTTACCAGGATCCATGTGTAAATTGCTGCAATGAATGTTAGTTTTCATCAGTCTAACTTTTGTGAATGAATGTTATATGTTCATTAGTTTTGGAATTACTTACGTCGATTTTGTTTAAATTGTAGGAATGAATGTTAAGATTACTGAAAATAAGTAAATAATCTTGTATTTCATTACGTTTTAGACCTATTAACGTAAAATTATGTCTAAATTGTGGGAATGAATGTTATAGCGTACCGTATTCGACTGGGTCTCATCAAGAAGAGAATTAATGTGCTCGAAAAAACCAAGGAAATGCTTATGAGTTGAAAGTTGACAGGGTTTACATTTGCTGACGTTAATTGTAGGCTCTGTGCGAAATTGGATAACGGTTTTCATTATTTTGAAGATGATAAGGAGTTTGAAGTTGTCATTAACGAGGAGTTTCGCGAAGAGGAGAACAAAGGAACCGAAATTGACGAATGAATATTCTTAGCTGATCTTCAGGTTGTTGTTCTTTTTTTCTTTTCTTTATCACTGTTGCGAAAAACACTCCAGTTATTTTTTAGCATTCAGTCCATAGAAACCCATAAAGTTGTTGTTTCGGTGACCTCAAAAGCTTTCAAAATACAATTTTTCTTAAAATGTCATAGTACAATAAATAAAATAAGTTTTTTTGCAATTTCCACAGAGCTTCCACCATGATAAAAAAAACTATCACGCTTGTGTTTTTTGTACTCTTAAGGTCCTTTGTGACCATTACATTATGTTTTTCATTCTATTTGTTTATTCTATGTGTTTCTTTACAATTGAGAGGAGAATATTACGATAACAATAGGCTCGTTACCAAACATAGCAGCAATATGTCTGTTCCATTCTTCAATCACTATAAACAAAAAGCGCTCTCTGGAAACCCCGTTCTCACAAACCTATTCACACCTTTACCCGTTTCTGTTATGCTGTGTTTCTATCACAATTCTCATTTTAATTCAGCGTTTTCTGATAGTACAACTGATCTTCCAGCTTTTGTTTAACCTAGATTTCATCACACCACGTATTGTTGCTGCAATGTTCCGACTGGGAAAATCTACCATTTGCAGCATTATTGTTTTAGAAATACCCTTCAGACGTTTTTTATTACAGTACAGCCATTTTTATGTTGTTTGTTTAACATGCTATACACTCTGCCTGAAATGGAAAATTTACTGGCATATTCTATTAAGCTCTGATATCGAGACTAATCCATTTTCAAATTCTGCTCATGGAATCTCAACAGTCTCTGTGCGCATGAATTTATAAGAGTCTCCCAGATTGAAGCATACAACTCCGTATATAATTACGACTTTATAGCTATTGTTGAAACCCATCTTGATAGTACTATTGACGAAACCAAATTGGGCCTAAATAATTATTCATTTATGAAATGTAACCACCCTGGAAATGTAAAACGAGGCGGTGTTGGTCTATATGTAAAAGACTCCTTCCCTGCTAAGAATCGACCTGATCTCGTAACCCTTCCTGAATCCATTGTGTGTGAAATTCAGCTTCATAGGAAAAAATATTTTTTTCGGTAATTTATAGGAGCCCGAGCCAAACCCCTGAAGAATTTACAATTGAAGATTTTATAAACAATTTTGAGCTATTGTTATCCAAGATTTCTGCTGAGAACCCCTACTCTGTGATTACAACTGGAGACTTCAATTGCAGATCCTCCCAGTGGTGGGCAAGTGACATTGAAAATGGAGAAGGCAAAAGTTTTGAACCTTTCACATCTGATCTTGGTATGCACCAGTTGATTACTGAACCGACCCATATCATGGGTTATTCTAGTTCTTCCATTGATCTTATTTTTACTGATCAACCGAATCTATTTCTTGAATCAGGTGTTCACCCAACGTTGCAAGAGCAATGCCACCATCAAATTACCTATAGGGAGCTCAGTATAAGAAATCTAGCGCCACCCCCATATCAGTGTAGAGGTTGGTTTTATGACTGCGCTAACGTCCCAGCAATTAAAAAAAGTATCAAAGTTTTTAATTGGTATGGAAGCATTGGGAATTTAATTTGTCCAAACCAACAAGTGGAAATGCTAACTGAAATACTGTTGAATATATTATCTAACTTTATACCAAATAGGTTAATTACAGTTAGACCTCAGAAGGCACCTTGGGTAACGCAGTCCATCAAGAATTTCATCCGGAGAAAAAACAGGGCATACAAATCATTTGTGAGAAATGGTCGGCCTGATGACAAATTAGAGGCTATGAACGACATGATATCCCAAGGATCCAGATTAATTGAAAATGCTAAGGACAGGTACTTTAAGAAAATAGGTTCAACTCTCTCTACTTTAATCGGAGAAACTTTCGCGGGAAGAAACTTTCGCGATTTTCGTGTTTTTGGCCAAAATTCGCGAAAGTTTATTGCGCGAAATTTTCTAAAATATGAAATTCGCGAAAGTTTATTCTTGATAAAAATTTCAAAATTGGAAATTCGCGAAAGTTTATTCTCGCAAAAGCGCTATTGTGAAAAACTGATAATCCCAGAGTGAAAGGCGATTAACAAAGAAAAATATTTATTCATGAGTTAGTTTCACGGAAAGAAATTGGAGGGCAGAAAAGGCAGAGTGAATATGGAAACGAAGCTGACTTATTTCAATGTTGTTCTTCTTCTGTTAACGTTGTAAAAATGAGAAAAATTTATGAAAAAGTTTCACTTTGAACAAAAACTACTTCAAGGTTTCTGTTTAAAGTTTCTGTTTAGACTTGTAATTCGCGAAAGTTTATTCTCGCAAAATATCTGATCTTGTCTAAAACGCGAAAGTTAATTCCAGACATTTCGCGTTTATTTCGCCTCGCGAAAGTTTCTTCCCGCGAAAGTTTCTCTGATTAAAGTAATACAGATACTGGAATTAAGTCTTATTGGTGAGTGATAAACAAAATTATGAACAAAGCTAAGGTTCCAGTAATTCCCCGTCTTATGGAAAAAGATATATTCATGTCAGATTTTACTAACAAAGCTGAAATATTTGACGAATATTTTACGCAACAATGCACTACCATTGATACTGGCAGTGTGATCCCTGAAAATGTCAAAATTAACGATTCCCTATTGACTGACTTCGACATATCCGGTGAAAATGTCCTCAAGATTATTAGACCTGTGAACAACCTGTGAAAGGAAAAATACCTGCCAAGGTATTTTTCCTGCAATGTGGAAATGTGCTAACGTTGTCCCAGTTTATAAAAAGAGCAATAAGAATTTGAAACAAAATTACCGTCCAATCTGTCTTCTTCCCATCTTTGGAAAAATCTTGGAAAAATTAATGTTTGATTCCTTTTATTATCACTTAGAATCTAATAATTTACTAAATCCGAACCAGTCAGGTTTCCGCCTGGGTGATTCAATGATTAATCAGCTTTTGACGATTGTTAATTCCATATCTCAAGCATTTGATTGTAACCCAACCTTAGATGTTCGAGTAGTCTTCCTTAATATACCAAAGGCTATTGATCGAGTCTGGCAGGAGGGTCTCTGGCACGAGGAAAATTTCTTTTACTTATGCAAAGTTTTCTTGCTGATAAAAAACAGCGCACAATCTTGAATAGTAAAGCATCTGATTGGGGAGCTATTTCAGCTGGAGTTCCACAAGGCTCCATCTTAGGACCCTTACTTTTTTAATATACATTAACGATTTAACTGATGGTCTGAAATGCAAGGTTAGACTATTTGCTGACATTACATCATTTTTTTCTGTTGTTCAGGATCCTCACACAGCCGCTGCTGACTTGAATCATGACTTGAACCTGAGAAATCTTTGGGCTCATCAATGGCGAATGTCGTTCAATTCTGATCCCACAAAGCAAGCAGTCGAGGTCGCCTTCTCTAAAAAAAGACATTCAGCAAATCATCTGCAAATCTTTTTTAATGACGCACAAGTCAAAAATGTCCAGGAACAAAAACACCTAGGCATTATTCTAGACACCAAGTTAACCTTCGCCAGGCATATAAAAGCTGCCATCACCAAAGCTAGACGAGGGATAGGAATGCTAAGATTATTCTCCACATGCTTACTGAAAAAGAACATAAAGATAAGATTAAAAGATCAAAAGATTTTAAAAGAACATAAAATTTCATCTTTGCCAGATGATCCATTTAATGGCACATTATTGTGTAAGAATCTTCATACCTTGTTACCTTTATGGGTGGACATCGTAAACTTGTCTCTTGAAACTGGATCCATGCATTGACTCAAATTGGCAATAGTTCTACCAATGCTAAAAGACATAAATAAGAAAAAAGATCCAGAAAACTACAAGAATTACCGTCCTGTATCCAACTTTGTTTTTGTCAGTAAATTAATTGAGAGATGTGTAGCTAGGAGGCTTACTTGTCACATAAAAGCGAATGATTTAGAACCGAAGTCCAAATTTGGGTAGAAGCAAGATCATTCTACAGAACTCTTATTTAACATGACTGACGACATCTTCAGAACGTTCGAAAAAAAATCAGCAACTGTTTTGTTACTTCTTGATCTTAGCGCTCCATTTGATACTGTCGACCATGCAAAGCTTTTGGATATCCTTCGTAGTAAAATTGGGATAGATGGTCAGGCATATTGTTGGTTTAAATCATTTATAGAGAATAGACAAGAAAAGGTTATGGTTCATGGTTCTACTTCCAGATCTACGTCAATAAAACACGGTGTTCCACAAGGGTCAGTTCTTGGGCCATTATTATTTAACATTTACATACAGTCATTTTATTCAACAGTTCATTGTCACTCCTTTACGTTCGCAGACGATCATCAGCTTGATAGACCGTTTCACCCTATCTTTCAAACAAAAGTACTCACTTCAGATGTACCAGTATGTCTGAATTCAGTAGAGCAGTGGATGACATCATACTTTTTAATGCTCCATAAAACAAAAAAAAAATATTGGTTTTGGCTCCACTTGCTTTAAAGTCGCAAATTAAAATACATGGGGTAAACCTTGATGATAAATGCATACTATTTGTTGAGGAGGCTAAAAGTTTGGGAGTCTGGATTGATACGGAACTAATTTTGAAACACATGTTAAGAAGATGGTATCAGAATGCCACTTTATTTTAAGAAATATTGCAAAAATTAAATTCTTTTTTCCCAGTGACTGTATAAATACTTTAATTTCATTTCTTGTTTCCTCGAAATTAGATCACTGCCACTCTCTATTCCTGAATATTACAAATAAACAACTTGCCATGATGCAGTCCGTACAAAATGCAACAGTACGTCTTATTTTTGACTAACAAAAGTTTGACTGTTCCTCGATCTCACCACTATTCTACCAGCTACATCTAATATATATATTCTATAGAGTCACGTGATGACTCACTTTCCTTGCCAAAAACAATAGATTCCACCCGAAACAATAGGTTGATCGCCCAAAAACAATGAGCCAAAACGGCGAACCGTGTATGTGGGAATATGACAATGAAATTCACACTGAGTGTTTAGTATATTAATTTAACCAGGGTAATGGATTTTGTTTTTCGAATTTCTCCTGAAATTTGGAATTATTCCACTAATTTTTCTGCTAATTGTGCTATCACAAAAAAACTACGGTTTACGTTGGCAAAACTTCCAAATTCGCATCCCGGGCTCCATTTTTGAAGAGAGTATCCCCTGTTCATGTTACCCGTTTCGCCATTTGCTGTAATTTGATTGGCTCTTTTGCGACTTCACCTGAACAGCCACGCGTATTTCGTTATCATGCAAATTTGCCCTCGGGTTGAACCGCAGGTACTTTTGGAGAAGACCTGTGTTTTTGTTTTGAACAAAAAGGATAACTCGGCGCCTTTCAAAGTGTTTTATGACCTGAGTTATCTTTGTAAAGACTTGCTAATTGTTTGAGAGAACTCTGGAAGATTACAGGAAACAATTGAGAACACAGGTGATAGCTTTGTTTTGTTTTTTGGGGGAGATAGTTGTAGTTTAGGTAGTGAGCGTGAGCGACCGCCATCGTTGCTTCAACATGCTTGCGACGCTTAATGTAAACAAGCCCAAAGTTTTAATAAACAAATTATGATAAGGGGTTATCAGGCGAGTGATGCGAGCCAAACTGTTGCATAAGGAGTAGGCAGAGCCATGAGCGTAAGCGAATGCAACACAAGAAGTGCGCCCTATCAACTAATGTTTCTTGGTAATAGATAGACTGGCGAGCAGAGCGAGCCAACCCATTTTATGTGGGGTTGAAAGAGGCATAACCGGAGAGAATACAGCGCACGAAGTGCACCTTATAAGTTAATGTTTCTTGATAATAGATAGACAGGCGAGCGCAGCGAGCTAACCCAAGGTAGGTGGGGTTGAAAAGGGCATGAGCGGGAGCAAATGCAGCGCACTAAAAGCGCCCTATCAGTCGAAGTTTTTTGATAATACATAGATAGGCGAGCGCAGCAAGCTAACCCATTGTAGGTGGGATTGAAAGGGGCATGAGCGTGAGCGAATGCAGCGCACGAAATGTGTCGACCACAGGCAAGCTTATCTTTTTTTGGAATGAATTTTTAATGTTCATTAGTTTGGATGTACTGATGTGGATGTATGTTAAAATTGTAGAAACGAAGGTTAATATAACTGAACATAAGTGAATAATCGCGTATTTCACTAGGTTTTTGATGTATTGGCTTAGAATCATGTGTAAATTGTGGGAATGAATGTTTTTATCACTAAAAGGTATCTAAAATTGTTTTCCCTTAGTTTTAGATGTATTTACGTGGATTCCTGTGTAAATTGTGGGAATCAATGTTAATTTTCTGTTCTCTGAATTGTGGGTGAGAATGTTATTTTTGATTAGTGTGCATTGTGGGATTCAATGTTATTTTTCTTTAGTGTAGAATGTGGCAATATCTGATAATTTTTATCGGTTTAAATTGTGGGAAAGAATGATAATTTTCATCATCCTAAATTGTGGGAATGAATGCTAAGTTTCATTAATGTGAATTGTGGGAAACAATGTTAATTTTCTTTAGGGTATATTGTGGCAATAACTGTTGATTTTCGTCGGTCTAAATTGTGGGAATGAATGTAAAGCTTCATTAATGTAAATTGTGGGAATGGATGTATTAATTTGCTTGATTTTATGTTAATAAGAAAGTTTTGGTAAGGAATGTTAATGTCACTGAAAAAATAAACTAAAATGTGTTTTAAATTAGTGTTAGATGTATTTAGCAGGATACATGTGTAAATTGCGGAGATGAATGTTTATTTTTATCAAGCCTAAAGTGTGGGCATGAATGTCAATTTTTATTAGTGTAAACTGTTGGAATCAATTATATATGTTCATTAGTTTTGGATGTATTTACGTTATATATGTGTAAATTGTGGGAATAAATGCTAATTTTCGTTGGTCCAAATTGTGGCAATGAATGTTAACCTTCATTAATGTAAATTGTGGGAATGAATGTATTAATTTGCTTGGATTTAGCTGTATATATGTCGATTCAGGTGTCAATTGGTGTAAGGAATGTTGATATCACTCCAAGAAAAACCTAAAAGTTTATGCAAATGGCTTTAGATGTATTTACCAAGATACATTTGTAATTTATGGGAATGAATGTTAATATCACTGAAAATGAATGAATGATCGTATATTTCACTACGATTTAGATGTATCAGGGCAGAATCATGTGTACATTATGGGAATGAATGTTACAATTTCTTTAGATAATATATCTAAAACTAAAGAAATTGTAACATTCATTCCCATAATTTACACTAATGAAAAATCAACCTCATTCCCAAAATTAAGACCAATGAAACTTAACATTCATTCCCACAGATCACACTAAAAAAACTAACATTGATTCCCACAATCCACACTAAAGACAATTAACATTCATTCCCATAATTTACCCGTGAATCCACGTTAATACATCTAAGACCTAGAGAAACACTTTTAGTTACTTTTTCAGTGATAATGACATTCATTCCCACAATTTACACACATTTCAAGGTAAATACATCCCAAACTAATGAACATATAACAATCATCCCCAGATTTTTCACTAGTGAAAATTAACATTCACTCCCACAATTTACACTAATGAAAATTCATCCTCATTCCCACAATTAGGACCGGTGAAGGTTAACATTCATTCCCACAAATTAGACTGATGAAAACTAACATTCATTCCCGCAATTTACACAAGAATCCTGGTAATACTTTGAAAGCTAATTGAAACCATTTTTAGTTACTCTTGTCAGTGATATTAAAACTCATTCCCGCAATGCAAACTAATGAAAATTAACATTCATTCCCAAAATTCACACTAAAGAAAAAACAATGATTCCCACAATGCACACTAATGAAAATTAACATTCATTCCCACAATTTACACATAAACGCATGTTAATACATCTACAATTTAGAGAAAACACTTTTAGCTACTTTTCAGTGATATTAACATTTATTCCCACAATTTACACATGAATGCACGTTAATACATCTACAACTTAAAGAAAACACTTTTAGGAATTTTTTTAAGTGATATTAACATTTATTCCAACAATTTGCACATGAATCCACGTCAATATATCTAAAACTGTAACATTCATTCCCATAATTTACACTAATGAAAATTCATCCTCATTCCCACAATTAAGACAAATGAAACTTAACATTCATTCCCGCAAGTCACACTAAAGAAAACTAACATTGATTCCCACAATCCAATAAATTGTTGGAATAAATGTTAATATCACTTAAAAAAGTTCCTAAAAGTGTTTTCTTTAAGTTGTAGATGTATTAACGTACATTCATGTGCATATTGTGGCAATGAATGTTAACTTTCAATTGAACTTTGAATTGTTTTCAATATGAGTTTGAATTATGGGAATGAGTTTTGATATCGCTGAAAAGAGTAACTAAAAATGTTTTCAATTAGCTTCAGAAGTATTACCAGGATTCCTGTGTAAAATGCGGAAATGAATGTTATTTGCCTTTAGTGTGCATTGTGGGAATCAATGTTAGTTTTCTTTAGTGTGAATTGTCGGAATGAATGTTAATTTTCATGAGTTTGAATTGTGAGAATGATATTTAATATCACTGAAAAGAGTAACTAAATGCGTTTTCAATTAGCATTAGATATATTTACCAGGATTTTGTGTAATTTGCGGGAATGAATGTCAGTTTTCATCAGTCTAAATTGTGCGAACGAATGTTAAGTTTCATTTGTCTTAATTGTGGGAATGAGGATGAATTTTCATTGGTGTAAAATGTGACAATGAATGTTAATTTTCATTAGTGTAAATTGTGGGAATGAATTGTTTAGTTTGCTTTGTTTTAGCTGTTTTTACGTTGATTCATGTGTAAATTTTGGAAAGGAGTGTAAATATGACTCAAAGAAACATCTAAAAATTTTTTCCATTCCCTTTGGATGTATTTACCAAGATACATGTGTAATTTATGGGAATGACTGTTAATTTTCATCATCATAAAGTGCGGGAAGGAATGCTAATTTTCATAAGTGAATTTGTGGGAATGAATGTTATATGTTCATTAGTTTTGGATGTGCTTGCGTTGATTTTCGTTACGACTGTGGGAATGAATGTTAAGATCACTGAAAAAAGTAGGAATGATTGTCTTAATTTTGTGTAAATTCTGGGAATGAAAGGTAATATCACTGAACATCAGTGAATAATCGCGTATTTCACTACGATTTTGATGTATTAGAGTAGAATCATGTGTAAATTGCGGGAATCAAAGTAAATTTTCATCAGTCTAAAGTCTGGGAATGAATGTTGACTGTCATTAGAGAAAAATGTGGGAATTAATGTTATATGTCCATTAACTTTGGATGTACTTACGTGGATTTATGTTAAAATTGTGGGAATGAATGTTGAGTGAATTGTCGTGTATTTTGCTAGGTATTAGATTTATTAGTGGAGAATCATCTGTAAACTTTGGGAATGAATGTTATAATTTACTTAGGTTTAAATATATTAACGTGGATTCATGTGTAAATCTTTGGAAAGAAAGTTATTATGTATGAGAAATAGCTAAAAGTGCTTTCCCTACGTTTTAGATGTATCAACGTGGATTCATGTGTAAGTTGCGGAAATGAAGCTTAGTTTTAATCAGTCTAAATTGTTGGAATGAATGTTAATTGTTATTAGTGTAAATTGTACGATTGAAGGTAAAATTTTTTTGGTTTAAATTGTTGGAATGATTGTCATA
The DNA here is from genome assembly GCA_013076295.1 of Sanderia malayensis. Lineage (NCBI taxonomy): Eukaryota > Metazoa > Cnidaria > Scyphozoa > Semaeostomeae > Pelagiidae > Sanderia > Sanderia malayensis. The sequence continues at coordinate 5,659,003 of RQOL01000861.1, read as the reverse complement.
TGCTCATTAGTTATGGATGTACTTACGTGGATGTATGTTAAAATTGCGGGAATGAAGGTTAATATCACTGGAAATTAATGAATAATCGCGTATTTCACTACGTGATTGATGTATTAGCTTGGAATCATGTGTAAATTCTGGGAATAAGTAACATAATTTCCTCAGTATCAGATATATTAACGTGGATTCATGTGTAAATTATGGGAATGAATGTAAATTTTTATTAGTGTGCATTGTGGAAATCAATGTTAGTTCTCTTTAGTGTGAATTGTGGGAGTGAATGTTAATTTTCATTAGTTTGAATTGTGGGAATGAGTTTTAAAATCACTGAAAAGAGTATCTAAAAGTGTTTCCAATTAGCTTTAACTGTATTTACAAGAATTCATGTGTAAATTGCGGGAATGAATGTTAAAACTTCCTTAGTTTAAGATAGAATCATATATTAACGTGGATTCATGTGAAAATTGTTGGAATCAATCTTCATTTTCATCAGCTTAAAGTGTGTGAATGAATGTTAATTTTGCTTAGTGTAAATTTTGGGAATGAAAGTTATATGCTCGTTAGTTTTGGATGCACGTACGTGGATGTATGTTAAAATTGCGGGAATGAAGGTTAAGATCACTGGAAATTAATGAATAATCGCGTATTTCACTACGTGATTGATGTATTAGCTTGGAATCATGTGTAAATTGTGGGAATAAACATTATAATTTCCTTAGTATTGGATATATTAACGTAGATTCATGTGTAATTTGTGGGAATGAATGTTATTGTCACTAAAAAAAGTAACTTAGAGTGTTTTTAATTAGCTTTAGATGTATTCACCACGATTCATGTGTAAATTGGGGGAATCAATGTAAATTTTCATCAGTCTAAAATCTGGGAATGAATGTTAACTGTCATTAGAGTAAAGTGTGGGAATGAATGTATTAATTTGCTCAGTTTTATGTTAACAAGAAAATTATGGTAAGGAATGTTAGTGTCACTGCAAAAATAAGCTAAAATGTGTTTTCAATTAGTGTTAGATGTATTTAGCAGGATTCATGTGTAAATTGCAGAAATGAATGTTTATTTTTATCAAGCCTAAAGTGTGGGCATGAATGTCAATTTTTATTAGAGTAAATTGTTGGAATGAATTATAGATGTTCATTAGTTTTGGATGTAATTACCTTATATATGTGTAGATTGTGGGATTGAATGTTATGATCTCTGAAACAGTAACTAAACGTGTTTCTCCTAAGTTCTCGTTGTATTAAACTGTATATCCTGTACATTGTGGGAATGAATGTCAATTTTCATTAGTGTTAATTGTGGGATTGAATGTTATATGCTCATCAGGCCTAGCTGTAGTTACGTAGACTTATGTGTAAATTGTGGGAAAGAATTTTAAGTTTCCTTAGCGTGAGTTGTAGGATTGTGGTAATCAATGTCAATTTTCTTTAGTGTGAATTGCGGGAATAAATATTAAATTTCATCGGACTAAATTGTGGGAATGAATGTTAATTTTTATTGGTTTGGATTGTGAGAATGATATTTAATATCACTGAAAAGAGTAAATAAAAGTGTTTTCAATTAGCTTTAGATTTATTTACCACGATTTTTGTGTAAATTGTGGGAATGAATGTTAATTTTCATTAGTTTTCATTGTGGCAATCAATGTTAGTTTTCTTTAGTGTGAATTGTGGGAATGAATGTTAATTTTCATTAGTTTGAATTGTGAGAATGAGTTTTATTATCACTGAAAAAGTAACTAAAAGTGTTTTCAATTAACTTTAGATACATTTCCCAGGATTCTTGTGTAAATTGCGTGAATGAATGTTAGTTTTCATCAGTCTACATTATGGGAGTGAAAAGTTTCATTGGTCTTAATTGTGGGAATGTGGATGATTTTTCATTAGTGTAAAATGTGGGAATGAATGTTAATTTTCATTAGTGTAAATTGTGGGAATCAATGTTAGTTTTCTTTAGTGTGAATTTTGGGAATGAATGTTAATTGTCATTAGTGTAAATTGTGGGAATGAATGTTATATGTTCATTAGTTTTGGATGTATTTACCTTGATATGTGTGTAAGTTGTGGGAATGAATGTTAATATCACTGAAAAAGTAGCTAAAAGTGTTTACCCTAAGTTGTAGATGTATTAACGTGCATTCATGTGTAAATTGTGGGAATGAATGTCAATTTTCAATTGAAATTTGAATTGTTTTCAATATGAGTTTGAATTGTGGGGATGAGTTTTATTATCACTGAAAAGAGTAACTAAAAATGTTTTCAATTAGCTTTAAAAATATTTACCAGGATTGTTGTGTAAATTGCGGGAATGAATCTTAGTTTTCATCAGTCTAAATTGCGGGAATGAATGTCAAGTTTCATCGGTCTTAATTGTGAGAATGAGGATGAATTTTCGTTAATGGAAATTGCGGGGATGAATGTTACTTTTCATTAGTGTATTTTTTGGGAATGAATGTTATCTTTTCATTAGTTTTAGATGTATTTACCTTGTTATGTATGTAAATTGTGGGAATGAATGTTAATTTTCATTAGTTGTCATTGTGGGAATCAATGTTAGTTTTCTTTATTTTGAACTGTGGGAATAGATGTTAATTTTCATTAGTTTGAATTGTGAGAATGACTTTTAATATCACTGAAAAGAGTAACTAAAAGTGTTTTAAATTAGCTTTAGATATATTTACCAGGATTCTTGTGTAAATTGTGGGAATGAATGCTTTAATTTTCCTTAGTTTTATCTGTATTTACGTGGATTCATGTCAAAATTGTGGCAAGGAATGTTAACATCCATGAAAAAGCAACTAAAAGTATTTTTAATTAGCTTTAGATATATTTAACAGTATTCATGTGTAAATAGCGGGAATGAGTTTCGATTTTCATCACCCTAAAGTGTGGCAGCGAATGTTAATTTTCATTAATGTAACTTTTGGGGATCAATGTTATATGTTCATTAGTTTTGGATGTACCTACGTCGATTTTTTTTAAATTGTGGAAATGAAAGTTAGTATCATTGAAAATAAGAGAGTAATGGCGTATTTCACTACGAGTTTGATGTATTGGAGTAGAATCATGGGTAAATTGTGGGAATGAATGTTTTTATCACTAAAAGGTAACTAAAAGTGTTTTCCCTTAGCTTTAGATGTATTTACGTGGATTCCTGTGTAAATTGTGGGAATCAATGTTAATTTTCTGTTCTCTGAATTGTGGGTAAGAATGCTACTTTTGATTAGTGTGCATTGTGGGATTCAATGTTATTTTTCTTTAGTGTAGAATGTGGCAATATCTGATAATTTTTATCGGTTTAAATTGTGGGAAAGAATGATAATTTTCATCATCCTAAATTGTGGGAATGAATGTAAAGCTTCATTAATGTAAATTGTGGGAATGGATGTATTAATTTGCTTGATTTTATGTTAATAAGAAAATTATGGTAAGGAATGTTAATGTCACTGAAAAAATAAACTAAAATGTGTTTTAAATTAGTGTTAGATGTATTTAGCAGGACAAATTATATTTTGGTAAATTCATTTTTGCACCATAATTAAACACACATAACATGTACTTACATTTTATTTTTCATTTTTCCTCAAAAATTTTTCGCTGCCCTTCGGTAGCTACATCAGTGAGCCTACAACACACGCGATCTGTTAAAGAGGCTAGCGCTAAATGTTAGCAAAAGAAATATTTAGCAGGATTCATGTGTAAATTGCGGAGATGAATGTTTATTTTTATCAAGCCTAAAGTGTGGGCTTGAATGTCAATTTTTATTAGTGTAAATTGTTGGAATCAATTATATATGTTCATTAGTTTTGGATGTATTTACGTTGTATATGTGTAAATTGTGGGAATGAATGTTACAATTTTTTTTGTGCATCGTGGCAATCAATGTTAATGTTCTTTAGTGTAAATTGTGGGAATAAATGCTAATTTTCGCTGGTCTAAATTGTGGCAATGAATGTTAACCTTCATTAATGTAAATTGTGGGAATGGATGTATTAATTTGCTTAGATTTAGCTGTATATATGTCGATTCATGTGTAACTTGGTGTAAGGAATGTTGATATCACTCAAAGAAAAACCTAAAAGTTTATGCAAATGGCTTTAGATGTATTTACCAAGATACATTTGTAAGTTATGGGAATGAATGTTAATATCACTGAAAATGAATGAATGATCGTATATTTCACTACGATTTGGATGTATCAGGGCAGAATCATGTGTACATTATGGGAATGAATGTTACAATTTCTTTAGATAATATATCTAAAACTAAAGAAATTGTAACATTCATTCCCATAATTTACACTAATGAAAATTCATCCTGATTCCCACAATTAAGACCAATGAAACTTAACATTCATTCCCACAGATCACACAAAAAAAACCAACATTGATTCCCACAATCCACACTAAAGACAATTAACATTCATTCCCACAATTTACCCGTGAATCCACGTTAATACATCTAAGACCTAGAGAAACACTTTTAGTTACTTTTTCAGTGATATTGACATTCATTCCCACAATTTACACACATTTCAAGGTAAATACATCCCAAACTAATGAACATATAACAATCATCCCCACATTTTTCACTAGTGAAAATTAACATTCACTCCCACAATTTACACTAATGAAAATTCATCCTCATTCCCACAATTAAGACAAATGAAACTTAACATTCATTCCCACAAGCCACACTAAAGAAAACTAACATTGATTCCCACAATCCAATAAATTGTTGGAATAAATGTTAATATCACTTAAAAAAATTCCTAAAAGTGTTTTCTTTAAGTTGTAGATGTATTAACGTACATTCATGTGCATATTGTGGCAATGAATGTTAATTTTCAATTGAACTTTGAATTGTTTTCAATATGAGTTTGAATTATGGGAATGAGTTTTGATATCGCTGAAAAGAGTAACTAAAAATGTTTTCAATTAGCTTCAGAAGTATTACCAGGATTCCTGTGTAAAATGCGGAAATGAATGTTAATTGTCTTTAGTGTGCATTGTGGGAATCAATGTTAGTTTTCTTTAGTGTGAATTGTCGGAATGAATGTTAATTTTCATGAATTTGAATTGTGAGAATGATATTTAATATCACTGAAAAGAGTAACTAAATGCGTTTTCAATTAGCATTAGATATATTTACCAGGATTTTGTGTAATTTGCGGGAATGAATGTCAGTTTTCATCAGTCTAAGTTGTGCGAACGAATGTTAAGTTTCATTTGTCTTAATTGTGGGAATGAGGATGAATTTTCATTGGTGTAAAATGTGACAATGAATGTTAATTTTCATTAGTGTTAATTGTGGGAATGAATTGTTTAGTTTGCTTTGTTTTAGCTGTTTTTACGTTGATTCATGTGTAAATTTTGGTAAGGAGTGTAAATATGACTCAAAGAAACATCTAAAAATTTTTTCCATTCCCTTTGGATGTATTTACCAAGATACATGTGTAATTTATGGGAATGACTGTTAATTTTCATCATCATAAAGTGCGGGAAGGAATGCTAATTTTCATAAGTGAATTTGTGGGAATGAATGTTATATGTTCATTAGTTTTGGATGTGCTTGCGTTGATTTTCGTTACGACTGTGGGAATGAATGTTAAGATCACTGAAAAAAGTAGGAATGATTGTCTTAATTTTGTGTAAATTCTGGGAATGAAAGGTAATATCACTGAACATCAGTGAATAATCGCGTATTTCAGTACGATTTTGATGTATTAGAGTAGAATCATGTGCAAATTGCGGGAATCAAAGTAAATTTTCATCAGTCTAAAGTCTGGGAATGAATGTTGACTGTCATTAGAGAAAAGTGTGGAAATGAATGTTATATGTTCATTTGTTCATGTAATTACGTGGATTTATGTTGAAATTGTGTGAATGAATGTTAGCATCCCTGAAAATAAGTAAATAGTCGTGTATTTCGCTAGGTATGAGGTTTGTTAGTGTAGAATCATCTGTAAATTCTGGGAATGAATGTAAAAATTTCCTTAGCTTTAGATATATTAACGTGGATTCATGTGTATGTGTAAATCTTTGGAATGAATGTTATTATCTATAAAAATATGTAAAAGTGCTTTACCTACGTTTTAGATGTATCAACGTGGATTCATGTGTAAATTGCGGGTATGAATGTTAGTTTTCATCAGTCTAAGTTGTTGGAATGAATTTTGATTTTCATTAGTGTAGACTGTAGGATTGAAAGTTAAATTTTTTTGGTTTAAACTGTTGGAATGATTGTCATATGTTTATTATTTGTGGATGTACTTACGTGGATGTATGTTAAAATTGTGGGAATGAAGGTTAATATCACTGGAAATAAGTGAATAATCGCGTATTTCACTACATGTGTCATGTATTAGCTTCCAATCATGTGTAAATTGTGGGAATAAATAATATAGTTCCCTCAGAATTAGATATATTAACGTGGATACATGTGTAAATTACGGGAATGACTGTTAATGTTAATGAGCCTAATGTATGTTAATTTTCATTAGTGAAATTGTGGGAATGTATGTTATATGTTCCTTAGTTTTGGATGGATTTACCTTGATATGTGTGTAAATTGTGGGAATGAATGTTAACATCACTGAAAAAGTAACTAGAAGTGTTTTCATAAGTTTTAGATTTATTTACCTGGAGATAATGTTAATATCACTGAAAAGGTAATTAAACGTGTTTTCCCTAAATTTTAATTGTATTAAAGTGGAATTGTGTGTAAATTGTCGTAATTCATGTTAATTTTCATTAGTGTGAATTGTGGGCTTGAATGTTATATGTTCATTAGTTTTAACTGTATTTGCGTAGATTTGTGTAAATTTTGGGAATGAATTTTTGTTTTCACGGTCGAGATTGTCGGAATGACTGTTAATATCCCTGAAAATAAGTGACTGATCGTGTATTTCACTACGTTTTAGATGTATTAACATAGAATCATGTGTAAATTGTGGGAATGAATGTTATCATCACTAAAACGTAGCTGAAAGTGTTTTCCCTAAATTTTAGATCTATTAACGTGGATTTATGTGTAAATTGTGGAATGAAGGTTAATTTTTCTTAGTCTGAATTGTGGGAATCGATGTAATTTTTTTTAGTGTAAATTGCGGGAATAAATGTTATTTTTCGTGGGTCTAAATTGTGGGAATGAATGTTAATCCTCATTACTGTAGATTGTGGGAATGAATGTATTAATTTGCTTAGTTTTATGTTAACAAGAAAATTGTGGTAAGGAATGTTAGTGTCACTGAAAAATTCAACTAAAATGTGTTTTAAATTAGTGTTACATGTATTTAGCAGGATTCATATGTAAATTGCGGAAATGAATGCTTATTTTTATCAAGCCTAAAGTGCGGGCATGAATGTCAATTTTTATTAGTGTAAATTGTTGGAATGAATTATATATGTTCATTTGTTTTGTATGTATTTACCTTACATATGTGTAAATTGTGGGATTGAATGTTATGATCTCTGAAATAGTAACTAAACGTGTTTTTCCTTAGTTCTCGTTGTATTAAACTGTATCTCCGTGTACATTGTGGGAATGAATGTCAATTTTCATTAGTGTTAATTGTGGGATTGAATGTCATATGTTCATCAGGTTTAGCTGTAGTTACGTAGACTTATGAGTAATTTGTGGGAATGAATTTTACGTTTCCATAGCGTGAGTTGTAGGATTGTGGTAATCAATGTCAATTTTCTTTAGTGTGAATTGCGGGAATAAATATTAAATTTCATCGGAGTAAATTGTGGGAGTGAATGTTAATTTTCATTAATGTAAATTGTGGGAGTGAAAGTTTTATTTTCGCTAGTTTTGGATGTACTCACGTGGATTTATTTTAAAGTTGTGGGAATTAAAGTTAATATCATTGAAAATGAATGATTAATCGTGTATTTCACTACGTTTTAAATAAATTAGCGCAGGGTCATGTGTAAATTATGGGAATGAATGTTACACATGAAGAGTAGAAACAAAGAAAAACTACAGCATTTTTCAATACTCAGAGTTTCATGCCGTCTACTCGCGACAATCTTCAGTTGATTATCAATCTTCGGAATGAATGTTACAATATCTTTTGCGTATCATGGCAATCAATGTATGTAAAATTGGAATGAATCAATCAATGTATGTAAATTGGGAATAAATGTAAATTTTCATTAGTGTGCATTGTGGGAATCCATGTTAATTTTCTCTACTGTGAATTGTGGGAGGGAATTTTATTTTTCATCAGTCAAATTGTTTGAATGAATGTTAATTTTCATTAGTGTAAGTTGTAGGAAAAAATGTTAATTTTTTTAGTCTATATTGTTGGAATGAATGTTACATGTTCATTAGTTTTGAATGTACTGACGTGGATTTATGTTTGTTCAACTGTGGGAATGAACCTTAGGATCACTGAAAAAAGTGGGAATTCATGTTTTCATTTTGTGTAAATTGTAAGAATGAATGTTTTAATTTTCCTTAGCTTTAACTGTATTTACGTGGATTCATCTCAAAATTATGGCAAGGAATGTCAAATCACAGAAAAAGTAACTAAAAGTGTTTTTAATTGGCTTTAGATATATTTACCAGGATTCATGTGTAAATTGCGGAAATGGATCTCAATTTTCATCACCCTAAAGTATGGGAGCGAATGTTATTTTTCATTAATGTAAATTGTGGGATTGAATGTTAAATGTTCATTAGTTTTGGATGTATTAACGTGGATACATGTGTAAATTACTGGAATGAATGTTAATTTTCACCCGCCTAATGTAGGGGGAAGAATTTTCATTTTCATTAGTGAAATTGTGGAAATGTATGCTATATGTTCTTTAGTTTTGGATGTACTTACGTCGATTTTTCTTAAAATTGTGGGAATGAAAGTAATATAACTGAAAATAAGTAAAAAATCGGGTACTTCACTACGAGTTTGATGTATTAGCTCAGAATCATGTGTAAATTGTGGGAATAAACATTATAATTTCCTTAGTTTTAGATATATTAACGTAGATTAATATAACTCTAGTAGAGCGTGCCTATCCTGGCTATAGTGCTCGATATACGCAAGTATAGAGCAATTATATAGTAGAATTAACACATTAAAAATAGACATGCTCTTCTGTGACTCCGAGTTTCGTGCTTGCGCACTCGTCAGACAGACTATATCAATGAAAAGATATCCCAAATTACAGTAGTACTTATTTAGAAGAGGTGCTAAATTTAAGACAAAAGAAACTATTTTTAATTATTTATTTAGCGTCCTATTGATCATTGGTTACTTAGTGTCCTATTGTTCAATTAACTACTTGGTGTCCTATTGTTCATCAGATAAAACTTGTTTTCATGTCGGCATTTCGATATCAGCTCAGATCTTTTGTTCAGTAGTAAGTCATTCGCCCTGAAATCCAGCGGATACGACCAGCCTTTGACATACAACAGCAACAACAACAACAACAACCCTGCAGCCTCACGAGCAAGGAAGAATAGAAAGCGGAACATCATCTGGTACAACCCCCCCTACAACAAGAACGTACAGACCAACATCGGCAAAACTTTCCTCAAACTCATCCAAAAGCATTTCCCGAAGAATCATAAGTTTCATAAAATTTTCAACAAAAACAACCTGAAATTAAGTTACAGCTGCACGGAAAACATGGAAACAATAATCAGCAAACATAACAAGAAAATAACGAACGAAAGCCCCACCACCACCTCTGACAACACATGCAACTGCCACAAGAAAGAAGAATGCCCACTTAACAACAACTGCCTCACTTCAAGCATCATATACAACGCCCACGTCACGACCAACGAAGACACGACAGGGAGGGACTACATCGGCCTGTCTGAAGGAACTTTTAAGAAACGGTTTACGCAACACAGACAGTCATTTCGGAACCGAAAATACGCCAACAGCACTGAACTCTCCAAATACATATGGGAACAAAAAGACATGAACAAAGCCTACAATATACAATGGACCATCATCACCTCTGCCAAAGCCTACAACAACATTTCAAAACGGTGTGACTTATGTTTGACTGAGAAACTGCGCATTATTAAAGGAAACAATGACTTACTACTGAACAAAAGATCTGAGCTGATATCGAAATGCCGGCACGAAAACAAGTTTTATCTGATGAACAATAGGACACCAAGTAGTTAATTGAACAATAGGACACTAAGTAACCAATGATCAATAGGACGCTAAATAAATAATTAACAATAGTTTCTTTTGTCTTAAATTTAGCACCTCTTCTAAATAAGTACTACTGTAATTTGGGATATTTTTTCATTGATATAGTCTGTCTGACGAGTGCGCAAGCACGAAACTCGGAGTCATAGAAGAGCATGTCTACTTTTTAATGTGTTAATTCTACTATTTAATGAGATTCATGTATAAATTGTCGGAATGAATGTTATTATTAATAAAAAATAACTAAAAGTGCTTTCCCAAGGTTTTAGATGTATTAACGTGGTTTCATGTGTAAATTGTGGGAATGAATGTTATTATCACTAAAAAGAGTAACTGAAAGTGCTTTTAATTAGCTTTAGATGTATTTATCATGATTCATGTGTAAATTGCCGGAATCAATGTAAATTTTCATCAATCTAAAGTGACAGAATGAATGCTAACTGTCGTTAGTGTAAATTGTGGGGATGAATGTTATATTTTCATTAGTTTTGGATGTACTTACGTGGATGTTTGTCAAAATTGTGGAAATTAAAGTTAATGTCACTGAAAAAGTAGCTAAAAGTTTTTTCCTTAAGTTTTAGATGTCTTAACGTGGAATCATGTGTAAATTGTGGAATTGAATGTTATAATTTCCTTAAGTTGAGATATATTGACGTGGATGCATGTGTAAAACTTGAGAATGAATATTATTATCAATAAAAAATAGCTAAAAGTGTTTTCCCTACGTTTTAGATGTAGCAACGTGGATTCATGTGTAAATTGCCGGAATGAATGTTAATTTTCATTAGTGTGAATTGTGGCAATGAGTTTTAATTGTTTTACTGTAAAAAGTTGGAATGAATGTTATATATTCATTAGTTTTGGATGTACCTACGTGGATTTATAATAATTTTGTGGAAATGAATGTTAATAAAACTGAAAATAAATGAATAATCGTATATTTCACTGCCTTTTAGATGTATGAGCGTAGAATCATGTGTAAGTTTTGGCAATGAATGTCATAGATTACTTAGTTTTAGATTTATTAACGTAGATTTTTGAGTAAATTGTGGGAATGAATGTTAATATCACTTAAGAAATTCCTGAAAGTGTTTTCCCTAAGTATCAGATGTATTAACGTGGATTCATGTGTAAATTTTTGGAATGAATGTTAATTTTCTTTAGTGTGCTTCGTGGAAATCAATGTTAATTTTCTTTAGTGTCAATTGTGGGAATCAATGTTAATTTTTATGAACGTGAATTATAGGAATCAATGTTGATTTTTTTAGTGTAAATTGTGGGAATGAATGTTAATATCATTGAAAATGTGTAAATAATTGTGTATTTCACTACGTTTTAGATGTATTAGCATAGAATTGTATGTAAAATGCGGGAATAAATATTATAATTCGCTAGGTTTTAGATATATTAAGTGGATTCATGTATAAATTGTCGGAGTGAATGCTAATATCAATAATAAGAAGCTAAAAGTGTTTTCCCTAAGTTTTAGATCTATTAACGTGGACTCAAGTGTAAATTGTGGGAGTGAATTTTATTTTTCTTTAGTCTTAATTGTAGGAGTGAACGTTAATTTTCATTAGTGTAAAGTGTGGGAATGAATCTTATATGTTCTTTAGTTTTGCATGTATTTACTTTGATATATGTGTAAATTGTGGGAATAATTGTTAATATCACTGAAAAAGTAACAAAACGTTTTTTCCTAAAGTTTTAGTTCTATGAAACCAGATTTATGTGTAACTTGTGGGAATGAATGTTAATTTTCATTAGTGAGAGATGTGGGAATGAATGTTAATTGTTTTTAATGTAAATTGTTGGAAGGAAGGTTATATGTTTATTAGTTTTGGATGTACTTACGTGGATGTATGTTAAAGTTGTAGGAATGAATGTTAAGATCACTGAAAAAAGTGAATAATTTTGCATTTCACTACGTTTTAGATGTATTAACATAAAATCATGTATAAATTGTGGGAATAATTGTTAATATCACTAAAAAGGTAACGAAAAGTGTTTTCCTTAAATTCTAGTTGTAGTAAAGTGGATTTATGTGTAAATTGTTGGAATGAATGCTAATTTTCATTAGTGTGAATTGTGGGAATGAATGTTAATTGTTGTAGTGTAAAGGCCTGGTTACACTGTAGATAATGAATTAGATATTCCCAATTTAGAAACGCTAAAAACGGAAAGGATTATCTTATAGTGTATACGCGCCATTTAGATAATAATTTAGATAATACAGTTAAAGCATCATGACTCAACTATAACCAGCGAGGAAAGTGGCAAACCGTGAGGTATTTACGTAAAAGAATATCGAAAACATCTTATCATACATTTCATACATTTCTTCAGTCACTTTTTGTGGGGTGTGCCATTCCTCAAGTTGTACAGAATTTCATGTTCTAATAAGATAAATTCATGTCAAAAACATTATCAGCTTCCATTTTCACCGACATAGTTTGTGAATTTACTCTGTGCGTCCATTTTATTGTTCAAAATCAATTATGTACCGTTTACGATGCTTTTCGCTTCCAAAATTGCCAAGGAATACAACGCGAGACAGTCGGTGTTTGTTTGTCTCGCGATTTGACACATCATGCCGGGAAAATCTTGATGAATAAAATCAAAAAGTTTTGATTTTATTCATCAAGATTTCACAGCACGATTTGACAGTTTGCTTCTTGCCGCTAATTGGAATTTAGATATCTTGCGTTATGTTACACACGAAGATATCTATCAGACAGGTTATTTGTGGTATGTCTGGAGGAATATCTAATTCATTATCTACAGTGTAACCAGGCCTTAAGAAGTTGAGATTAATGTTCTATGTTTATTTGTTTTGGATGTACTTACGTGGATTTATATTAATATTGTGGAAATGAGGGTTAATGACACTGGAAAGAAGTGAATACTCGTACATTTCACTGCCTTTAGATGTATTAACGTAGAATCATGTGTAAATTGTGGGAATGAATGTTATAATTTCCCTACCTCTAGATATATTAACGTGGATTCATGTGTAAATTGTGAAAGAAAATGTTACTATCACTAAAACATTAACTAAACATATTTTCCATAAGTTTTAGATCTATCTATCTATCTACAAATTACTGTACATCAACCTACAATTAGGTTATTACGCACAAGTCTAGGTTAATATATTAGTGTGGCCAATTGGCAATAAATATCTATAACTACATTTACATTTACCAAAAAGTGACAAAATTATTATTATAAAATTTTATGTTTATATTACATTTAAAAAGTTTTTTTTAAGCTTAAGTTTACTTTTTTTAATATCTAGATGTATCAACATGGATTCATATGTAAATTGTGGGAATGAATGTTAATTTTTATCAGTCTAATTTGTGGTAATGAATGTTAATTGCGTAATTTGTGGGAATAAATGTAATATGTTCATTACTGTGAATTCTGGAATCAATGTTAATTTTATTTACTGTAAGTTGTGGGAATAAATGTTACTTTTCATCGAACTAAATTCTGGAATCAATGCTTATCTTGATTAGTGTAAATTGTGGGAATGAATGTTAATTTCCATTACTGTAACTTGTGGGAATGAATATTAATTTTTTTAGGCTAAATTCTTGGAATGAATGTTATATGTTCATTTGTTTTGGATGTACTTACGTGGATTTATGTTAAAATTGTGGGAATGAATGTTAATAACACTGAAAATAAGTGAATAATCGTACATTTTACTGGCATTTAGTTGTATTAGCGTAGAATCAAGTGTAAAATGTGGGAATGAATGTTATAATTCCCCTAGATCTAGGTATATTAACGTGGATTCATGTGTAAATTGTGAAAGAAATTGTTATTATCACTAAAACATTAACTAAAAGTATTTCCCCTGAGTTTTAGGTGTATTAACGTGGATTCATGTGTAAACTTTGGGAATGAATATTAATTTTCATTAGTGTAAGTTGTAGGAAAAAATGTTAATTTTTTTAGGGTAAATTGTTGGAATGAATGTTATATGCTCATTAGTTTTGGATGCACTTACGTGGATGTATGTTAAAATTGTAGGAATGAATGTTAAGATCACTGAAAATGAATGAATAGTTTTACATTTAACTACGTTTTAAATGTATTAACGTAAAATCATGTGTAAGTTGTGGGAATGAATGTTATTATCACTTAAAAACTAACTAAATACGTTTTCCATACGCTTTAGATGTTTTTATGTCGGTTCATGTGTAATTTGAGGGAATGAATGTTATTATCACTAAAAAGGTAACTAAAAGTGTTTCCCCTACGTTTTAGATGTATTACCGTATATTCATGTGTAAATTGTGGGAGTGAATTTTAATATTCATCAGTCTTAATTTTGGGAATGAATGTTAATTTTCATTTGTGTAAAGCGTGGGAATGAATCTTAGATGTTCTTTAGTTTTGCAAGTATTTACCTTGATAAATGTATAAATTGTGGGAATAAATGTTAATATCACTGAAAGAGTAACTAAACGTGTTTGTAATCAGCTTTAGATATATTTACCAGGATTCAGGTGTACATTGCGGGAATGAATGTTATTATCACTAAACAAGTAACTAAAGTAGTTTTTATTTAGTTTTAGATGTATTAATGTGGATTCATGTGTAAATTGTGGGAATGAATTTTAATTTTCATAAATGTGAATCGTGGGAATCAATGTTAATTTATTTCTAGTGTGAATTGTAGGAATGAACGTTAATTTTCATTACGCTTAATTGCGGAAATTACTGTTATTTTTCTTTAATGTAAACTGGGGAATAAATGTTAATTCGAATGGCACTAAATTGTGGGAGTCAATGTTAATTTTCTTTAGTGTAAATTGTGGGAATAAATGTTAATTTTCATCGGTTCAAATTGTGAGAATAAATGTTAATCTTCTTTAGTGTAAATTGTAGGTATCACTTTTTTGAATTACATAGTTTTAGCTTTAATTACGTGAATTCATATCAAAAGTGTGGTAAGGATTGTTAATGTCACTGAAAAAGTAACTAAAAGTGTTTTCAATTAGCTCTAGATGCATTTACCAGGATCCATGTGTAAGATGCGGGAATGAATGTTAAGTTTCATCAGTTTTAATTGTGGGAATGAATGATAATTTTCATTAGTATATATTGTTGGAATGAATGTTATATATTCATTAGTTTTGGATATATTAACGTGGATTCATGTGTAAGTTGAGGGAATTAATGTTTTAATTTACTTTGTTTTAGTTGTATTTACGTGGATTCATGTGAAAATTGTGGCAAGGAATGCTAATATCACTGAAAAAAGTAACTGAAAGTGTTTTTAATTAGCTTTAGATGCATTTACCAGGATTTATGTGTAAATTTCGGGAATCACTGTTATTTTTCATCAAACTAAAGTGTGGGAAAGAATGTTAATTTTCGTTAGTGTAAATTGTTGGAATTACTGTTATATGTTCATTAGTTTTGGATGTACCTACATTGTTTTATGTTAAAATTCTGGGAATGATTGTTAACTTTCATTAGTGTAAGTTGTAGGAATAAATGTTATTTTTTTTTAGTGTAAACTGTTGGAATGAATGCAATAAATGAATAATTTTGCATTTCACTACATTTTAGATTTATTAACGTAAAATCATGTGTAAATTGTGGGAGTGAAATTTAATTTTCATCGGTCTAAATTGTGGGAATGAATGATAATTAGCATTAGTGTGCATTGTGGGAATCAAAGTTAATTTGCTTTAGGATGAGTTGAGGGAATTAATGTAGCTTTTCATAAGTGTGAATTGTGGAAGTCAGTGTTAATTTTCTCTAGTATATATTGTGGGAATCAATGATATTTTTAATCGGTCTACATTGTGGAAATGAATATTAATTTTCATCACCCTAAAGTGTGGGAATCAATATTAACTTTCTTTAGTGTAAATTGTGGGAATGAAAGTTATATGTTCGTTAGTTTTGGATGTACTTACGTGGATTTATGTTACAGTTCTGGGAAGGAATGTTAATAACACTGGAAAAGACTGAAAAATCGTGTATTTCACTACATTTTACATGTATTAGAGCAGAGTCATGTGTAAATTATGGGAATGAATGTTAAAAATTTTTTAGTTTTAGATATATTTGCGTGGATTCATGTGTAAATTGTGAGAAAGATTGTTAGGTTTCATCGGTCTTAATTGTGGGAATGAATGTTAATTTTCATTAGTATAAATTGTGGAAATGATTGTTTTATGTTCATTAGTTTTGATTGTATTTACCTTGATATGTGTGTAAATTATGGGAATGAATTTTAATATAACTAAAAAAGTAACTAAAAGTGTTTTCCCTAAGTTTTAGTTGTATTAAAATGGTTTCATGTCTAGATTGTGGGAATGAGTGTTAATTTTCTTTAGCGTAAATCGTGGGAATGAGGATGAATTTTCATTATTGTAAATTGTGAGCATGAATGTTAAATGTTCATTAGCTTTGGATGAATTTACCTTATTTGTGTAAATTGTGGGATTGAATGTTAATATCACAGAAAAAGTAACTAAACGTGTTTTCTTTAGGTTTTAGTTGTATTGATGTGGATTTATGCGTAGATTGTTGAAATGAATGTTACTTCTCATTAGGGTAAATTGTGGGAATGAATGTTAACGTTCTTCAGTGTGAATTGAGGGAATGAATATTAATGTTTATTAGGGTGAATTGTGGAATGAATGTTAATTTTCTTTACTGTAAATTCTGGGAATAAATGTTGATTTTCATTGGATTAAATTGTGGGAATCAATGCTTACTTTCATTAGTGTAAATCGTGGGAATGAATGTTTTAATTTACTTAGTTTTAGCTGTAATTACGTGGATTAATGTCAAAACTGTGGTAAGGAATGTTAATATCACTAAAAAAGTAACTAAGTGTTTTCAATTAGCTTTAGATGTAGTTACCAGGACTCAGGTATAGTTTGCTGGAATGAATGTTAATATCACTGAAAATAAGTGAATAATCGCGTATTTCAGCACGTTTTAAGCCCAATTTACACGGCACTTTTTAACCCAGGTTCAACCTAGGTTCACCCTAACCCGGTTTCAACCCTGTCCGATTTACACAGCTTCGCAGGATTTTATCGTGTAAATAGGAAACTGGGTTGAACCCGGGTTAGCCAATAAACACGCATGCGCACTTTGTAAGTTGGCTCTTTAACACAATTATTATCTCTATGGTTACTGTTTACTTTTGATGAAACCAAGATGGCGGACTATATCCAAATCGCACTGCTCCTAAAATCAATGTTACTTTTGGCCTGTCTTTACAACCAGAATGTATATACATCAAGACTGAAGAGAATGCAGCAGCGAAAACAAGCTGCAACAAAGCGGATCGAAAAATATATGAGATTGCGACGTAGAAAAACGAAATCCAGTTTAACAAACCTCCTAGGTGCTCTGTATCACCCCTTGCCTTTACCAGTTGAAAGAGCTATTTGGTGCAAGTCGAGAAGTGGTAATTGGTGGGAGAGTATTGTTCTGAACTGTTTCACAGATCAAGATTGGCTAAAAAATTTTAGAATGAAAAAAGCAACGTTTGTTTTTATTTGTGAGCAACTTCGACCATATCTTCAAAAGGAAGACTCTAATATGAGGAAGGCTATTCCTGTTGAAAAACGACTGGCCATTGCACTTTGGAGATTGGCGACTGGATCCTACTACAACACCATTGGGCATCTTTTTGGGATCTCAGAGGCAAGTGCCTGCCGGATTTGTGACGAGGTTTGTTCACTAGTGGCAACAAAGTTGCTGCCAAGATTTATAAAGTTTCCAGAGGGAGCTGAACTTGACGAAGTCATTGAAGATTTTGAAAAAAGATGGGGCTTCCCACAATGTGCTGCTGCAATAGACGGATCACACATACCAATAAAGGCACCAATAGAATACCATGCTGATTTTTATAATCGAAAAGGTTGGTATTCTGTGATCCTTCAAGGACTTGTTGATAGCAAATACAGATTTAAAGACATTAATGTTGGTTGGCCTGGCAAAGTTCATGATGCCAGGGTGTTTGCCAACTCACATGTGTATGAGAAAGGTGTAAACAGAACATTGTTTCCAGCAAGCAAGTCAAAAAATATAAATGGGATAAAGGTTCCTGTTTTTATTATTGGAGATGCTGCATATCCACTCTTGTCTTGGGTTATGAAGCCCTTTGCTGACAATGGCAACTTGTCTGATGAAAAGGCCCATTTCAATTATCGACTCAGCAGGGCACGCATGGTGGTTGAAAATGCCTTTGGTTGCTTGAAGGGACGCTGGAGATGCTTATTAAAACAAAACGAAGCTGATTACAGCAAGATCAATGAGGTGGTTGCTACTTGCTGTACCCTTCACAACATCTGTGAGACATTCAATGAAGTTTTTGATGGGGAATTAACCCAAGGTGTAGATGGATCTGCAGAAAGAATATGTACTGCTGAACCACATCAAGCAAATACAGTGAACTTGAATGCAGATGCAATCAGAAATGCACTTGTTAATTACTGTCAGGACAATCCTATTTGAAACACAACTGTTATTTGTTTTCTAATTTTCATATATTTCTAGCTGTAACATTTTAACATTGTAACATTTTGTAACATTAACAACATTTTAAGCTTGTTCAGTTTATACATGTTAGTAGCTTTTGTTCCAATAACAGTTAAGACTTTTCAGAACATGTTTGTATAGGTTGGATCATCTTCTTCAGTACTTTGTTGTTGAGTTCTAGAGGCATGGTGAAAATACTGGTTGGATTGGTAGGGATGAGTGAACTGAGGTTGCTGGTTTAATGAAGCCGTAGCTTGCATGAACATATTTCCAATAAACTGCATCATGCGCATTTGATGATCTTGCTCTTCCTTTCTTCGCTTTTGCTCATTTTCTTCCTCTTTTTGTTGTCTTTCTGCTTCTTGTTTGAAAAAACGGTCATCTGATACTTTCTGTTGCTCTTGGATCATTTCACAGATCTCTGAGAGAAAGGTTTCTCGTCGGGTTCTCTTTTTACTTTTCCCATGCTTCTTACTAAGCCTCCTTTCTTCTGGTTTTTTCTGAGCCCTGTCTCCTCTTTCATTGCTTCCCATTGGCATTGTCATTGAAGGGTTGTCATCTTCTGCAGTTGCTGCCTCACACCTTGAAGAACTCATCTGGGGGTCTTCTAAAATGGCCTCATTACTGCATGTCTGGGGAGATCCTAAAGTGGTCTCGTTACTGCTTGGCGTGCTGAATACACCATCAATTTCATTCACGTCGTTTCCTAAACTTTCCAATGATTCTTCATCTTCAATGACAGTTTCACCAAAACTGTCAAGAACACTTGGAGGATTAGTGATGGGCCTATTACAAAGCAGGTCATCAAGTTCCTTGAAAAAAGGACATGTTTTTCTTTGACTTCCAGACCGATTATTATTATCTACCACTTTCTTATATCGTTGCTTCAGCTGCTTTATTTTTTCTCTGATCTGGATGTAGGTCCGTTGGTAACCTTGAGCCGCCAGCTGCACGGCCATCTTCTCGTAGATAGGCCTTTTTCTAGTGCACCCATCGAGGTCCTGTTGAATTCTGATGTCAGACCAAATGCTTATCAAAGCAAGTACTTCGTCGTCTTCCCATAATGATCCGCGATTGCTGTTTCCCTTTTCTGCTGCCATAATTCTTTCTCAAATTACAACTTTTTTTCAAAACACTGGTACGGCCACATACAACAAGATGAAGTTTTGATTTTGGCGCCACGCTTATCACCACTGCGCATGCGAATTGTGCTTGTTCAACCCGGGTTCAACCCGATTCGATTTACACGACCCTCAACCTGGGTTCAACCCAGGTTCAACCCGACTCATGAGCAGGATTTTCTTAACCCGGGTTCAACCCGGGTTCGCTCGATTTACACGACAAAAATCAAACCTGGGTTAGGGTGAACCTGGGTTGAACCTGGGTTAAAAAGTGTCGTGTAAATTGGGCTTTAGATGTATTAGCATAGATGTGTAAGATGTGGGAATGAATGTTATAATTTCTTTAGTTTTAGATATATTAACATGGATTCATGTGTAAGTTACGATACTGGACATTAAAAACTGTAAAACCCAGTATGGAGAAAGAGCATTTTCCAGATGTGCACCAAAGATTTGGAACAGCCTACCTTGCTTTTTAAGAATGATTGACAACAAAGACAATTTTAAAACAACACTTAAATCATTTTTAATGACAACAAACTTGCCTAATTTTTACACAAAACTTAATAGCTTAAGTATCTCTTAATTTTCCATTTTTAACGAACAGTTTAACAATATTTCCTAAAAACATTTTCTATTAAACTTTTTAAAAAACAACTTTATTTTTTACACCCTGGCTACAAATACCTGTCCACAGTTGAGCAAACTGCCGAAACTTATTCGGACAGTAGAAACTGTGAGTAAGCAATAAATATTATTATTATTATTATTATTATTAAGTTGTGAATGAAAATGTTACTATCACTAAAACACTAAATAAAAGTATTTTCCCTAAGTTTTGGATGTATAAACGTGGATTCATGTGTAAATGTTGGGAATGAATGTTATTTTCATTAACAAAGTAACTAAAAGTGTTTTTTTCGTACGTTTTAGATGTATTTGCGTGGAATCATGTCTAAATGGTGGGAGTAAATGTTATAATTTCCGTAGTTTTATTTATATTAGCGTGGATTCATGTGTAAGTTTTAAGAGAAAATGGTATTATGACTAAAAAAGTTACTAAAAGTGTTTTCCTAAGTTTGAGATGTATTAACGTGGATTCATGTGTAAATTGTGAGAATCAATGTCAATTTTCGTCAGCCTAAAATGTGGGAATGAATGTTAATTTTCATCAGTGTAATTTGTGGGAATGAATGTTAATTTTCATCCGTTAAAATTTTGAGAATAAACGTTAATCTTCTTTACTGCAAATTATGGAAATGAATGTTTTATTTTATTTTAAATTAATTATATGTTCGTTAGTTTTAGCTGTAATTCCATGGATTCATGTAAAAACTGTGGTAAGGAATGTTAATATCACTGAAAAAAGTAACTATAAGTGTTTTCAATTAGCTTTAGATGTATTTACCAGGATTCAAATGTAGTTTGCGGGAATGAATCTTAATATTACCGAAAATAAGTGAATAATCGTGTACTTCAGTACGCTTCAGATGTATTAACATGGAATCATGTGTAAAATGTGGCAATAAATATTATAATTTCCTCAGTTTTAGATATATTAACGTGGATTCATGTAAAAATTGTATTTATCTAGATGTATTTATCTAGATGCATTTACCAGGATCCATGTGTAAAATGCGGGAATGAATGTTAAGTTTCATCAGTTTTAATTGTGGGAATGAATGATAATTTTCATTAGTATATATTGTTGGAATGAATGTTATATATTCATTAGTTTTGGATATATTAACGTGGATTCATGTGTAAGTTGAGGGAATTAATGTTTTAATTTACTTTGTTTTAGTTGTATTTACGTGGATTCATGTGAAAATTGTGGCAAGGAATGCTAATATCACTGAAAAAAGTAACTGAAAGTGTTTTTAATTAGCTTTAGATGCATTTACCAGGATTTATGTGTAAATTTCGGGAATCACTGTTATTTTTCATCAAACTAAAGTGTGGGAAAGAATGTTAATTTTCGTTAGTGTAAATTGTTGAAATTACTGTTATATGTTCATTAGTTTTGGATGTACCTACATTGTTTTATGTTAAAATTCTGGGAATGATTGTTAACTTTCATTAGTGTAAGTTGTAGGAAAAAATGTTATTTTTTTTTAGTGTAAACTGTTGGAATGAATGCAATAAATGAATAATTTTGCATTTCATTACATTTTAGATGTATTAACGTAAAATCATGTGTAAATTGTGGGAGTGAAATTTAATTTTCATCGGTCTAAATTGTGGGAATGAATGATAATTAGCATTAGTGTGCATTGTGGGAATCAAAGTTAATTTGCTTTAGGATGAGTTGAGGGAATTAATGTAGCTTTTCATAAGTGTGAATTGTGGAAGTCAGTGTTAATTTTCTCTAGTATATATTGTGGGAATCAATGATATTTTTAATCGGTCTACATTGCGGAAATGAATATTAATTTTCATCAGCCTAAACTGTGGGAATGAATGTTAATTTTCATTAGTGTAAATTGTTGGAATGAATGTTATATGTTCATTAATTTTGCATGTAGTTACCTTGATATGTGTATATTGTGGGGATGAATATTATATGTTCATTGGTTTTAAATGTACTTACGTGGATTCATGTTAAGATTGTGGGAATGAGTGTTAATATCACTGAAAGTAAGTGAAGAATCGTGAATTTCACTACGTTTCAGATTTATTAATGTAGAGTCATGTGTAAATTGAGGGAATGCAAGGACGCCAGTCGAAATTTTTCCTCCTTCTTTCCCCTAAGAAAATAGGGGACCTAAATGTATCTTGGCTATTATCACACTCAGCGAGAACACCCTTTTTCAACAATGACTGCACTTCACTCTCAATTATATCAGTCATGCCATGGTTATAATTTGCATGCCCAGCTTCCTGCTGAGTAGGTGTTGTTAGGAATTCTAACTTCACTCCTGTTACTATTTCTAATATGTTTTACTCAGATGTGATGTTCAACCTTCATTAAAAAAATGTCTTAAACTGCCAGCCTCAAAACTATCAGCCTTAATTTGGCAATATTTTTGTAATGGCTCTAAGATTGTATCATAGGAGCTTACCCTGCATTTAATCTTTTGTAATGCATCAATCATTTCCTGCTGTGTGCAGCATTGTATTGCTGCTGTTTTTTCCTTTTGAGCTTTTTGAACTTCTGGCCTCGCCCTAAAAAAGGCTTTCTGACATTTCGATTGTCATAAGGTTGGCGATACCCTGAGAAGGTTGGCCTAGGGCTTACAATGGCAAGAGAAGCTCCTTTCTTAGGATCCTCCAGTTGCTTATTCAAATCATCCCCAAAAAGCAAGCTGCTGACAGGGGCGAATGAGGGGCAGAGGTCAGCATATTCCTTCTTAATTGACGATTTTAATTTCTGTCGTCAGATGATGCTCATTTCATAATGTGATTGACCAAGTAAAGCAGTAGCTTCGAGTAGCTGCTCTACTAAAAGCCTCTGATCATTCTTACCGCTGTCATTTTGGTTAGTTATGAAATGGTCTAAAGACCTTGTGATAGCAGTGCAGGCTTTTACTATGGACTCTTGCGTAATTTTTCTTTAGTGCACTCTTAGGTGCCTAACTGCCGTCCCCCCCCCGCTAATAATTTTTGAAAGTTTTTCCAACCCCCCCCCCTCTTATTAGGACCCCCCTCCCCCGCCTATAAAATTTTTCAACTTCGCATAAGTGATGCGCATTGAAAATTCATATCAGAGTATTCAAAATCACAACATAAATAGATACCAGTCTTGCACAGACAAAATAGGATAAAAATTGAGTCTGGGGAAGGAGGAAAACTTTGAAATATACATTCAACAAGAATCCAACCCCCTTGCTAATTGGGACCCCCCTCGGCAAGTAATTTTCAACAAAAAATCCAACACTCCCGCTAATTGAGACCCCCGGCAATTAGGCACCTAAGAGTAACATGTAGGAATGAATGCTAATATCACTGAGAAAAGAAACTAAAAGTGTTTTCAATTAGTTTTAGCTGTATTTACGTGGATTCATGTGTAAATTGTGGGAATAAATGTTAATATCACTGAAAAATGTAACTAAAAGTGTTTTTACAAAGTTTTAGATGTATTAACGTGGATTCATGTGTAAATTCTGGGAATGAATGTTAATCTTCATTGGTGTAAATTGTGGGAATTAATGATATAATTTCGTTAGTTTTAGCGGTATTTATGTGGCTTCATGTGTAAACTGTGAGAATGAATGTTAATATTACTTCAAAATATAACTAAAAGTATTTTCACTAAGTTTTAGATGTATTAACGTGGATTCATGTGTAAATTGTGGGAATGAATATCAATATCACTGAAAACAAATGAATCAAGGTGTATTTTAAGTAGTATTATGTGCATTTACGTGTATTCATTTGTAAATTGTGGAATTAAAGGTTAATATCACTGAAAATAAGTAAATAATGGTTTATTTCAATTAATTTTACCTGTATTTACATGGATTCAGGTGTCAATTGTGGGAATGAATATTAATATCACTTAAAACAGTATCCCGTTCTATTCTTTAATGTGCGAAATGGCTTATATTAGATTGTTGAATTCCCGGCGGTGATGCTTTTCACGGCCAGGTGCTATAGTTAGTAGTTTTTAGAACGGGGAGCCTTCCTTTTAGGAACAATAGAACGAAGCATTGTAAATTAAGATCTCTCCAATTTTCTCAATTACCCTTTGCGTATAAATACGATGTAAATAGGAATATATTTATTATTAAATTTACTGATGGGTGGGAAAAAACGAAAAGGGCTTGTCGCGATAGAAAGTTTGGTCTTTGGACCCTTTTCTCTGCCGCGTAAATAAAGATGTAGCAATTTTAGCTGTATTTACGTGGATTAATGTGTATTTTGCGTGATTGAAAGTTGATATCACTGAAAACAAGTAAAAAAGATGTGTTTTTTTCGTTTTAGCTGCATTTATGCGGAATAATGTGTAATAAGTGTGAATGAAATTTAGTATCATTGATGTCCACTCTAGACCAGGCTCGTGCAGTGAAAGAAAGCAACAACCTGAAACAAAAGAAACTGTAAGAAGTTTCTTTGTCATGATCAACCATTTGTCGAAGCTCATTCCCAGATACTCTACCTTGACAGTACAATTCAGAGAGCTGGCACAGAAGAACACAAAATTCAAATGGGGACCTGACGAAATTGAAGCATTCAACCATTCAAGGGTAGCATCGCCAGTTATGATGTGATCGCATATTTTGACCCCAATAAGCCCATTACATTCAGATATGAAACCAGCTTCGATGAAGGATTGTCAGACGGGCTGTTTCAGAAAACCAGTAAAGGCAATCAGCCAGTCCATTTCATCAATCTTACCATGACGAATACTGAGAAATGATACAGCCAAACTAAACAGGATGCATTATGTGCTGCATAGGCAAAAAACGATCCAGAATGTATCTATTGGGAGCACCCAGATTGAAGATTATTACAGCACACAAGCCATTGTTATCACTGTTCAAAAAACAATATCTAAACGGCCGACAACAACTGAGAGATGGGTGATGGACATGCAAGATGCCAATTATGCCTTAGTATATGAACCTGGGAGAAATGATAAGGACCCACTGGATTTTATATCAAGACACCCGTTACCAGACACCCAAAAAGATACTATTGAAGAATCAGTCAGATATGTGGCGGAGACAGAATATGCAATCACAATGGAGCATATCCAGGGAGAGACGAAAACAAATGAGCTGCTTCAGAAGCTGATGAAGAGGATACATAAGGGAGACTGGGAAGTTCATCAACATGATCCAGATATTGCACCTTTCTTCCAAGTCAGAAGTGAACTTTACATAGTGGAAGATGTTGCTTTTGACCGGACCAGACTGTCATCCCAAGAATCCTTTAGCCAGTGTTTCGAGTGTTAAGTAACCACCAAACTGAACTGCAAGGAACCGGAAAAAATGAGAGTCCCACCCGAGAAACCCTGGGAAGTTGTTTCAGTTTATTTTTCTTGGACCTTACACAGATGGTCATTACAACCACCTAGTGGCAGTTGATAAGAGAACCGATACGCAAAAGTTGAGACTATGTATTCAACAGCTGCGAAACCGACAACGACAAAGTTCAAGAAAGTGTTCGCAAGGCATGGCACACTAAAGCGGATTAAGAGCGATAATGGACCACCATTTACATCAATGTAGTTTGTAGAATTTGCGGAGAAGGGGGGATTTCATCATCATCGTGTCACACCTGATCATACAAGAGCTAACGGGGAAGCTGAAAGTTTTATGAAGACCTTTAACAAGAATGAACAAACTGCAAACCTTAAAGGTAAAGACTGTTGTAAATTATCGGTATTGCGGTATCACAACAGAGTCCCAAAACAGCAGAGTATCTCTGTGGGTAAACCATCAGCATGCAGCAAAAGAAAGAAGTTCATTTATACATTTGAGGATGTGGCTGAAAATAATAAACATGAACAAGAACATACAAAAGACACAATACATGACAATACATAATGCCACATACCCAAGCTCTTACTGGAACTCCAAGTTCCAAAAATTTCAAATGGATATTATTTATTTCAATAAAGAGCGTGAAGTTGTCATTCTGAACATGTTGACGGGATGTCAATCCACGCCGCACCCACGAACTGTAATACTACCACACGAAAGAACGATGAATCGGAAATTGAGATAAAAACTTGATTATCCGCCGAGTACAAAAACCGACCCCGATACCAAACAGCGAAGTGATAAATCAACTTGACATGGAATAAAATATGAAACTGAAGTCAAACGCAAAAAACAGGAATACCGGACATGATGTTGGCGACATCATAACATCAGTATTTGAGGCTATGTGGTTCTGAAAAAAAGAAGAAAAAGGGGTCAACTACATTTGAACCAGCATTCTATGTACTGGATGGATTTGATGAATCGAGTATTGCAGCAAGACGGGCCACTGATGGGAGAGAAATGTATCGTGATGCCAGTATGTACAAATTGGTGAACTGTGCTGTACAGAATTTACATCCAGCGGAGCCATTCGCAAACTCTTCCTACTAAAGAAAATCTACCACAGCCACCGGTAGCGCAGCCAGAGGGACCTGTTCAATCGGGATCGGTTCAGGCAAAGAGACCTGTTCAGCAAGAACTGAAGACTTGACAATCTCTGCCAGATATCAACATGAGGCCGCGAAGAGCATGTATTTGAAAGACTAGGTTGACAAATAGAAAGAATCAAACAATTGTTTGATGTTGTCGTTTTTAAATTTAATCAAGATTTTTGCTATTTATTTCCAATGGCAACTTTCCTTTTTTACCAGGGGAGAAATATAATATCTTCCTATTTACAACCTGCACATTTTCCTGTTTACAGTTTGCACATCTTCCCGTTATGATTAGCATATTTTGTGTAACTCCAGGTGAGCTACAGGGGAGTCTCAAACGTGTGAAGAACCGTACAAGGCAAGAAAACAACTGTTTCTCAAACATCAAACGGTTTGATGAAATAATTAAACAACATATTAATACCCTAAACACATAACCAAAACATTAAACACAAGTAGAAACATAAGGAATATCGACGAAATATACAGTGAAGAATATTAATCAAATCTCTACTGACAAGTTTGTTTGTCCTCCCAGCTACAAAAAACAGGCCTAAATGGGCCAGGCAAACTGCCACAGAAAACAACTGTATTTGCGCTACTTGTTTAACTCAGTTACTGCTACCAACCAGAGCAATGCAAGCGGAATTTTTTTATGACCATGGGATTCTTATAACACGAAGAAAATAATATAAATAACATAAATAGTAGTCATGTGCACATGCAAAGCAATTCTGAGTGAACAATCAAGAAAGTGAAGCAAATAGTATCGAGTTAAAGTCAAACTTTGCGAGCCTAAGCGCCTGTTCTGTTTATACGGAGAAGGGCCATGTCCACTCTTTGCCGAGATCTCGCCTTTTTATTTGATGCTTCATAAAATTCCTTTTCGTTTACATTGGAAGGGGGCCAGCCCTCTCAGGCGGATATGGCTATTGACTACCCGAGATATCGACAAGTAGGGCTGGAAATTTTCCATGTAAATGCGATCAAGCGGGCTGGCTCGCCCAGAAGGGCTGTAAAAAATTGTTTTGTGCACGCGTCAAATATATACTGCATGTGTTCTCAAAATAAAAGTGAATGTTAGCCGTGAATATAGCAACTGAAAAAAAAAGCAATTTCGCCTGACTTCTGAACTGACATGGCGTACATTCTAATCACTGCTCAGTAGGAGATGGGGTGGGCGTCCTAGGACACGCATGCGCAGTAGAATTTTTATTTTATTTTAGTGTTAAGATCGCGCATGCGCGAGAGTCTTCGAGAATTGAAAAGAGCATGAACAGTCAAAAATAATCGAAAACGATAACGGGAAGGTTGTGGAAAGTTAGTTGGAAGTTGCAAAACATCACCAAAGCTGATAAAAAACCCATAAAAAGCTTAATAACTAAGAAACGGTTTTGTTTATGAAAAAGATTTTTACAGCAATAAAAAGAAAATCTAATATATATATTCTGTGATGTCACGTGATGACGCATTTTCCCTGCCAAAAACAATAGATTCGACCCGAAACAATAGGTCGAACGCCCGAAAACAATGGGCCGAAACGGCGAACCGTGTAATCACAAAGGCTTTTTTGTATGTGGGTATATGGCAATGAAATTCACACTGAATACTTAGTTTCATAATTTAACCAGGGTAATGGATTTTGTTTTTCGATTTTCTCCTGAAATTTTGAATTATTCCACTAATTATTCTGCTAATTGTGCTATCACGAAAAAACTACGGTTTACGCTGGCAAAACTTCCAAATTCGCGTCCCGAATTCCATTTTCGAGCACAGTATTCGCTCTTCACGTGACCCGTTTCGCCTTTTGCTGTAATTTGATTGGCTCTTTCGCGACTTCACGTGAACAGTCACGCGTTTGTCGTTATCATGCAAATTTGGCCTCGGGTTGAACGGCAGGTACTTTTGCAGAAGACGCGTGTTTTTGTTTTGAACACAAAGGATAACTGGGCGCCTTTCAAAGTGATTTACGACCTGAATTGTCTTTGTAAAGACTTGCTAATTGTTTGAGAGACCTCTGGAAAATTACAGGAAACAATTGAGAACACAGGTGATAGCTTTGTTTTGTTTTTTTAGTGAGATAGTTGTAGTTTAGGTAGTGGGCGACCGCCATTGTTGCTTCGGCATGCTTGCGACGCTTAGGCCTAATGTAAACAAGCCCAAAGTTTTAACAAACAAATTATGATAAGGGGTTATCAGGCGAGCGAAGCGAGCCAAACTGTTGCCAGAGGCAGAGGCATGAGCAAAGTGAATGCAGCGCACGAAGTGCGCCCTATCAGTCAATGTTTCTTGATAATAGATAGACAGGCGAGCGCAGCGAGCTAACCCATTGTACGTGGGGTTGAAAGAGGCATGAGCGAAGCGAATGCAGCGCACGAAGTGCGCCCTATTAGTCAATGTTTCTTGATAATAGATAGACAGGCGAGCGCAGCGAGCTAACCCATTGTACGTGGGGTTGAAAGAGGCATGAGCGAAGCGAATGCAGCGCACGAAGTGCGCCAACCAGATTAAGCTTCTTTTACTTGACGGGCTGGGGCGAACGAGCGAAGCGAGTGACGACCCCTAGTCTCTTGGTTATATTGAATGAATTATTTCATATTTTCCATGCACTTATAAGATGATAAGAATTTGTTAAATAAATCGCAAGAAAACACAAAAATATCGAGGAGCTGGCAAATTCACGTTCTCGGCTCGAGATTGAATTCAAAGAACAAATCAGAAACTTTCGAATGCGATGTTCGAATGTACGCGTCAAATCTCTGTCATGAGAAATGAGAGATCAGAAACTTCTGTCTTTCCTTCGTTTCAGAAGAAAGATAAAGACTAAAGAATGGATGTAAGTGCTAATTGTTTTTAAATACTAAGCAGGTGTTTTAAAAAACAGCGACAGCTTTGAAAGTTGGCGCACTTTTTCAAATTTCGTAAAACTTTCTTTGAAAAGCTTTAATAAATTGTTATTATACTGATAAGTTAATTATTGTTATTATATTATATTACTATTAATATAATATAATAACATGACAAATAAGTATGGAAACGCCTGATGAAAAATGGCGTCTAGAAGTGGCCCTAGGCCTGAGAAAGAAAATTTACATAACAATATAAAACTACAAAACGGGTTTCAATAGCGAATATATTTAGCACAAATAAAGCCCGAGCCAAGTTTCTTTACAAAAATTTAGTTTAGTTTGTATATGACTGTATATTTGATGTTGCTTACTGATTTTTATTTTCAATCAACAATATGAACTGTTTTGGCACAGATTATCCAGATTAGCCTGGGCTACCATCTACCATGCACAAGATGCATACAACAAAACTGATTTTCTAAAGTTGCATTCTCATATTTATACAATTATTGAAATTCTATACTTTGAGCAATATTGCAGTAAAAACTTGTCAATGAGAAACTGACTTTAAATTTTAAAGTTTGGCCTGACAATTTTTCAAATTTTTAACCTAAGTTACAGATTTTCTGCTTCCCCAAAATTTAAGAAACTTTAAGAACAATTAATTACTCTTTTTGTTCTTTCTACACTCTAAAAATTTCTTAACTTTTATAGAAATTGAGTAACTAGCAAGTCCACACACATTGGACTGTCAATTTCCAACAAAGAAATCGCGCCAATAGCGCCAATCAATATATAAGCAATGCGCATGTGCAGATGACTGCCGGTCAAATAGTTTTTTGAGAATGTTAGCCGGCTGCCGGTCAAATAGTCACTGCGCAAAAGATTTGTAAAGGAAAGAATTATTTAGAATTTCAGGGCGCTCGAAAATTTCTATAAACAACGGATCAGAATAAATCGGAAACAAAATAAAAAGAATACAGGAGTTTAGTAGAGGCAAATAGAAACAACTTAGGCACTTACCAGTTAAATCCTCAGAAGCTTTTAGTTTGGAAGCTCGAGTAAAACGACAGCAAAAATAAAACGCTGCCACAAAACGAAATAATTTCATTCTGTTTGTCCCGTCCCAAATTCGAAAATGGACATCCACTGCACGCTCGCTGAAGGAAGGAAGCAACTTCCTCGTGAATCAAAGGTCACAGCAACAAAAGATGCTGTCGGATTAGTGTCAAACGCAACAGGGATTGATTGTTTCGAATACCGTAAACAACGCACGATGGATCTTTCCAGAAGGACGACGTCATTTCAAATGCATTTAGCCACGGGGTCGCATGGCACAGTAGGTTTTGTTCGACTCAGTGCTTTAGTACGCATCGAAGCTCAAGACATCTCCCCCTGGCACGCAAAACAAAAGCCTCGGCACTGCAGGATCTGACAGAGTGCACAAAGCCGACTTCAAACGAAAACAAAGGGCGGAAGGATTTTCGAGGTAGAAAAATGAAAATATCTGGAAAACGAAAAGCAATTTCGAAAAACAAAATAGATATTACAAATACACAGATTACTGGGAAGATATCTGAGTTGTTTTCGAAAAGAACAGATGAGGGAAATTTTAGGAGTAGTGTTGGAAAGCTCCCATCGCTGGGGGTCTTTGAGGCACTCTTCCGTCACCGCTCACGTTTCAGTATATAGAGAAGACCATCCTGCAGCGGCGGACACGTTAAGCAATCCGTTCTAATTAAAGTTTGTTAAGTTGTGGTGAGATCAGCTGGCGGACACGTTAAGCAATCGGTTGTAATTAAAGTTAAAGTTGCCTAATTTGCGATAAGATCAGTGGTCGGACACGCAAAGAAAAAAAATTGTGTTTGAAATCATTGAGGTCCTCATACTGCGATCCATTCCCCACCATATGATGGATGGAATCCCCGAGTCCCCATTTCCATTCCAAGGTTGTTCTAGGTGCATGATGACTTAAATTGAAATCCTTGAAGCGTCATAGTTGGAACCATTCCCCGACCACATGGTCCAAGGAATCCCCGAGTTCCGATTTGCATTCCAAGGTTGTTCTAGGTCCATGTTTTCTCCCATTATTTAACTTGAAATGATTCAAATCTTCAAATTTGCATCCATTCCCCCACAGCATGGCCCATGGAATCCCCTTATCCCAACTTTCATTCCAAGGTTATGGGTCCATGTTTTCTCCCATGATTTAATTTGAAATGATTCTGATCCTCGTATTTCCATCTTTCCCCCATGGAAGTGCAAAGGTTGCACTGCATTCAAATGTTGTTCCAGGTCCATTTTTTCCGCGATGCAAATGTTCGTGCACTTCTGAGCGTGCCAGAAACGTGTCGATTTAAACCGAACGGAGAGAAGCGTTGCGATTGAATAGTATATCAGAAAACATAATTGGATCCATTTAATGCGAAATTTCGATTAGAGAATACAGAATATTAAAAATACAGATCAAATTGGTAAAAACATATTTGCAACTACACGAATTCCATGAAAGCAATACAAAAGCGCATTGTGAAAATTTTAGAGGGGTCCCAAAGTTAGATGCATCTAAACACGCAGTCAAAAATTCACGATATGTAAAAGGGTTTCAAATACAGCAGATCATGAAAATGTTTAGTTGATTCACTCACATATTTCACAGACCAAATGCACAACTTTGGCGTTTTGAATTGTAGCTCAGTGGTGGGCACGTTTCCAGTTTAGAATCCACGTGAAGTGGAAGCAATTGTTTCCAGCTTGAGCACACGTTTATGTTATGCAGAACGAAAATGACGTGCTTGACATCCACTACTTTAGCCTTCGGATGATCAGTCGTGAACAGTAATTGTCTGGATGCCAAGGAGAAAAGGTTTTGTGGGATTTCATGCTTTTGGGTAGGGCCTGCTTCAATGCAATATGAAAATAGCTGTTTTCGAGTCTGGCCAGTTAAAGTTTCAAATGGAGATCTGCAAAAATCGATTTAGAATTTTAGTCTTGATCGATCAGAGCTGTTTGAAACAAATCAGAGTCAATTTATAGAGAATATGATTGAGATTTTGAAAATATATTGCACGGCTGGAGAAATTTGAAAAGCGAGTTGTTGATCACGGAATCTGAGCTGAATAGAACAATACAGCTGAGGGGAAATATAGAAAAAAACTTAGCCACTTACCAGTGAAGTTCTTTGGGAAACAGTTGCAAATAGCAAATTTCAAGTAAATTTCCAGTTGATTGCAAGGAAGGGCAGAATAGCTTTTAGACAACTGCATGTGCTTTGAATGGCTTCGTTTCAGTGAAATGACGAAATTGTCGTTTCTGAAATTCGTTCTTTAGATGGTTGCATCCAGACCTGTAATTATAAAAGCAGAAATTGATAATTCACGGTTTCAGCATTCGATTTAGTAGTGAAAAGATTTGTAAAGCAAAAAATTATTCAGAATTTTAGATCGCCCAGAAAGTTCTGTAAACAACGGATCATAATAAATCGAAAACAAAATAAGAAGGACACAGAGGAGTTTAGTAGAGGCAAATTGGAAACAACTTAGCAACTTACCAGTTAAATCCCGAGAAGCTTTTGGTTGGAAAACTCGAGTAAAACGGCAGCAAAAATAAAAAGCAGCAACACAACGAAAGCAATTTCATTCGGTTTGTCCCGTCCCAAATTCGAAAATGGACATCCACTGCACGCCACGCACGCTCGCTGAAGGAAGGAAGAAGCTTCCTCGTCAATGAAAGGTCGGAGTAACAAAAGACGCCGTCAGATTAGTGTCAAACGCAACAGGGATTCATTGTTTCGAAAACGGTAAACAACGCACGATGGATCTTTCCAGAAGCACGACGTCATTACGAATGCATTTAGCCACGGGGGTCGCATGGGACAACACGTTTTGTTCGACTCGATACTTTAGTACGCATCAAAGCTGCGGACATCTCCCCCCCGACACGCGAAACAAAAGCCTTGGCACGGCAGTAGCTGACAGAGGACACAAAGCAGACTTCAAACGAAAACAAAGGGCGGAAGGATTTTCCAAGTAGAAAACCGAAAATATCTGAAAAACGAAAAGCAATTTCGAAAAACAAAATAGCTTATGCACACGTACACATTACTGGGAAGAATTATGAGTGGTTTTCGAAAAGAACTGATCGGGGGATTTTTAGGAGTATCGTGCGAAAGCTGCCGTCGCTGGGGGTCTTTCAGCGTTGTTTCCGTCACCGAACCCATAATAGTATTATAGTGTATAGATATATAGAGACCATCCTGCAGCGGCGGACACGTTAAGCAATGCGTTCTAATTAAAGTTGGTTAAGTTGTGATAAAAGTAGTGTTCGTCGGACACGGAAAGAAAAAGAATTTTGTTTGAAGTATTGATGTTGTTGCTATGGGATCACCCTTCGTGGGACACGCCCAGTAATGGGTTGTAAAGGGGGGTAATGAAATTTTGATAAGTTTAATATTTGTGCGACACGTAATGTATATACAAATGTAAGAAAATTTATGAACGACTTACCAAGAATAGTGGGTGTTGACGTGGGTTGACAGATGGACGGCTTGCCTGGTGGTGATGTGATTGCTGATGGAGGCTGTAAAGAAAAATGAGTTGTATTGCCGGATGCATTAGTTAAAAGCTCAAACACCACGTCAAGGAGCATCCGTTGTTTGAGGTTTCCTTTTTTATGACTGACAACTGCCATGGTGATATTAGTTGATATTTAAAGGATATTTAAAGGGAGTTAGGTTATAGATACATAGTGGCATGGACTTATTATTGGGGATTATGGCAGATTGCACAGAGAGAAAGGAAATCCATGTTCCCGTAGGCAATATAAAGGAACATGGCAAAGCATAACTCATGTGTTTTGCCTGCGCTGTTTGAAGACATCGGGTCTTTGCCTGAGCTGTTTGAAGACATCAGGTCTTTGCCTGAGCTGTTTGAAGGTATCAGGTGTTTAGAGGACTTCCTTGTAGACAATGTTTTTTGTTTTGTTATTGCTTGGTGTGAATACCTTGAGTCCAGAGAATGACTTGGCTCTAGATATTGCAACATAAAGTTGTCCGTGAGCGAAAACAGGTTGTGGCAAGTAAATGCCCACGTGTGATAAGGATTGTCCTTGTGCCTTGTTGATGGTGAAGCAGTAAGCAAGTCTGACTGGAAATTGCTTTCTTGCCATGCAGATTGGCAATGATGAATCTTGGCACGTCATAGTGATGCGTGGAAGCATAACATACTGCCCCTTGTTCTGTGTTGTTATGATCTCTGCGGTTATGATGTGTTGTTTGAGATCTCTGACAATTAGACGTGTTCCATTGCATAATCCTTTTGCGGGGTTGATGTTTCTGAGCAAAATGATTGTAGCTCCAACCTGTAAGAGAATGAGATTGAGTAGGGTTGGATAGCAAGAAAAATTTAAAAGAAATGTTGAAATATAGGGTGCATACCTTCAATTGCAGTGAGTGAAGAGGCATTCCACCAGGAGTCTGTGCATTGAGAAACTCCATGGGATATGCTGCTGCTTCTTCTGGGTCATCTGTCTGAACTGTGTCAACACTGAGGTACTGTTTCCAGGGTGTTGGAAGTCTTTGTAGAATGAGTTCGTTGATGTGATGTGAGAACTCGTTCTTTGGTGTCAAACAACATCGCTCGGACATGGTGTTGGGATCAAGTAAGAGGTGTGCATCTGCTGATTCGGCTTGAGGATAGATTGAGCTCATGAGATCTTCAAGAGATTTGATGCAGATTTGTTGCGGAAGGCTGATCTGATCTTGATGGTCATGAGGTTCCACTCCATTGCCTATTCGGAGGAGCCAGTCTGAGAATGCTTGGTAAGTCTCATCTTGAACAGCTCTCATGTTTGTAATGAGTCTGAATTGTTGGAAATGAGACCACAGATCCTCAATTTTTTGTGACTTGAGGCATTCTTGCACTACTTGTTCTCTGCCTGCTTTCTTGACGACTGGCAGTACTTGTCTGAAGTCACCGAGGGCAGAATTGTATTTGCCGCCGAAAGGTCTGTCGACTTTAGTGATGTCTCTGAGCAGACGGTCAACTGCTTTGAGTGTTGTTGCTGGAATCATGGAAGCTTCGTCCCAAATGAATAGCATTGTATCTCGCAGTTGTTGTGCTCGGAGGCTTTGTGCTTTGATGTTGCAAGTGGAATTGTTGAGCAGAGGAATCGGTATCTGAAATGTTGAGTGTGCTGTTCTGCCGTGAATGAGTAGTGTTGCTGCTATGCCTGAGTATGCTACGCATTTGACTTTGTGTCCGGAAGCTTGCAGGTTGTGTACCAATGTGTTGTAAAGGAAGGTTTTGCCAGTTCCTGCTGGACCGTCGAGAAAGAAACAGTTGTTTGTTGACTGTGCCTCGATGGCGTGGAGAACAGCGTTGTGTATTTGTAGTTGTTCTGGGTTGAGTTGCTGAAGCATTTGTTGTCCCTGCTCTCGTTCGTGTTTGATGTTGATTTCGTCAGCTGGCTGTTGTGGCTGAGCATAATCGGCAGGTAGCTGCGGCATTTCGGGGAAATCCTGGAGGGATTTTGCGTGAATCTGCAGGTTTTTCTGGATGTCTTCCAGGCACATGTGGATGTGTTGCTGCTGGAATGTTGCATTTGGATCCTGCAGCTGATCGTGTCTGACGTAATCTTCTGCCATGTCTTCTTGGAATTCTGTGAAGAGAGCACGGATGTCGCTTGGAGTTTGAAACAGGATGAGTGTTGCAAACAATTGTCTCATCTGTGCAGGCATGTGCATGATGACTGCATCTCGTAAGGAACGTCTGTGCTCTGCATCGTCTTCTAAGAGTGACATTGCTCTTGCTGCATTCTTGAACATGTCGTGAGTGACTCCGTCAACTGTTCGAATGTCTTCGAAGGAGGTTGCTCCTTTTCTGTGCAGCAATATAAATCTGAGGGCGAAGCGTTCAGTATCTGAAGGTAGAACGTTGTATATTCTGCCTATGACGCCTTTGGGTGGTTTGCGCTTGCGTTGCTGCCACTGTTTGGTGGATTTGTTGAAAATGTAGTGCTCTGGTATGTCTTGATATAAGTACTGGTGAGCATTCTGTTCCTTCTGGTTGAGGGCAAAGTAAGCCATGGGCATGCTGTCGTTGTTTCTGTGTGCAGCCTGCTCTGGGTCTGTGAAGTAAACAGCATGTTGGTCCGGCAGGTGAATTGCAAGTCGGACGATTGTGTGGCTCTTGTCCTACATCTCGTATTGCATGAGTTTGTACACGGCTTGATGTGGGCCGACGTATCTGGAATTGAGGTAGTGATGTATCTCGTCATGCACAATGTCTCGCTGTGCGTCTGCTTCTTTGTGACCTTCTTTGATTTCGACGTGTGCCATGTCATTGCCTTTGTGGATGTACTTGAAGATGTACTTGACATTTTTGACAGTTGTGCACACCTCCACGTTGATGTGACAGTCGAATTTGAGAAGGAGACTGACATTGTGTGGCACAACCCAAGAGTCGTTAACTTTGTGCTGTTGGAGTTGAGCAGTTGTTTTGCCTGCAAGAAAGGCACATGGTTATTGTCTGCATTTGAATGAAAATGTATTTTATAAGTATGAAATGCAATGAATGTTGACATACCTCGTCTTCTGTACAGTGGGTAGCCGTTGACATTGAGTTCTGTCTGCTGTGCGAGGTCTTTTGGGAACTTTTTTGTGCATTTCCCATCTTGCATGCAAAGCGATGAGGGATTGAGGATTCCACACGGTCCGTGCATCATGTGTTTCTTGACGATGCGGTGTTCGCGGACGTGGGTGTTCTGGTCTGGTATCTCTGCCGATATGATGCGGTCGACATGCTCTGCTGTGCGTGGTTTGTCTTCATCGGCAAGAGATAGGATCATGTGAGTGTGCGGTAGTCCACGTTTTTGAAATTCTACCGTGTAAACGTATGCGATTACTTTGCCAAAGAAGTTGAGATCGAGTATGTCACACAGGAGTTCTTTGAATTTCAAGTGAAAGACTCGTGTGACAATGTCTGGTCGGTCTTGTGGCTTCTGGTTCGGTAGCAAATTTTTCAAGATGTCTTGCCAGCTGGGATTTGCCGTGAATGTAAGGAATATGTCTGGCTTGCCGTGTTTTCTGACAATGGTCATGGCATCTTGGTAATTCTATTGTGTGCTCCGCTGACTGCCCGTGAATGAGGACGGTAAGATGACGACTCGTCCAACATCAACGTGCTGTGCGGTGTCTGGATTGTGGGCTTGAGCGAGTAGATTTAGTTGTTCTGCTCGTCTGTATAGGTGATCCATCAGTCCTTTGCACGACTCGACTCTGAGATCTTTCTGATGTGATCTGATGTAAGTGAGGTCGTTGCCCTCTATCTTGGTGAATGCGTCAACCAAGTACTGTTGAAAGAGGAGTCTTGAAAGGTGAAGGGCTGAGAAATCGTCTCGCACTTGGATTCTGTACATGTAGAATTGGCTCGGAGTTACTCGCGTTTGATGTCGCTGTGCTTGGTCCGGACGATTGACGGTGTGGGTTGACGGCAGTCTTGCAATTGTTGTACCCCAACCGTGTTCTCCGAACGGAAACAGCAGTGGATAGGTGAGTGGATCGGCTGCTGGATTGGTTGCCTTGATGTCAATCAGGTAGCCGTCACGTCTCTGGATGTGCAGGATTCTGTCGTTTGGATCTGGTGCGGCACCGTCCTTCGTGCTGTAGATTGCTGCTATTTCTGCGGCCGCTGGACTGTGGTACCTGTGATCCTGGTTGGCTCTTGACGTTATGATCATGTCGAATGTGGGAACAGGCTTTTTTGCTGCATTCGCTTGTTGCTGTTGTTGTTGCAGTATGTTGCCTATGTTCTTGCATTCTTGAGCATATGGATTGACTGCAAGAAGTTCGTCTTGGAGCTTCTTGATCATGTCTTTGTTCAGATCCCTGTTGGTGGGATTGTTCGTTCTGTGCTCAAGAGCTTCAGCTGTATCCATGATATAGAGCTCAGCGTATTTTGGTTGCTGTCCTTCCAGTGAGCGAAGGTGGGCTAAAGAGAAATACCGGGTGGTCAATAAAAGCAATGGGGGCAATAATGAAAAGTTCAAAAACAGATACACTAATGTGTAACAGAACAATTAGTGAAAAAGTAGGAAGAGAATCTTAAAATACCTGTCCTGTGATATGCACTGCCGTGTATGGTTATTACGGGTGGCCCCCTGCCCGGAAGTTGCGGTATGTTTGCTGTCCAGGATGCCATTGCCATGGTGGCATTGTATTGGGGGAATTTGGAAAGAAAATCTTTCGATTGTATTCACGTGTCTTCTGTATCGCCAAGGAAGAGAGACATCATTGCTGCACGTGGAGGCTGTATTGGAGGTAGGTTGACTGCTCCGCCGTGACAGCATTTTGTGTACTGGTTTCTCGCATTGAGCTCTTCCTTGAAATACTTGGCACCACATTGTGGACAGGTGTTGTTCATTGGTGCTATGTAGTGCAGGTTAATGTTCTCTGCTGGGTGATTTGCAGGTTGTTCTGGTTGCGGTTGTGGTTGTGGTTGCGGAACGGCCGGTGCTGGTGGCTGTTCCTCTGCTGCTGGTTGTACTGCCCTCTGTTGCAGTTGTGGCAACTGTGGCCTCAATTGCATGGGCTGCATCTGTGGTGGTTGGTGCTGGAATTGCGGGATGAATTGCACAGGCTGCATCTGTTGCAGCTGTGGCTGGAATTGCAAGGGATGAACCTGCTGTAGCTGCTGCTGCCATTCAGGTGGGAACTGGAATGGATGCACGTGTTGTACTGGTTGCTGTAGCAGAGGTGCCATCGCCATTTGCAATCCTTTGCCCCCTGCTGGGTAGGGCGCGAGCCAAAACTGAGCGCCTTGTTGCGCTTGCAATGTTCGAATTGCTTGTTGCTGAGCCTGTTGCTGCTGCAACTGTAATTGTAGCATCTCCTCAAGGGGAACAGCGACTGTTTGTTCTGTTGCACGTGTTGCAACGGTTTCAGGCTGTCGTTGTCGGCGAGTCCTACCATAGGCGTTGTTGGCCTGCCGTCGTCGTCGGCCTGTGAAGTTCGTTCGTGCTTTTCGTGGCATTTTTGGGCGTGATAAAACAGAAAGGATATATATAAAAAAAGCATAAGATTATATACATTAAATACGTTAAATATAGTAAGTAAAAGGAACGATATAAATGTGTATATACAAAATCCAGTCGTAGACAGTGTATCTGCGAAAAGTAGAAAATTACGTAAGGAAAACGACGTGGAAATGACGGAAAAGGAAAAGAAAAACAAAAACCCAATCTAGTCAGTAAAGAATGAGGAGAAGATTGTTTAAAACGCACTTACCAGGTCTTACGGCGAAACAGTAACAACAATGTTCGTAGTAATAGTCTCAAACGACGGTTATGAAAGCAAGGAATAAATTCTCGAAGTAATAAATTTCCCGTGTTGAATCAAATAACTGCAGTAATACAAATTACACTCTTGGAAGCAGAATAACAGAATTGCCAAGTAAAAATCGTAGATAACGGCGATAAAGTGAGCTGGTCTCTCAGTTGTAAATTTCGTGTGTCAAATATAATATAACAGAAATATAAATAACAGAAGACAACTCCTTTAAAGAACACAGTAACAGAATTGCAAAGCGAAGCAAATTCCGAAGGAAGGAAGCAACTTCCTCGTCAATCAAAGGCCAGAGTAACAAAGAACGCTGTCGGATTAGTGCGAAGCGCAACATGGTGTCATTGTTTCGGAAACGGTAAACAACGCACGATCGACCTTTCGAGAATCATGACGTGATTTCAAATGCCTTTAGCCAGGGGGTCGCTGAGCACAACAACACGTTTTGAGACTCAATGCTTTAGTACGGATCAAAGCTGGGGACATCTCCCCTTCGCACGCAAAACAAAAGCCTCGGCACGGCAGTATCTGACAAAGTACACAAAGCACATATGAGAGGAAAACAAAGGGCTGAAGAATTTCCGAAGTAGAAAACTGAAAATATCTGGAAAAGGAAAACGAATTTCGAAAAACAAAATACATATTACAAATGTACAGATTACTGGGAACATATCTGAGTAGTTTTCAAAAAGAACAGATGAGGGAAATTTGAGGAGTAGTGTCGGAAAGCTGCCGTCGCTGGGGGGTCTTTGACGCGAGTTTCCGTCACCGCTCACGTTTTAGTATTATAGTAGAGAAGGAAAAACAATTTCTTTTATATACTCTTCAAGCTCTAACGTGAAATAGTACGCGAACACAAAAATATCGAGGAACTGGCAAATTCACGTTCTCGACTCGAGATTGAATTCAAAGAACCAATCAGAAACTTTCGAATGCGTCGTTCGAATGTACGCGTCAAATCTCTGTCATGAGAAATGAGAAAGCGGAAACTTCTAGAAGTTTCCAGGAGCTATCAACCAATCAGATCACAGGGGCTTTTCGGAAGTTTCTATATGTAGGGAAAGTCCCTCGGGAAAGTTTTAGAAAATTCTATGACGTCCTCGAAATAAAATCACTTCAATCATGAAGAGATCACACGAAGAAAGCGCAGCTGCTAATAATAGCAAGAAAAGAAAAATCTCTTGCTATCAATGTGGGAAAGTATTCAATAGAATGGCGAACCTAATGGCGCACAAGCGAACAACTCATAATGTGCAATCACCACCCAAATTAGTTGGCGAAGGTAAGAAAAAGAAAAAGATAGATGATAGATGATAAAGCACTTAAAATATATACTAAGGAAGAGGATATTGAAAATATGAAAAAGATCAAGCAGCACACCATTCGCGAACTTATGAGTGAGATATTTACACATGAGCAAGGGATAAAGTATTACATTGTTCTCGAAGTAGAATTTCATAAACCGATCGGTGATATCATATCAGATCCACCACCAGTATTCAGATCTGCCATCTATTCACTGCTGCGATCAAAGATTGAAGATATCGAAGAGCTTGAAGACCAAATAGACGACGCCATTAGAAAGTTAAAAAATGACATAGATGAATTTACAGAAAATGGAAGCGGCTGGATATTTACAAAGTATATCAAACTGCTAGTGAAGATGTTCGACTATGAAGCAATCAAAGGTAAAAAATATTTGCAGCTACCCGCCAACATCAAAAACAAAAAGGCAGTCATTAACGTGCAAAACGATGATGATAAATGCTTCATCTGGGCAATTCTATCTGCACTACATCCACAATCAACCCATCCAGAAAGAGTCGCAAAGTATCAACAGTACTTGGACGAGCTTAACTGCGAGGGATTGAAATATCCAGTAAAAGTGCAAGATAAAAAGATGATTGATACATTCGAAATAAACAACAACATTTCAATCAACATCTATTTAAATGAAGATGATGAAATTATACCAGTAAGAATAGCGAAAAAAGAACTTGGAAAGCATGTGGATTTGCTACTAATAATCAATGATGATGATGAGAATCACTACTGTTGGATAAAGAGTATGAGTCGTTTGTTGGCCAGTAGCGATGGTCATAAACATCATGGAAAGCGTTTTTACTGTCCGCTATGCCTGTCATCATGCACAAGTCAAAAAAATCTAGATAAACATAAAACATTATGTCAGAAAATTAAAATCTTCCAAGGTGTTGAATATCCCAAAGGCGCAGAATTAAAGTTTGAACATTTTAAGAACCAATGCATGCTACCATTCATCATATATGCAGATACTGAATCTATTTTGGAAAGTTCAAACAAGGGAGCTGCTTATCAAGAACACAAATTAATCAGTTATTGTATTTACGCCACGTCAATCGATGATAGATGGCAACGACCGTTGGAATGTTATACCGGAGAAGATTGCATGGAGGTGTTTATGAATAGTTTAGATAAGCTAAATGAAGAAATACGAACAGTATTCAAGAAAACCATGCCAATGATTAGATTATCACCGGAAGAAAATGCGGAACATGCTGAGGCTATGCATTGCTATTGTTGCAATCAACTATTTAATGATAATGATAGACAAAAAGTCAGAGATCATTGTCACATTACCGGAAAATACAGAGGTCCAGCTTGCAAGCATTGCAACTTCAAACATCTGGATATAGTAGCAAACTATCACACCATCCCGATCGTCTTTCACAATCTAAAAGGATATGATATGCATCATATTCTGAAGAATTTGAATGGTAGAAATGCAAAGATCATCGCCAATTCGAAAGAAAAGATCATGACTGCACAGATTGGTGGTTATTCTGAAGAAAATGAAAAAGGTAGAAATACCAATACTAATGGAATCAAATACATTGATTCATTAGCATTTTTAAGCACCAGCTTAGCAACACTGGCCAACAACCTGCCGAAAGAAGATTTAATATCTATGAAAAAATACTTGCATGACGAGATCACCCAACAACAATATCCTGAGGTACCTAGAAATGAAGGAGAAAGAGTTACAGAATTGGAAAGAGAACGTCAAAACATGTTTGAACCGGGCGTAGCATGCAAAGATCCGCTAAAAAATGAAGATGTTTTGGATTATAGAAATTGGAAAATACCACCAAAGAGAGCTTTAACAGAAGCAGAAGATGCAGATGTCAAGAAAGCGTTTGATTTGCTGACAAGGAAAGGTGTTTATCCCTGTGACTGGGTGGATAGTATAGAAATAGTGCAAGAAACATCTCTACCACCAAAAGAAGCATTTTACAACACACTCTATGATTCCAGCATCAGTGATGAAGATTATACATATGCTCAACAGGTTTCGCAATTTTTCAACTGTCAGACCTTTCAAGATTATCATGAGCTATATCTGAAAACTGATGTGCTGCTGTTAGCTGATATATTTGAATCGTTCAGAAAGCAGAGTCTAAAATTCTACAAGCTTGATCCTGCTCATTATCTAACTGCTCCTTCACTAGCTTGAGATGCAATGTTGAAGATGACTGGTGTAACGCTGGAATTACTATCTGAGGAAAAGAAGGACATTCACCTTATGATTGAAGATGGTATTCGAGGGGGTGTTTCGATAGCAGTGAAACGTCATGCTGAATCGACGGAAAACAACACGTTGATGTACTTAGATGCAAACAATCTCTATGGATGGGCAATGTCGCAGCCAATGCCTTATGGTGGTTTCAAACAATTTACACAAGAAGAAATTAAAAACACAAGCATCGACGCTTTGTTGTCAAGATCTGATGAAGATATTGGCTACATTCTCAAAGTTGACTTAGAATATCCAGCTGAGTTACATGATCATCATGCAGATCTACCATTAGCACCACAAAGATTACAAGTTCAAGAAGAAATGTTATCAAAATATCAAAGACAAGCTCATGGGAAAAAGTTTAAGTCAAC
Source organism: Sanderia malayensis (assembly GCA_013076295.1). Lineage (NCBI taxonomy): Eukaryota > Metazoa > Cnidaria > Scyphozoa > Semaeostomeae > Pelagiidae > Sanderia > Sanderia malayensis. The sequence goes on along the minus strand of RQOL01000861.1, from coordinate 5,614,966 downwards.
ACCAAAGCTAATACCAAATCTATAGGACAAAAAAGAATACACCATGCATGAAAGAAATTTGAAGCAGTGTTTGGAATTGGGTTTGAAGCTAACAAAAGTTCATGTGATTATTGAATTCAAGCAAAACTTTTGGTTGAAAAAACATATTGATTTCAACACTCAAAAGAGAACTCAAGCAAGAAACGACTTTGAAAAAGATCTGTTCAAACTGATGAACAATTCTGTGTTTGGAAAGACCATGGAAAACGTAAGAAATCATCGACGTTTTGAAATCTGCACAGATGGTATAGTCCTGAGAAGATGGGTCAGAAATCCAAAGTTCTATGGAGTAATTGAAATTAATGAAGATACACTTTTGATAGAGAAAAAGATTGGGAAAGTTAAACTCAACAAGCCAATGTATGTTGGTTTCAGCATATTAGATATTAGCAAGACATTGATGTATGATTTCCACTACAACTTTGCAAAACCAAACCTTCCAAACGTTCAACTATGCTACATGGATACTGATAGTTTCATCTATGACATACCAGTGTCTCAAGATCAAGTTAACAGAGTATTGAAAGATCATGAAGATGGATTCGATTTCAGCAACTATGATAAAGAACATCCAAATTACTCTGTAGGAAACAAGAAAGTTATTGGGAAAATGAAAGATGAGCTCGGTGGTGGGAAAATGATAGAATTCGTCGGATTGAGATCGAAGATGTATAGCCTCAGAATCGATGATGGGCAAACAATCAAAAGAGCGAAAGGAATTAACAAAAATGTGGTAAAGAAGCAAATAAAGCATGAAGATTACCTAGATTGTCTGAAAGAACAGCAAACCTATTCACACAGGCAGCGTAATATTGAATCACACAATCATACCATCTACACAACAGAAAGAACAAAAAAATCGCTGAGCTCTTTTGATGATAAGAGATACATTCTTGATAATGGTTTTAACACACTGCCATATGGGCATTATTTGCAAGAAAATGCGCAAGCTGCTGAAGAAAGATACTGAGAAAAAGACATTATTTGAACATTTCTAAACTAACTGAACATTTAAATTCTAACATTATCTTAAACTATATCTTCTATTAACATAATTGTAAACATACAAATCATTACTTAACTTATCATTTACATTAAAATATTTATTGATTAATGAGTTCATTGTAACGTTTTTTGTTCTATTAATGAGGAAGAACATGCAATGTTGTCCACAAGTCGCACTCTCATAGGATTGCACTTGAGTTTTATTGTAAGTTTGAACGGATGAATGAAGTTTTTAAATTCTTTCAGCATAGGAGGTTCACCAAACGAATCATAAAAATCCAAAACGCGATCATCGCTAATATAGACGGCTACCCAATTAGTTCCTTTACCAGTAAAGTTATCTTCATTGAAAATGAATGAGCAGGGCAGTGAATGCACATCGATGTTTTTGATTTCATCTTTTCCAAATACACCATGGAAATAAGTTAGCTTTTCATGTTTCAGAAGTAAGTTATTGATTGTTATGTCATCCATCATTGCCAATCACGAATGATGTTTTTATGACTATCAATTTTAATTGTTCTGTCAAATTCTCCGAGAACAACAATATTCATCAAACTTACAACAGCCGTTGCAAAATTGATGCTTATTCTCAGGTTACCCTCTCTTTTAAGCAAGTATTGTTCATCTGCACAATTTCCCTTTGGTGTCAAGTCAAAACCATAAATTGCTGATCCTTGATTGAATCTCTCATAATCAACCAGACTAGCTGAATTGCCCAGAGTAGTCAACAGACGGCTATAGGCATCGAAATAGTCATTATCATCATAATCCAATCTTAGAGGGGGAGTGACCTCTTGATTGTTAACAGTCACTTGAACGCCAGAAACTCATCCATGTACAAAGTTGAATGGGTTTTGTTCTGAAGATCCATTAAATGCAGAATTATCCACAAGAGCAAAAAACAATCTGTTTGGTACTTTTCCATTAAACACATTGTCTTGAACCCAGCTCGTTGTTGCAGCGGGGACCAAATAGTTTGCCATATGGGGTTGACAAAGAGGATAATTTGCAGGAGTTTTCATCAGAGTCCTTTCAATTCCTTTCAATACTGCATCTTTAACGTGGATATGGCGAAGTATCAATTTCACTTCATAAATGAAAAGCTGTGGAGATGTTCCAGTTTTGCTCATTAAACAAAACAAATTACTGTTGGGACTCAATCGCCATTGAAGACGTACGCCAGGTAGTAGGTATTTGAGTTGATTGCAAATGTCAACATGGGGTTTTGTTAACACTTTGACTTTCTCGCTGTCGTCAAATGGCGCAGATCTTGTGTTCAATCCTTGATTTTTCGCTGATGCCGTATTCGTTGGGTAAGCAGCATCTTCCTTACCTAGTGTGTCACTGGCCCAGTTTGTCATTTTCAAATAGTTTTCAGCTTTAGTTTCGTCAAACGACAACATTGTTTCCAAGTAAGATTGGTATGCATACATCCCATTTGCTTCTGTGACAGGGGTGTCATTCAAAACCAGCTCTATCTGCTTCCACATAGATTGACCAATGTTATTTACTACTCCTACAAATTCTGCAGTTGTTTTTTCAATATCAGCTCCATTTGCTTTCTTAATAGCAAGAGTTGAGACGAAATAAGAATGGTTCAAATCAATCATATGATCTGGCTGGGCAGGAATGTCAAACACAACAGTCTGCTTTGATGAATTGAGAGCAGCAGTTTGTGGAAAATACTCAACATCTTCAACATCTACTCAACATCTGAACTATCAGTGTATTGAATAAATCTAAACTCTCACTAGGGCACTCAGTATATTCTGTTTTTATACTCATTGTAACAATTTCTTCTTCAGCAGTTTCTTCAACAAATTATTTCTCAAATCTGGACGCTTTGCTTTAGGCTTCTTGTTCTTATTTGGCATGAAGATCCCTCTCATGGTGCTTTCTTTTATAGTTCTTTTAGGACGGCTCCTTGATTTCCTACCAGTGGCAGGCTGCTTCTTACTGGCAGAGCGCTTCTTGGCAGCTTCTTGGTTTTTTTGCTTTTTTTACAACATTTACAATTTCTTCAGTAGCTTTTCTTTTAATTCCTCTCATAGAAGATTGTGCGGTATCTTTCATAACATTTTTAACATTTTCACCAGCTAACACTCGATCAACCGCCTTTTCTCCAAAATCTTTTAAAACAGGAAGTAATAATTCTTTGATGTCTTGAGTGCAAATCAATCTGCTAAAACAGGAAGTATAATTTTTTTTGTAGATTTTAGTCCTTGCTTTTTCAAAACTGGTATTGCAGCTTTAACAGCTCTTTTGAAAATAGACCCAGCTTTCTTGAAAATAGTACCTACTCCTCTCCCACGCTGGGAAGCATAGAAATATTGAGTTGATTTGTAAATTGGAAAATCATACATGCTTTCTTCTAAAATGTAGCAAGAATGTTGTCTTTGTCTTGTAAAATTGTATATCTTTTCCTAGCTCGTTGTAGACTTTTATAGTAAATTCGTTTATGTCGTTCTACAGCAACGGATAGTAGAACAGATGTTCAAATTCTACAAAATTCAGCACATGTTTGTTAATCTTCAATGGAATGAAACGTAACAATGGTGTGCTAATTTTTCCGACTACACGATAGTCTAGCATGGAGCAATATATAAACATATTCTTCCCTTCTGCGTTGACTTGGAAATCTTGATAACCAGTCACATCAGTTGTTCTTTCAATAGCCTTGAATGTATGATTTGATAGTAATCCAATAGGTGGATCTAGACTACTTGTAAACGGGCAAGGTGTCCATCTCACATCTCTATAATAAACATTATTTATATTGCGACTATATTCCTGCACATCTTCAACAAAACCAAACAATTTACATAAATCTTTTCCCATTGCAATTCTTTTTGCATACTTTGGAAATGTTATCTTGACTTTTGAATCCACAATTGAAAACTCTGGTCCACCTTCATAAGATAAACCTAAATCAGTTACATACTCTTTCAGTCCCCCCTCTTGTTTTTTTACGTTTTCATTGAAAATTGCAATGATTTCTCTCATTGTGAATTTTTTAATAGTATCTCCACTCGAGATTTCATCATAGAAGTCGCGATATTGTATCCATCTCTCAGGTTTATCTGCTGCTTGATTCCATTTTTTCGTATATTCATTACTTGACGCTACTCTCACATTTAACTCATCAAAGCCAACCTTATCAGTGCCAAGTTGCATCAATCCACACATTTTCCAACTATTGTAAACACCATGTTTAAATTGAGCAGGATCAAATACAAGTCTATGGGCCCATCTACACGAGAGCTTGAAACATGACCAAGTCCGTCTAACCCAGCGTGCTGCGTAATGCAATTATCTAATTAATGCGTATCCGACTTGAAATGGTCCAAATTTTTAGCAACAGGGTCTCTTCTCATCAAATAAGACCTGTCAGCAACAAGCAAATTAACATGTAAACATGTATATCATGGTCGCGCTCATTTTGTTTCATTCAAATACAAACGCATTCAAAAAACAACACGTTCAAACAAAATTGAAACTTCTATCAAAATGGCTGGCTTTAGACGTATTGCAAACAACAAATAATATATATATATTCATATAATTCATAGCGATGAATTATATGAAGATTCTCAAGATCAGTATTCCGAACAACAAGATTGTTTATATATTGTTGAACTGCTTGATTGCTGCGATCTGCATTTGATAATTTTTTATGTTAAACATGTTAGCAGCGAATGACACAAAGCTATGCATTCTGATACAACCTCTACTTTGTTCGAGAATACAAACAAGGGAGAAACATAATATATTCCTCGTCCGATATTTTGTCTTCCTGCGCGCACCCTCGATGTTGTTGTACATCGAATAGAAGACAAAATAATTCATCATGACAGGTGAGATTAGTGAAACAATAGAAATAAGAACATTGAGCACCTCAGTGAGGTGCTCAACTTGGTCAAGCGGCTTTTTTCATTTGTCATCAAAATCGTGCTCACAAAAAGTGATCAAAAATGAATGCTCATTTCAGGTGCTAATTCGCTTAATCCCTTGAAGAATTTGAGCATGCCTGTTTTTTGCTCTCGTGTAGATGGGCCCTATCACTCAGCTCATAGATCATTTCTACCAGCGCCACTTCCCATTTTCCATGTAAAGGTAATTGTTCTTTAAGTTTTATTTTTCCATCAGAATCAGTAGGACATGTGAGGTAAAAATCATTAATCATCTTTAACGAATGATAAATCAATTTGACAATTTTCTTCAAATTTATCTGATATATCTTCCAGAGTTTCCCAGTTGATAATTTTAATATCGAATGATTTTATGTTAGATCTTGTTACTCTATACGTTGCTGGATTTATAGTTGATCTGTGAATTGATTTTGAATCGTCAACAACTAGCCCCAATAGAGGAACAGCATCCTTACTTATAATGAAATCACAACAAACAGCAAACACTTTTTCACTCTCATCTTTTTCTTTTTTATTTAATGTACAAGCAATCATACTACATTTCCAATTAGTATCCACTGGAAGTGGGTTATCAAAATTTACATGTCTATTATTTAGTGTCAAATTCATATTACTGGCAGGGACGTCACTATTGGGGGGGTTTGGGGGGGCGGTTAACCCCCCAATCCTGAAAAACGGCAGTTCGCAGGGCAAAACTGAAATTAATATTATATTCTCGCAGGGCAAAACATATTAGTTAGAACTCAAGTTTCACAAGCTTTTTAGTTTCTATTTCCTTCATTGTCATGTTCAATACACATCTTCTTATGAATGTAAATTCCTCAGCCCGAGCCCTTTATTCCATTCCATTTTCCGTAAATTACTATGTTTTCCGTATTTCTATGTCTTCCTTCACGTGGTGTATTCTGACGTAGGATACCGTAAATCCTCGAATAAGCCTAGACTCACTACATTGCGTCCCTGTGCCTCGCTCGTTTTTACTCGCTCGTTTGAGGGACTTATGGACTTTCAGGTCAAAAAGTGGAAAAAATCTTCTCTGCCGACAAATTTTTGTCGCCCCAATCAAATTGCAGTATTTAGGTTTTAAACAATAGCCATTGTTTACTTTGACCAATCACGTTCAACCACAACTTAGGCCAAAAAAAATGAGGTTTAACTCGATATTTAACGGACCAATCTGGACTATAAGAAGTGGCGTGGCGTCAATTTTTAATTCAACATCAAATGGCGGGAAAATGCCGAAGCTGTGAGAAAAGTTAAAAAGAATGAAAACACAATAAGTTTTCGTGCTTTTCCGAGAAATGTTGACAACAAAGTCTTCATCAATTGTATGTTTTTGTATATGGGTCGCGTATAAGTAAATGTAAAAGCTGCTTTTCGTTTGATAATCGCATTTCATTAGGACTTGTTGTATTCATGATTATGAAAAACAACACATAATTTGATTACCTGCGTGGATTCAGCACTAAAGAAAGCATGTCATGTATCATTAAATATCATATTTTATCCTAATAATCTGATTAATAAAAACAATTGTTCTTTAGTTACATGTACGTCAAAATTCAAAACAATTTCTCTCATTAATTCAAAGCAAATATTGAATATACCTAGCAAAGTTTCTTCTTTCAATTCAGTAACCAAAGGTAAAGTTAGAAATTAAGGTTCATTAAAGTTTGTTAATTTAATGTTGAATACTATTCTTCGTCCTTCAGCTGACCATGAATCTGGGATTTAATCTGTGAATGTAACAATGAAAATAATTACTTTTCATTGTTCATAAAATAACCCAAAAATTAATTTGATTGGTCGGCTCGTGAAAGGCCTAAACATGTTTATCAAAGTTGAAATTAAATCAAACAACCGCAACCGCCTGTGATTTGCAAAATCCAACAAGAAATAAATTGGAAACGAAAAATGAAACTTACCTGTTTCTATACTTCCAAATAAAAAACCTTCGACATGCAACCATTTATACATATTTCTTTTCAAAGAAAATGAAAACTTATTCAGAAGCGGCAAACAAAGCAAAATATTGACATTTTCGCGTCCCCAGCAATTTTCCAAGTTTTAATCTTGCAGCATTTCATCAGAGCGAGGCGGCACATTTTTTTCCAGTTTTTGACCTGTAAGTCCATAAGTCCCTTGTGTTGAGCGAGTTGCGAGCGAAGCACAGGGACGTAATGTAATGAGTCTAGAATAAGCCCCCGGGGGCTTATTTGCGAAAACGAAATTTTAGCTGGATAATTGTTCAATATTAAGCAAAATAAAAGCTATACGATACAGCCAATCAATAAAGTTATTGGTTTAAACTTTCTGCTATTTGCAATACATTCATTAAAGAACTTCAGTGTCTGGAAACTTGGCTTCAATATCCTTGCAAATGATTATCAGGATGGGGGCTTGTTCAATGGGAGGGCTTATTCGGAGGTGGGGGCTTTTTCGAGGATTTACGGTATTTTGATTAAGATTTCCGCGCGATTTCCGATTTAAAACTCCAAAAGGTGCCTGCAGATTTTGAAAATAATCATTAGTCATCAGAGCAGAGACAAAGTTTACGTTTATGAAAATGTGTTGTGAAAGGTTATTTTCAGAGGCAAACTGAACCTTTAGCAAACTTAAAATTGTTAAAAACTCGCTGCGATCTAAAATGAAAGATGAACGATTAAATGATCTAATTCTAATAGCTTGTGAAAAAGACTTAACAGACATATCCTGCTTGATAGAGTGTTGAAAACATGGCAAGAAAAAAAATGAGAAGATTTTCAATCAAATAAATTAGTGTAAAATTAGTCTTTATGTTGACTTTTATTTACAAAATATCGATTGTTTGTTTGCTTTGGTTTTTAAAACTATTACGTAACCCAGTGTATCTACTCGTTTTACGAGGAAAACTTTCGCAGGGCAAAACTGTTTACACCCCCCCAAAAAAATTATGAAGTGACGTCCCTGATTACTGGTCTAATTCGAACGGTCAGTGATGTTTCTCCAATATACTGCTTTGAGGAATAGAGAGATGTTAATTTTATAGGATTCCCATCATCATCTACCAATTTTATTGGAATTTGTTGAAACTGCAGCCTCTCCAGTGGTGTGTAAATTATATTCCTTGGAGCGTAATATCTACCATATGTATCGAGATCTGTATCGTAAAATGCTAGTTTTCTCAAAACTCTTCGTTTGTTAACACCTCCAAGATAGTTGCTTTCCAATGTATCACATTCTACATTTATAGAAGTATGTTCATTTAGATGAACACCGTCCTTTATTCTGCTTAAGCAGTTTATCTTTCCTCCAGTCAGCGAGTCACCATCTGCCTTCCTTTTGTAAACAATCAGTTTCATTGTTTGACTGGATTGTATACTATCAGAAATCTTATAGTGAAAGTATTTGACTATTGAGCCATTTGGTAAAGTGTGGGTGACCAGATCTTCTAAACCAAGAAAATGTACCAAAGGTCTTGAAAATGTTATTAAAAGTGCACTAGTATATCTCCGTCTTTTATCTCCATGAGTTGCAAAGCCTAATGTTTTCAAATCATCTTTCATTTCACACTGTATCTTTCCATCAATTAATGATACTGATAACATGTTTTTTAATATGTACCCAAATTCAGGGAAATCCAAGACTCTATCATTGAAAAGTCTTTTGAATTCATAATACATCAGAGTATTATCACGGGTTTCGATAATTTCTTTATCAAGACGGATCTTTTCATAGAAAAAACCATCTGTACCCCAAGAAATCAATTTTCCATCTTCATCGGTAATAGTCACATACTCGTTGGAAATTGAAAACCAGTATTGATCATGTAATGATTTTTCTCCTCTATCTGGCAGCGTCATTTGTAGTAATGCCATTTCCCATTTTTTTTTTATTGTTTAATTGAAAAACGTGAGGTAAATCAACTGTGAAATCTACTAGTTTTAATCTATCAGTAACAAATCCCGAAGGAAGAACCAAGTCAAATTCTTCATCAATCATATTGTCTCTAATTGACTTTCAGCTACCCACTCATCAAACTGGGGAGGATAACCTCTCCACCTGATTAAATAGACGTTTTTACCTCTTTTTTTCTTAGTTTCCAACACTTGCTCGACGACGAAGGTTTTTGGAAGATACACATGTTGTAGCTCCTCTTTATAGAAGCGATCATCTATCTCTTCATCTTGGAGATCTTCAATTTTATACATTACTGGATACCTTTCTTTAAGTACTTTGCTAATCTTGAATATTTTTTCAGTATAATTTTGTAAATAGCCTTTCTTAAACATTCTCTTCTTCAAACTCAGTCCTACATAATCTCCAATTTTAAAGATCTTTTTATTTTTTTAGTTTCTTTTTTAAACAGCTTCTTTCGAACAGTGCTCACATTGTTTGGATTAACTTCAGAAGGTCTCATACCAATAGATCTATGATAGGTATTGTTGTAAGAATCAACAAAATCTTGTAGATTATCAATATATCTTAATGTATTTTTAGCTGTAAAGTATCTATACATTCTTCCTTTAAGTGTTCTATTGAATCTTTCCACAATTGCGGCCTTTACATCATTATTTGCAGTGTAAAAATCGATATCGTTTTTCTTCAGCAAAGCTTGAAATTCTTTGTTTAAAAACTCAGTACCTTTATCAGATCGTACCTTTTTGGGCTTTCTTTCCAATAAAATTTCTTTAAAAGCATCGACAATTTCTTTTGCTGTTTTTCTTTTCAGAGGCTTTACCCAAGCATACTTGCTAAAAGTATCAATACAGCATAATAGAAATGTAATGTTGTTGTTTTCTTTTTTCAAATATGCCATATCAACAAGATCGCATTCCCATAAATAATCAATGTTATTAGTTAGTATCCGCTCACGTTTAAAGTTCTTCCTACTTGGTCTGTGCAATGAATATGCAAGACTAGTTTTACTCCACTCTTTAACATCTTTTCTTGTTAGATTAGGAATTACTTTTTTAAATTCCCTATATGCTTTATCTAACCCTCCAAGAGAACCCGGAACAGAAGGATAAGAATATAACTTTTCTAGATTCATAACAAATCAATTAATATTTCTAACAATTTATCATTTATAGAGTTTTTCTTCCGTCGTCTGTATGTTCTTTTCCTTTTACCACCTGATAGACGCTTTTTAGGCTTTCTTCCTTTATTTATGATCTTTTTGGGCTTTTTCTTCGCCGGTTCATCAACAGTTGGAAATGATTCGCTAGGTTGTATGATTATTTTTTCAAAAGAAGTCATTTTTGCTGTTTTCATAAACATATAGATGGCTATTTATAACCTTTTTTAGACTTGTACACTGCCATGGGAGCTTGATGAGGGAAAATATTTGTTCGAAATCTCATATCTTCATTCATTGATTGGGTGAAATCACAGAGTAGATATCCATACATTCTTGCTGTTGCATCATTATAAATGTCAAGAAATGTTTTAGGAGATGCAGGCATAATTTGTCGTGCGAGAAATTTAATTTGACTTCTATCTCTAGGATTTTTGAAAAGAACTTGATATTGAGTATTGAGAGCCAAATTTCCCATTTCCGTTCCTCTTGGGAAAGGATTTTGCTTCATAACAATAACATTAATTTTGAGATGAGATCTTCCTTTTGTGAACAATTTTCCCAAATCTTTGAAGTTTGCAATTTCATGCATTAGATCATCAACAACAATAGTTAATCTTTTGTCTGACCTCTCGATTTCTTCATACAAGTTTTCAGGTAATTCAGTAATAAATCTACAATTCCCGACAAAACGTTTTTTAATACGCTCAAATAGCTCTGGCTGGTTCGTTCCTGAGATCCACATGAGATTGGGATATTGCCTGCCATCATCGATTATATTATTATAATTTTTAAATAGATTTTCTACCCAAGTAGTTTTGCCGCTTCCGCTTACTCCAGATAAAATCAGAGAAAAAGGTGCTTTAAATCTCAAGTCATAACTCATATTTATAACAAATTTAGAACGTCTCTTTACAACAATAACTAACCTCTATTTATAACAATTTCTAGAACAAATAACTAACAACTATTTTTAACATAAATAATGTTCATAAAACTTAAAAAAATGGTGTGACTAAATTGTTTATAATCCTGTTCAATATCTGTAGCAAATATACGGATGTAGAGAGATTTGTATGTGATAATTCATCATACAGATTTCCGACATTGGATTTGATTGTTTGAGTTAGACGTCCATTCTTCAACTCATCAAACATTGATTTTTTGAACGATTCTTTCCCCTCAGCCAGCATATCGGCGTTGACATAACTGATTTGAAACAATAAAAATCTGAAAGCATTGTGAACCATACAATCTTGCTTGTGGTGAGTAGCATCAATTGATGTAGAGTAAATCTCTGTAGTTAAGCATTTTTCACAGTATTCTTTTGCTTTTTTGAAAATGCGTTTCAAGAGAATTTTAGCATATGCTTCTTGTACTCGTACATCAGCATCTTCTTCTTCTTGGAGTTCAGCATATGCTTTTTGCAGCATTTCATCATCATTTTCTGATGCTGCTTTAAGTATCTTTGCTACTGAGGAATCATCAACATGTTCCTTCTTTTTTTGAGCTGTGATATTTTCTTTCTTCTTTTTCTTCGCATCAGATTCGGCACTTCCAGAAGATGATGGTATAATTAATGATAGGGGCCTTTTGCGGGATGACGGTGCTAGCATTTTCAGATCAACAAGCTTTCCATGCAGTGCTTCCAACAATTCTTCTTTTAGACTTATTCCAGTTCTAGTTGGTTTCTCATTCTTCCATCTTCGTATTCCCAGACATAACTTTATGGGAAAATCACCATTTTTCTGCAGATAGATTTCAACCTTATCTTCATGTGCTTCTTCTTTGCTCAAAACTTCAGTGTATAGGGTTAGAAATTGAGTATACGTTCCCCCATATCGCTTCGTTTCAATGATGACGCCGTTCTTCTCAAACAGACTTGTAACATCTTCTCCTTGAAATTGTAATTTATAATTTATCTCATCGAGATTTATGTTGCTATCAACTATTTCCAAGAGACGAGCCAGTGCTGCATGAGAAATAGCCATTGATTTTACAGCTAGTGCACCTTTAATCATATCTTTCACCACCAACACCCATTTGTTAGAGGCAGCTTGAACAGCAAATGATGTCTTGATTAGACCCTCTTCATTTCTAACTTCGTAGATTCCTGCCATGATTCTTCAGTGGTTCTTCAGTGATTCTATAGTGATTTTTTAAGCTCTGCACTCTTCAACAGCTCCGCACGACTGATTTGATTTAGCTTCAGACGTCTGTTTATGTATATAAATCAACCAATCAGATTGCAGAGATTTCTGCTCCTGGAAACGTCTGGAAACTTCTGAAGAATCCCTGTGATCTGATTGGCTGATAGCCTCTGGAAACTTCTGGAAGCTTCTGCTCCTGGAAACTTCTGGAAACTTCTGAAAAATCCCTGTGATCTGATTGGCTGATAGCTTCTGGAAACTTCTGGAAGCTTTCTATATGATGTTAGAGTTTTTCTGCCTATGTTTTTTTCTTTCCACCACTTCGTAATCGCTTTTTACGCTTTCTTTTCACACCACCTCCTGCTAATTTTCTCGATTACATCATCGTTCGAATGTTCTAGCACCTTCTTCGAAGTTTCTAGTTATAGATGATATGCATATTGACGTCACAGTCCATTCGCCGCCATGCTGAGTGGTAAAATGAGTGGTAAGATGGCGGCCACGAAGTAGCCTCTAAATAGGCCCCTTCAAAAATTACATAATAGACAAAGATGCGAAGTCAGATTTGCAAAACAAATTTGTCACTTGACGTCAAAATAGTAGTTTTCTGTAATGAAATCAGATTTTTATCTGATAGACTTTCTTTCTTATAAAAAATTTAAAGCAAAAACAGCCTTTCGGCCAAGGCTCGCGGCTCTTTAGAAAAAAAGTTAGGCCGAAGTACACAAATCTCTGTCATTGACAAGAGAGGCTGGTGATGAACAAAAAAGGGCGCGCAAAACAAATTTTGATTTTGAATCGATATTTTTTCAAAATGGTTGAGTCTTGTTCTGTTCTTGGTTGCATGAAAAATGGGTTTAAGAATGAGGTCAAATTTCATCGAATTCGCAAAGACCCTGAACGGGGGGAAAGATGAATTTTTATTGCCAAAATAAACCCAAATAGCAATATTGATCATGCTTGGGTTTGCGGAATTCACTTTGTCTCAGGTAGGCCATAACATATTTGTATTTATTCACCATTTTTTCCCTACGGATTGCTCTGATTGGGATGTGAGATTATAATTATCTGTTTTACACGTTTATAACTAAATGGATACATATGTCTCCTTAATGTTTAGGTCAGAAAAGTGAGAACATAGTCAGAACTTAAAGGAAGACAACATATTGTATTGAGGTCAGAGGTTTTCCAACTGAGAACTGATTTGGCATTGTTATCTTTTGAGCAATGCAATGTACTCTGGAACATGACAATAATAAGCTCCTTATGAAGATTCTTGGTTTTGTCAAACCTTACATGCATTCCCATCACAACAGAAAGCTCTCTAATTTTCAAGAACTTCTTCTTGCACTAATCCGGTTACATCTTGATTTATCAGAGCAATACTTGGCTTATCATTTTGGACTTCAACAAAGTAGTGTTTGCAAAATTTTCTACAAGTGGATTGTTGTTTTGTCAAAATGTCTATCTGCCCGTATTCTTTGGCCTGAAAGGGAAGTTCTTCACAAGACTCTGCCTACAGCATCCAGAGAGCATTTTTCAAAGTGTGCTGTGATCATTGATTAACATTATCTAATGCACAAATCTACACTGAACTGAGGACCAAATTTCCGAAGGATGGGTGTCTTTTAGACCTCTCGCTCCAAGAGACCCATGCTTGCAAATGATAGCATGAAATGCCAATATATTAAAAATCATTATTTTTATCTATCTCAGGCACTTGAATATTTTGAATGTTTTATTCGCTCTTGTTTTTTGCTTTGAATTTTGTTGAGTTCCATAAATGCAAAACTCCTGTTAAAAACTTAACAATGCCTTGCTGCCATACTATGTGACTTGAATTTATTTTGGCTGAAATCAAAATTTTCAAATATTATACACTTGGGATGGCTTTCTAAATTTTCACGATTAATAAATGCAATATTTCACGATTATAAATGCAATATTCCATGTGCGAATCCATGTGGAAAGAGTAATTGGACTGCTTTGAAATAAATTTACAATGTTGCAGAGCATCATCCCCATCAAGTTGCTGATGAGCAAAACTACAGAAGAAGATAGCATAATTGATGATCTCTTGGTTGTATGTTCAGCTCTTTGCAACCTCTGTGAGTCTGTTGTTCCTCTGGAATGAAACAGCAGCACTGAATTTGTCACCCTTTAAACAGCTTTTTTCAAAGCTACCCAATAGACCAATGTGTAACCCCTTGTGTTGTCAAACAAAGTTTGTGTATATGTATATATATATATCTAGTGGGGTGAGTTGAGTTGTTACCCAACCAAGAACAAAGTTCTGAAGTACAAGATGTAGACTTTTCTTTGAACTCAGAAACACTATTAATATAAAAAAAATTGCCGCAACATGAGAGCAGACTTCCCCTTGTCCGACAAAACAAGTATAATGTCCCCTACATACAGATCCATCATCATTAACGACGACCCAAGCTTGATTAGGCAATTTTTGTGAAAATACTGCGAGTATCGTACTTTGGCAAAAAAAAGATACAAGGGGGGCTGGATTCGCTTACAAATTTCCTCATAGGTTTGGCAAGTGACAACATACGGATATGCATTCATACTTTACAGGCTTTCAAACTTGAATGGGTAAAATTGCTTTTTGAAGTAACCAGATAATTGTAAACGACTGCGTAAAAAAATTTAGGCCACTGCTCCAAAGGAGTATCAAAATCAGACTTTTTCAATAAATATGGGTCTGATATCTGTAAAAATTGCAACTTCTGGTCGTAAACTAATTTTAGCTCAGAGGTGAGACCAGAGTAATGTACAGAAGGCGAGTGACAAGCTCCAAAAGGGGCGTTCTCCTTCGGCGCCTTTTTCGCGGCCGCCATTTTGCCACTCATTTTACCACCAGGGTTGTCAGATTGAAATCTTCAAAATTCCCAAGTCGAGGCTCAAAAAATCCCGAAATCCATTGTTTTAAAAATAAAATTCCCAAGGTCCAATTTTTTCTTTGGAAATGACGTCATTCATGCAAAATCGCCAAGATCCTGAGATTTCAGATTTCAGACTCTGAGATTTCAATTGTTTTTAAGTCTTCCGGTATCAATGTTTACAATTTACCAGCGTTTATAATTTGTCCAGTTGCCGCAATCTACAGCCGTTTCTGTTCATTTGTTCAGTTTGAATGAAAATATGACTGGTTTTGTGAATGTTCAAACAAAGTATACAGTTTCCGATACACTTCTAAAATTCCCAAGAAAAATCCCAAGGTTTTTTTCGATAAAATAATTCCCAAGAAAATCCCATCAGCCTAAAAAAATCCCAAGATCTTGGGATAAAATCCCAAGTCTGACAACTCTGTTTACCACTCAGTCCGAAAAGAATGAGTTCTGTGGTGACGTCAATATGCATATCATCTATTATTGAAAGGTGGTGTTAGCATTCGAATTTCGAATGCTCTAAAACTTTCTTTCGAAAGTGTTTAAGGTAAATTCTTCTACAATTTCTGCTTGAACTTTAATCATATCACTTAAAAATTTATCCTGATTCCACTCTATTAAATCTCCAGTTAAATAATAATACAGCAACTTCGCCAACCTTCCATTTCCATCAGGAAAAGGATGAATCCATAATAACAATGCTGTATATTCTATTGGATTATAGTAATGCTGCCTCTTTATTAATTCGTTTAATAAAATTTCTATCTGATCAGGTTTACAATATTCTATTATCTCTGTTTCACTCATGCGTGCACATCTTACACTATTTGCAAATTTACCATGATATTCAGATAAAATAAATTCATGTGTTTCTTTTACCATGTCAGTGTCGATTGTAAATCGAGTAATGTAATTTCTATCAAGCACAACCTCTCTTATCGTTCTTAGATATACATAAGCATCCTCTAAATTTGTCATGTTTATACATTCAACTTCACCTTCTGACTTTAAAATAGAATGTAACATCTTTCTTTCTACTTCATCAACATTAATTCTGTATACTCGATTCATTATGAATTATTCTCGAGCTCCTATCTCCACGAACTTCTTATTGGAAATGAGTTTTTTGTCTGAGATTTGTTCATCTATTTCTTTCAATTCTGTTCATTTAAAATGTTAGGTTCTTGCTCTTGCTATTTTTATAGATCTAGTCCCACTTCGTCTACCTTTCATATGCTTCTTTCGAACCAGCTTCCTTCGCATCCTCCGCATTCGGCCGCCTTGCATTTTCCTCATAGCTGGGTCTAAACCATATCCAGCTGCAACGATTGCTCCATCTTTTGCAGCTTTCTTAGCACCTCTCAATGCTATCTTCTTAACAGCTTGTTTACTAACTCGCTTTGCTATCGCTCTTCCACCCTGTCTTACAGCTTGTTTAATAGCTTGCCTAGCTGCTACACGTGCTATTGCGGAAGCCATGTTTGTTGATTTCCTCTCTCCTCTCCTTTCACGTTTTCGTATTCTATCCCTTTTATACTTTCCTTCACCCGTCATTAGTTTAGTCGCTTCAACTCCACCATCATCCTATAACATATCGTCTATCAGCATTGATGCTACAACACTTGCTGCTATACTAGCCATGATTATATTATAGCTATTAAATTGTAGCGTTTCTCCTTCTTTTATAATCTATTTCTTAAATTCTTCATCTGCATATGCCCACTTATCGCGTTGTTTTTCGGTACTCCGGCAGCTCTCCAAAATTCTCTAGGGATGAACTGTAAGGGTTTTGGTTTTTTTCAACCCTTTTTCCACATTGTTGGTTTCAGCTCTCGCTGTAATCCTGGTAGTGGTGTTGCTGCAATAGCTGTTTTCATAACCCAATTTTGTATGTTTTTAAAAAGACCTTTACCCCTAATTCTCTTAGTGCGCTGTTTCTTTCTACTCTGTCTCTTGCGCTTACCCATCTTTATTTATGAGGTAAATGCATTGTTTTTATAAGAAATTTAAGACGAAAAAGCTGTTTAATGAATGCGTGCATTGCCCTCCGACATTGTGCCATTTTCTTTATTTTAATGATGCAGATTCCTTATATAGACCCATGCATACAAATAAAAACACGCATTTACATGAGGATATCATTTTGTGTAATTTCAACATCTCCCCATTCTCTAAGAACACAATCATATTTAATGTTATAAAGTAAACAATCCACCCATAAACTACCAATGTTGTATTGTTTCTTTGTGTGATGATAAATAATTTGCTTCTCTATCCAAAGGAGTATCACAGCAAACCTTCCCAAGTTCCATTTCCATCAGAAAAACTTTCATTGAATAGTGTTTTCAAGGTGTCATTGATCCTGTCTTTCCATTCATCTTCATTCACCGGAGATTCTTCAATCAGCAACCCGTCTTCAGCATCCTTTGCTTGTGGTAGATTTCCAAAATTAACGCTTATTCGAGCAAATCCCATAAACTTGTGTAAATTCTTGTATACTTTCCCAAGATATATGCGTCGAGCTTGAACCTTTGTATTAATGCCCATTACATCTCTAAAATGTTCCTTCAAATAGACTAAGAGCAAATCTTTTTTTGTTCCTTGTAGAAGTGACCTAAAGTCATTAATTATAATGTGTGCTAATGTTAACAACATCTTTTCTAATGAGATAATAAGTGAAATCCATCGTTTTTATAGATTACTCGAAATCCCTTCGAACGTCGATGAAGACGCAAGTGGCGCATGCGCAGTTAAGAGGCCGGTTCTAGCCCACCTGATCAAGGTATGCCAATTCGAATGAAGATTATGTAATCATTCAAAGAAGGTTCGAGCCATAAAGTGATGCATGCGCAGTTGGGAGGTAGAAGCATATAAGAATACACACAGTAATAATTTTTCTCAATTATCATTTTTATCATTATTATTATTATTATTAAATTATACTTCATCATCATCCTCTTCTTCATTTATTATATACCTTCTTTGTATGGTTTCATCTCCCAAAGCATGGATGAAGATCTTCATTATTACTTCATCATTTTCTTCATCACCATCATCATACCCTTCATCACCATTATTGCTTGGACAGCGATGCCTTATACCCAAAAACGACAAAAATGCCGAACATACCGGACATTCAAACACAATTAAAATCCCATTTTCAATAGTTAATGAATTCATATTTTCTTCTTTTTCTCAAACTCTAAAATAAACGAATCATAATCACTAATGTTATGAATTAATTCCAAATAAAGCTGTAAGGATAAAAAGATTTGAAGCAGAAAAAACACAACTTACTTTTTGAATGTCCGGTGTGTTTGAATGTCATTCCAGATTCTAGAAGTTTCTGATTTCTCATGACAGAGATTTGACGCGTACATTCGAACATCGCATTCGAAAGTTTCTGATTGGTTCTTTGAACTCAATCTCGAGCCGAGAACGTGAATTTGCCAGTTCCTTGATATCTTTGTGTTTTCTTGCGATTTATTTAACAAATTCTTATCATCTTATAAGTGCATGAAAAATATGAAATAAATCATTCAATAAAATCAAGAGATTTTCTTTTTATTGCTGTAAAAATCTTTTTCATAAACAAAACGTTAAACATACGTTTTTTAGTTATTAAGCTTTTTATGGGTTTTTTTATCAGCTTTGGCGATGTTTTGCAACTTCAAACTAACTTTCCACAACCTTCCCGCTATCGTTTTCGATTTTTTTTTTACTGTTCATGCTCTTTTCAATTCTCGAAGATTCTCGCGCATGCGTGATCTTAACACTAAAACAAAATAAAAATTCTACTGCGCATGCGTGTCCTAGGACGCCCCCCCCCCCCCCCCCCCATCTCCTACTCTGCTCTATATAAATATGAAAGTATAATGGGTTCAAAAATACAGATTTCGATGGTGATAGGCAAAAACAATATGCTTTGTATTGGCGACAAGTTTTCATGGTGAAAAAGTAGCTGTGACAATGCTTGCTCTTATGCTTCTAGCCCTCCCAAGCGTGCTGGAAAATTCTCAAATAAACAAGCATGCAAATCCAGCCTTCTTAGGAGAGCTGGCCCTCCCATGTGCGCTGTCCCTTCTCCATATAAACAGGCCCTAAAAGTTGAGCTTGAGCAAAACTGAATAACTAACTTTGTTGACTATTGACGCTTTTGAACTCCTGGATATAAAATATCCTGAAAAAATTTGTTTTCAAACAACTCAAGGAACATTTTTACTTCAATTTTCGACCTACATCTGAAATTTGGAACAATATTTAAAAATGGCATGTAGCATTTGCAGTCTTGCTATTTCACATTACTTGTTGTAAAGAAAAGCATTGAATATGATGACACGTTATTGGGGTAATGAGGAAGCAACTTCGAGGAAAAAATGACAAAAAGGTGGGGCTGGGGTAGACGAAAAAAAGGTACCTATTTCACAAAGATTTAGTTATTCCACCGTTAATTAATATGTTTCTAAAGAAACAACATGATTCATAAGTATTTACGTTAGGCCAAAAGCGTAAACAAAGGTTTTCTAGTGTCTTCAGTCTTGTTTCTTTCCAAATTTTGACCGAATATACTTGCAGTTAGGACAATAGCTGTTTAGACAGGGAACTTTTCTAAAAATCCTAAGGGGCTGCCAAACCTCAAATTTTAAAGTTCGTCTTAAAGGCCTACTGCAATCAAAAAAAGTGATATGATTTTTTTGCATTTCATTGTAAACCTATTCGAACTGATCATAAAACCGTTTTCAGAATTTATTTATCCAGTAGAATCGTTTTTACAAGCCCGTAAAGTCGTCGATTTTGCCATTTCAACTGCGACAAACGTGACGTAATAACTAGGACCCATTTCAAGTTTTTGTATTGAAGTGTATGGTAGCTTTTTGCTCCACTCCGTCTAGCTCAATAAATAACTAATTAAATAAAAATCGCCTCCCAAGGCAAAAATATTAAAGTGTTTTCACAAATTTTAAAATTTTTTCCATAATTTTAGAAAGCGATTTGGGGGGGAGTAATTGGAGTCTGAATTGGGGCAGTTTTGGTCGTGACGTCAAATTGCGGGAGGGCGATCAGCCGCGGCGGAGAGCAGAAGCAAACAACGGGGATTATCATTATCAGTGTCGAGATGAAATTTACTACTTTTGCATTTGACTTTACTGAGTCGCATATGATGTATGTGTGAGAGAATGCAGAGATGTTTTCAGAATCTACATGGACTATTTACGCTCAGAGTTGGCTTTTTAAGATATATCTGATGCTGCTAAGTTGTTGTCAGTCCAGTCTTATCAAAAAGAATTACTTTTATATCACGTCTGGCTGAAACGCCAAGTTGCTACAGTGTTTTCATCGGGGTAGAAGTTGGAGAAATAAAATAGAACTAATCGCAATATTCTGCATAGCAATTTATTATCATAGTCAGATGTGTTACATGTTTCCTGTTGAAACACGATGGTTCCAAAATTCCAAATGGACAAAAAATGAAACTGGTGGTTCCGTAGCAGCTTTTTGTTTTTAATTTGTGTCTGGCCTATGGGTATTGTGAGCAGAACGCACGCCTTCATCTCTCCTTATCTGTTTCATTTCAAATTTGTTTTGAAAACGGCTGCTTGAAAATACCATTTATTAATTAACTTAACTGCTGTAACAGCTTACTTTGCCTGGTCCTCTAACAACAACCTCGGCCATCGTGTTTGTTAATAGTTTTATTTACACAGCTCCGCCATCCATGATTTCTGACAAACTTCCTTTGTGAATGCTTCCAGCTGCTTGGAAATCAGACCGCGCGGAATAACATGTCTTTTGACTGACCGCGCGGTTTGTAGTACCCTTTTTCAAAACGCCGCTATAGCGTTACCGTAAGTTCAATTTTTTTGGTTAATAGCTGAAACGACGCGCGGAAAGTTATAGTTTTGTACCCTGAGAAGCGATTTTTTAATAAGGGCCGGAGCTACGCATAGTGCAGATTTGAAAACTTTTCCCGATACTCTCCCGTTATAAAAGTCGATTTGTGTCCTAGTTATGACGTCATACCATGTCGCAGTCAGTGCCCCATTTCAAAGCCAAATTTAGTATACTTATCGTTATCGAATAAAAATAAAACAGGCGCCAAAGTAATCAGTAAAGATTGAAATTTCATTTTATGAAAAAAAACGGGAAAGTGATTTTGATTGCAGTAGGCCTAATGAATCGAATACGGAGACTACGAATTTGAAATGGGCAACTTCATATATGGCCTCAAAATCACGTGATCGATGACGTCATATTTATATGTTAACAAATCGATAAAAAATCAAATACCCAGCTAAAATGTGTAATAAATGATCTAATTGGCTATATAAATGCTGATCTTTGGCCAAAAAAAGTGTCCGTAATAAAATTAAGGGGGAGATCTGGGACAAAGGGGTATGATCAAGGAAACCGTCATCATCCAGGTCACTTTCACCTTCTTCGTCACTTGATGCAAAAAGGATGAAATCCATTTCACTCAATGAAATGAGTTCACTTGCGTGATCATTTTCATCCTCGTCAGGCAATGCTTCACTCGGATTATCTCTGGCTTTAGCGGTATTAGAACGACGTCTCTTCTTTGCTGGTCCAGATACCTTTGTTGGTTTTTTATCACCTGATCGAATTAGTAAAAAAAAAATATTTTCCAAGTTACTTGTGAAACATAAAATATGCAATAACAGTAACTTGAAAATTACAAAAGCAAAGTCAGAGTTTAACAAATGATCAAAGGGCGTAGAAGCATAAAATAGCGGTTCAGGGCCACCAGGCTCACTTTCAACGAAATGTTAGCTAATAACTATAGTCAATCTGCAATTCACGCTTTCTCGTCGAACAGGAAATTGGCTATAGGAGATCTTAGTTGCATGTGCCAAGTTTAAAGCAAACTATCGTGCACATTTTTAGATGCATTAAAGCGGCTGATACATGCTTCCATGCCCTTACCCTTGTCAATAGCGTACCTGTGAACCAAACAGGAATAGCCCGTTGACCGTGAAACGTCCAGCCATAAACCTTCTATTGGATGTCATCTACAATCTTTTGGTCATACTGTAGCCAGTATGACCAAAAGATCATACAATAAGATCATTCTTATTGTCAATATAATGAAAGAAGGACAACCAATCATTGCCCTTGAAAGATGTGGATGTGTTGATCCTGATGATTTTGGCGAATAGCACACGAAAACCTAATTCACACTGGTATATGAAGATCGAGCGTGACAAATACGTTGAAGTTGGAAAAATCGTACAGTACCTAGGTGACGACCTGTCTCAGCAGCTCCCTCACATCCCTGCTCCTACCGGGTGTGATACGACATCTGCTTTGTTTGGCATAGGCAAAGTAAAAGTCATAAAAAAGCTCATGAAATGTAAATCCGGTCTTAACCTACTCGATTCGCTTGGTTGTCACGAAGTTCTTTCAGAACATGGACACCAAAATGTCTCTAAATTTGTTCAAACTGTTATTTATAATCGAAGAGCGCAAGAGTCACTTGTCGATACATAAGTTCGTCTGTATAAGGAATCAAAAGCGAAGTCTTCTGAGTCACTTTCTCCTGACCCTGACTCTTTTCACTAGCCAGTATTGCGGGATTATTACCAATTGTTTTACTGGCTACAGTATGACCAAAAGATTGTAGATGACATCCCAATAGAAGGTAATGGCTGGACGTTTGACGGCCAACGGGCTCTTCCTGTTTGGTTCACAGGTACGCTATTGACAAGAGTAAGGGAATAGAAGCATGTATCAGCGGCTTTAAAGCATCTAAAAATGTGCATGATCGTTTGCTTTTATCTTGGTACATGCAACTAAGATCTCCTATAGCCGATTTCCTGTTCGACGAGAAAGCGTGAATTGTAGATTGACTATAGTTATTAGCTAACATTTGGTTGAAAGTGAGCCTGGTGGCCCTGAACCGCTATTTTATGCTTCTACGCCCTGTGATCATTTGTCAAACTCTGACTTTGTATAAACTCTGCATATTTTATATTTCACAAGTAACTTGGAAAATATTTTTCTTTTACTAATTCGATCAGGTGACGAGAAACCAACAAAGATATCTGGACCTGCAAAGAAGAGACGTCGTTCTAATACCGGTAAAGCCAGAGATAATCCGAGTGAAGCATTGCCTCACGAGGATGAAAGTGATCATGCAAGTGAATTCATTTCATTGAGTGAAATGGATTTCATCTTTTTTGCATCAAGTGACGAAGATGG
Organism: Sanderia malayensis; assembly: GCA_013076295.1. NCBI lineage: Eukaryota > Metazoa > Cnidaria > Scyphozoa > Semaeostomeae > Pelagiidae > Sanderia > Sanderia malayensis. Next base: position 5,591,667 of record RQOL01000861.1, on the reverse strand, counting down.
TGAAAGTGACCTGGATGATGACTGGTTTCCTTGATCATACTCTTTTTCCCCCGATCCCCCCCCCCGCCCCCTAATTTTTTTACTGAAACTCTGGTTTTTTTACCAAAGATCGGTATTTATATAGCCAATTAGATCACTTTTCACACATTTTAGCTGGATATTTGATTTTTTATCGATTTTTTCTCGTATAAATATGCCGTCATTGATCACGTGATTTTGAGACCAGATATGAAAATGCCCATTTCAGATTCGTGATCTCCGTATTCGACTTAGTGAAGAACAACTTTACAATTTGAGGTTAGGCAGCTCCTTAGGTTTTTTAGGGAAGTTCCCTGTCTGGCTAATTTCATAATTTTGGGCATGCAATAATAGCACTTACCAAATGATAAGATCACCAACCAGACACAAGAAAAACGGAAACGTCGCGTGTTGGAAATTTCAACTTGGGAAGTATTGCTTGGGATTGGATTATAAATATCATGTGGCTATTGATACTCCCACAGGTTTTCAGGAAGTAGTGGGAGTGTTCCGAGATCTTATATCACTGGTGAATGATTTGCCTGCGAATTGGCGCGTTCTATTCTTTTTTTCAAATCAGCAATATGCCCACGTTCTATTTGATAATATCTGAATCTGAATTGCAAAAGTCTCGGAGTGGAAAGAGGCAGTATCTGGTGACCTATTCCCAGGCTGATTACAACAAATTTGCCAAAAGGGAAAGTTTTGGTATGATGTTGGAAAAGGAGTTTAATAGTGGCAACAGCAAAGTAAAAATGTCCCATTGGGCCTGTTGTAAAGAGATGCACGAAGCTGGTGGGTTTCACCATCACAGCTGTTTGAAGCTGACAGGAGTGAAAAAGTGGTTCAGTGTCAAGAGAGACATCACCAAGAATCACAATATTGTTGTCAATTTTTCTGACAGTCACAGTCATTACCTCTATCCATATCGATATGTGTGCAAGTCAGATACAGAAGCTGCACACAGTCCCGGTCATCCCGATTTGTCGAAGTGGATCTCCACGTACAAAAGCTTCTACCAATGCGCTTCGGGAAGGCAGCAGAAAATGCAGATCTGCATCACCGAATTCGCAGAAATGCACAAGCAGCAAAATCAAGAGGCGCCCTAGCAGTCTTGAAGTTTGTGATTATGTTGTCGAAAACAACATTCACAACCTACAGGAGCTATTTGCAAATAAGATTCAAGTAAGCGAGAAGGTGAATGCGATTTGGCGATTTTCTTGTTTTCCCTTGCTCAGAAAACATTAGATTCCCAAGTCTTGGCTTTTAAAAACTGCATCAAGTGGTCTAGCTCTCCGCCAAGTTAGCAGAATTGATAAGGTGCGAGATGCAGCAAAAAAGAGTTCCTTCGTGAATGTCATGGGAGCTGGATGGAGTGCGCCCTGGAGGTTTTAACCTTGAATGGAATAGACCTATCTGTGTTTGCCAAATACATTCGAGATCTTTTGGAATTGGGGAGAGAAAAATTCCGTAACCTCATGGTATATGGCCGGTCAAGTTGCGCAAAAACATTTATTTTGAAGCCCCAGAAGAATATATTTGGAGAATGCCTTTTTTGATAACCCAGCAAATGACAAATACGCTTGGGTGGGTTGGGTGCTGATAAAGCAGAAGTGATCGTGTTGCAAGACTTCCGATTCAGCGAGGAGGTCATTACGTGGAAGGACTTGCTGCTGCTTCTTGAAGGTGAGAGAGTGACAGGTGCCAGCTCCAAAAAATCACTTCACATCAGATGTAGTCATTCAGTCTGATGTCTCTATATTCGCAACAGGAAAGTTTCCCATTGCTTACCGAGGACCTTTCAACGTGGAAGACGAGCGTGAAACTGACATGATGAACAGTCGGTGGAGGTTGGTTCATTTCAAGCATGATTTTGAGAAGAAAAGTCAGAAAAGAATAGCACCATGTGGTGCTTGTTTTGCAAAACGTGTTCTTTTATTAGAAAACTGACTTTAAAACATTATGGGACTGAAAGTTTGCCGAATTTATTGTTCTGCATTTATTGCATTGTTTCCAACGCGTTACCAACGTGTCACCGACGAGTAACCATACGAGTTACCATTTTCTATATAGGCTTCACACCAGAGATTGACGTGTTACCACGAGTTATCGTCGTTTTTAAAAGAACTTATCTCTTCCCTACTTTTATGGACTGTATGGTAACTCGTGGTAACACGTCAACCGCCGGTCTGAAGCCAATATAGAAAATGTTAACTCGTATGGTAACTCGTCCGTAACAGGCTGGAATAAACAAAGTCATCACAGGGCATCTAGTCTGACAAACTAACAAACATGCTAATGCTTGTTTTTATGGCTGGAATCGATAGATTAGACCATCAGCTTTCAGAATTCGCCGCATACCTTTCCGAAAAACGTTTTGTTTTCACGTGATCGATGACGTCATATTAAAACAAATTTTAACAATTAAAGTGTGATTACTTTGAACAGGAATGCGATATTAAAATGAAAATTGCATTTCTGGAAACAGCTCAAATAAACCTATCGAATGATATATATTTTTTTAATTTTTGATGAGATGAGCATTTTGGTTGATGACGTCATCGAATTTTTTCCTCTTATTTTTGAATAGTTAGTTTGTTTCAATGCTTCATAAATCCAAATTATCTCACGAGGACGTCTCCTCGCTCACTCCAGTTCGAAAAACGAACACTATAATGGGTGTTTCAAAAAAATTCGCCTGTTTGGGGCACTTTATTTTCACTTTTTGATGCCATAACCTGGTCTCACACATGTCGTTGATTTATCGCTTTCGAAGTTTGCTCTTTGGAAAAATCGCTATCAGATCAGACGAATCTGTCTTTTCTCGACAAAAAATTGCTTTCCCATTCAGAAACGCTTGAATCTTTTTCTAGACGCAATTTATTACGAAATTCTTTATACTGCATCTTGCTCTCAATCTCTTTTGGCAGTGCTGAAGGATGTTTCTTTGTTGTTTTCCTCTCTTTTTCCGTGGCTCTCGCTAATCTTTTTCAGTTACTTCGTCTACTTCAGAACCATCTGCTCTATTGTTTCTCGATCTCGATTTCTTTCTGCGAATGAGTCAATTAGAGAGTTGCTTTGCAATGATCCATTTGGGTGTAATTGAAGATTTGATATAATCAATTGTCCAGCCGAAGTTCGCAATGGCTACAGTTGTTAACGCATATTTCAAACAATTTTGTGAAATGTAACATTGTAAGTGCACACACTTTGTTTCTGAACACGAAGTTTTGGGATTTGGCAAAAGCGAAGCTGATGATTTTACTTGATCTTCAAATAATGTTTCATCCGTGTCTCAACACAAATCTCTCTGTTACCTCCATTGCACTTTTTGAAAAAGTCGCCTGGCATCTGCTATTGTGTCGTCAGTTAAAACTTCCTCTACCCCTAAATTGCGCATTGGTGCTAGACTGCTCGGATCCTTGATTGCTCTTTGCAAAATTTTCCCACTGTTCGAGACAAACGTAGCTAATATTCTGCGACAAGTTGAAATTCTGCGAAGAGACTATGGGTATTTTACAACAATAAGAGACTGAAAGTGTTTGCTGGTGTGTCACCAAATATTTTGGATGAAAAAGTGAGGCGCGTGTTGAGAACAGCTGGATTTAAGTATTCACATTCAAGTAAGAAGGAAGTTTTAAGTCAAAACGATCTCAAACTAAGATATGAATTTGCTAAGAAGGTTGGCGGGTCATTGACACCATTCATTGACCAGTAGTCTATTTAGATGGAGATGGTTTTATGCACAAAGTAAATCCCCACGATCAGTCTTTGGCACCAACAACAATGTCGTGGCGTAAACCTTCTGATTGTCTCAGTTAAAATCAAACTGCAAAGGGTTCGCACGCAGGGAGTGGTGGTAGAACAGCAAATTTCTTAGTTGCAATCGCCTATAAAAGGGGTGTGGTTTTAGCTGAACAATACGAAGGGCAGTTGAATAAGCAAATATTCGCTGACTTTGTTAGAGAACAGTTCCCCTCACTTTTTCAGCGTAGCTGCAACGTAAAAGGTAAACTTTTCTTGCAAGATGGTGACATTCCCAGAACAACCGACAGGAACAGTATGCTATGCGTGATGTCGAGGCAAGTTTACGATCCCAGCTCCCAGTCCAGACCTCAATACGATCGAAAATGTTTTCGACAACGTTAAGTCCGACTGCGAGAAGATGCATTTACCAACAAAATATCGCACGAGACGTACTCGCAATTTTGTGAAAGAGCTAAACAGACACTACTGATCCCAGCTCCCAGCTCCCAGTCCAGATAGCGCCAATGAATTGAAACAGTCAGGGGAACTCGGTTAAATTTGTTGCACTTGGGCTTCATGTTCCTATGTACGATTCTGTAACAATTAAGAAAGCCCTATACTAATAATATGTTCACACTTGTTTCTAAGTCCAATATTGGCATTAAAAAAGTAATAAACTGTTCAATTCATTATCTAAAATTCAGGTGCACGATTGAGGTCCTCAAAACATGTTTTTTCTCTCCTTTTTTTCAAGGTCAATGACAAAAGATGATGCAAATCTATTGGAAACAACAGGAATTGGTAAGTAACTTTTATATTGGGCTTCGCTATGTGATTTAATAAAAAATCCTTAACATCCACCCTTTTCTATCCATCCGACCACATTGCATATCAAAGTAGACGCCACAGTAATTGATTCGTATATGCCATTCCAATTAAACAGTATGAAAGTAATTGCAGTTCCTCGTTCTCAATGATTAGTGACCACTGAGCAACTTTTAAGCGTTCGTGCCTGCAACAAATTCTTCATATTCCGCTTATACCCCGAGATTCGCCCCAAAAACGTCCCAGGACTCCCTATAAACAATTAAATTTCAATATTGCAAACAATAACTTTATTTAGTCACTCTGCAATACTATCCCATTGAAAAGCGCATGACTACAAACGCGGATAACGAGGACAGAACTTGAAAAAAATTCGAAGTGTACAAAATTTGTAGGATAGTTTCATCAAAATTAACAAACTTTCATTTTCCAAAACAAAAGTGAAATACTATAATTGGTGTATTGGCTGCATAAGCATACAGCTGGAAAACTTTCTTCTTTTCACCTGATGCTTCCAACAACAAGTCAAAAATGCCCCGTCTCCGCTCCGTGCGTGATCGTGCTCGTGGTCCCGCCCTGTCTCAGCGTGCGTGGTTTATTGTTTCAACAAGTTTACACTTTATCCGATGAGAAGTTTGCAAAGTGATATCATACCTGGTAGCCTCATTCCAAATCAAAAGTGAACGTTTGAATCTGAGGCACAATACCTTATATGTGCAAGTAAACACAAACACAGAACACAGAAACAGAACACAACATTTTTCCCCACTCAGCAACATCTATTCGCTTGCGCATTCGCGTCGCCAGTCAAAAATACACACAACAAAGGAACAAACAGAGGAAACAAACAAGAAAGCGAGTCTCTAATCTTACCACACAGGGTCCATTTTCCACGTAGAAATTTTAATATCAATCACTTCATTGGCGAACGATTCTATAGATAGCTATAGTTGTATTTCCATTGGATTAGTCATTGAAGTGTGCTAGAGTATGTATTTAAGCCAATAACATGTTATTTATTTTATTCTGTTTTGCTGTAATCATTTGATCAAAATATAGTTATCAAATTAAGCATGCGCAGTATCCACGTATTTCTTTTTCCAAGTATAATGCTTCAGACCATGAAATTCTCAAATGAGTCTCCAACACGATGGCGTCCGCGGAAAATTGCTGATCTTGTCGGAAAATAAATATCTTTTGTTTACGTTCAGCTCTAACTAATTTCCTTATCTTACATTCATGGTCTTGAAGAAACGAAAATGCTCATTAAATTTTTGTCGGAAAATCTGAATCCCCCCCCTATAAAGTTTCCTATCTACGCCATTGGCAATTATACAATTCTGTACCACTTTCATCAGCAACAGCAGAACGTAGATTTAGAATACGATGCGTCAAAAAAAGAAATCGTTTTGAAAATGTGCCCCTTTTGAGCAGCTGCCCCCGCAGCCTCAAAATGCTTCCGGCGCCCCTGATTATTGCTGTTTATTTTAGTCCTCTCTCTGTATATATATTCTCCATATACATTTTCGAGATATATTATCTACTCTCTATGGGTGCGTTCTTTCGGGAACCAATTTGCCTCTTCCTTTTTTTGGAGACTTGGGATAGATGGAAAGCGAGTTATTTTGGTCAATTCTCCGCAAAATCACTGACTTCGCAGAGATTTTCGTTTTCATGTGACATGGCGTTCAATTCAAGGCAACCTATGTTATAATTTCCACGGCAACCAGCATCAAATTTTAAGATAAATCAAAATGAATTTCTCGAAACTTTTCCATTGCTTTGGTTTGGAATCATTGATCGGAGAACTGCAAACTCTACGAATATTCGTCTAAGCGAGATTCGTGGAAAAAACAGGGACGCAATACGCTCTTTAACCGGAAATGAATTTTCATTGGCTAACGCGATTTTTCTTAGCGACGTGGTAGCAACGGATCTGGCCATGGATCTTCACAGTGAAAAGCCTATGGAGTTGCGCCCAACTCATGTTTTAAAAGTGGGTTTTATCGCGTTATTTTGGCAAAATATTGAAAAAAATATGCTTTTCTTGCGGGTTCGTATATGATATTTCGAATTTGTCAAGTTTTTTTGTCTATTTTTGTTTCTCGGCTGTATTTTGCGGTGTGTCAAAATGTGCCCTATATATACAAAATTTAGGCCCGTCCGCTAGTCAATTGGTCAGTAACTCAATTTTTGGGGTTATGTTTCATTTCGATTGAGCAAATTATGAATTGGAGAAAACACTAATCATAAATAACAATCATTTTGAGGAAAATGGTGCGGGTTTGTGCTGTCTTGGTTAATTTTCAAACGCCCCTTGTGGAAGCTATTAGGGACCTTTAGATCGAGTACGAGTACGAAAACGAAGACGAAATTTGATGGCGTGTGTCGTTCTGCGCGTGCTCCCTGGGAATCACCCGAAAGATTTCGTAGTCTTCGCACGGGAGACAACGAAGTTTTTGGAAAATTTCGTACTCTAGACTACGAAGTTTAAAATTGAAAATGGTAAAGCGAAAAGAGAAAATTTTTTATGGAAAAGAGGCACGTGCATTTTTACATGCGAGAAGTGTTATTTTTCGAACTATTTTTTCATAAACCTTTTTCAAAACAAAGAGGACAGGCTTGGACTACCGTAGGAAACATTAGTTAGGCCATCTAAACAAACGAAACTTCCAGAACGAGTACGAAGTTCCTCGGTGCCCTGTGATCTCGAATTTCGTCTTCGTTTTCGTTTTCGCACTCGATCTAAAGGTCCCTAATGTTTTACAGACTACATTAATCCCCAAAAATTTCGGACGGTTTAATTTTCGGACAAATATACAGTCCGAAAATTTAACCGTCCGAAATTTTTAGCATCCGAAAATTTTACCGTCCGAAAATTTTACTGCCAATAAACTATATATAAATGTTGCGAAGTATATTTCTTTATACTTCCGATATGTTTTATTGACCAAGCTAAAAGTTGGAAAGTGACTGAAATGTCCTGTGCAGGCAGAAACGAAATAGAAATGCAAGCAAATGTGAAAATACATGGCTTTGTTGGTTCATCTGAGAATTCCCCAGTTTCATTATCGACTTTCCTCGATTTCGATACAAACTAGAACTGCATTCATGTACTAAATCATTAATGTTATGTGTTTTGTTGAAGATCTCATTCTTATGTTGCGTTATGAACCTTGAAGATACTATCCGAAAGTCCTTAGAGTCTCTTTACATTTTGTCCGAAATTCTTGTCCGAAATTGTCCGAAATCAGGATTTTTCAGTCCGAAATTTTCTGTCCGAAAATTAAACGTCCGAAATTAAACCGTCCGAAATTTTTGGGGATTAATGTAGGTACATCAAATCAAATCAATATGCAGTTCTGAGTTGTTCTGTGTCCATATAACAAAAGGGCCCATTCAAGACTGACTGATAGCAGTGCAGCTGGCATTAAAAACTAGCAATTTTATTCTCTAACTAAGTTTACATTTTTTGCAAGTTAGAAACTATCCTCTTTAACTTAGACCTTCAATTAAGCCTGAGCAATCTTCTCGAATGTGCTACTTCAATAGGGTCATTTGATCTCCAAGGTCCCTCTTACTTTTATTAGAGGGTGTTTCAGTGATTCCATCCAGGGTGAACCTTATTAGTATACTTGGAAAAAAGTCCAAGCCAGTTGGTTGAATGTTATTTCCTGTGACTTTCATATGTTACTCAAGCAAGTGTTTTATACATTTGAACCTTATATTATTCCATCTTTCATCCCCAATGGGATCAAGTACAAGCTGAACTGACATCAGCCCGTATTGAATGGACCCATTTTGTAATATGGACAGCAAAACAGCTCAAAACTATTGATGTAGCAAAAGAGAATTTACTTGGAAAAATGCCATCTATTTACTTGCAAAAATTCTGAAATGGGTGAGATTATGCCATCCTACTATCAAAAAAGGTCAAAATCAATTAAAGAAAAATATAACATTTGAATGCGCAATTCATGTCTGCACTCCTCATACAAGTGAAACATAACATTTCATTTCGTACATTAGCTGCGTTTGAAAACTAACGGGTATTTGAAAACTAACCGAGAAAGCACGAACCCGCACTATTTATGATTAGTATTTTCTAGAATTCTGCATTTCCTCGATTGAAATGAAGTATATAACCCTAATAATTGAGTTTACTGACCAATTGACTGGCGGACGAGCCTAAATTTGGTATGTTTTGACAAAGCGCAAAATAAAACCCAGAAGTGAAAAATGTTTGAAAAAACTTGACAAATTCGAAATATCATATACGAACCCGCAAGAAAAACATATTTTGTTCAATATTTTACCAAAATAACGCGATAAAACCCACTTTTAAAACATGAGTTCGGCGCAGCTCCATAGGCTTTTCACTGTGAAGATCCATGGCCAGATCCGTTGCTACCACGTCGCTAAGAAAAATCGCGTTAGCCAATGAAAGTTCATTTCCGGTTAAAGAGCGTATGTAACGAGGTCTGAAGGGGATAACATCCGGGAGCCTTATGCATCTTTCAAGCCACATGGTTTTTTTTCAATTCTTTTCTGTTAGCGTGGTCGTTCGTGCAATGTCGAGTTGAGTAGCACAGCAGCGACGGAAAGAAGGACGACGGGAAGGGACAGCAAGAAGTGATTTTCCGCAAGGTGTCATTTAGTCAGAGTCAGATGTTCCGTAACTTTTTAAGACCAAGTTTTACTACCTGTTACAATAAATCTGATCACAAGAATCATTTTCCAAAAGTAAGAGCTATTGGCCATGAGTGATATAACTGTGGCAGCTATTAAGAAGTTGAAGGTTGTAGAATTGAAAGCGGAGTTGTCAAGAAGGGGCCTATCGACAAAAGGCAAGAAAGATGACCTGGCTTCTAGATTATTGGAGGTAATAAATATACGTGAAGACGCTGACGAAAATGCCGATGAGGTTAAACTTTCGGAATCCATGGAAGAACATCTTTCTGGTGCCGATGAAAGCAGTGATTGTAGAGTGCAGGGGGAACAGGAGCAGTTGGAAACAAGACACACAATAACGGAGAAGGCACTGCAGCTCGAAGGGGAGGCATGTGTCGTCACAGATAATAATCAACAGGTTGTTGATACCAATAGCAGTTGCGAAATACCTGAAGAGAATGACCCTAATTGTGGCAAAGTTGATGAAGGTAATTTTTTCTTTTTTTTTCTTTTATTTGGGTTTTATTTGAACCATGGTTCTGTTGGCGTTTTGGTGTTGGTTGTAGTTTATTATTCCACTTTTGATATTTGACCATTCCATTATACTTGTTAATTTGCCCAGCCAATTCCTCATATAGAATGGAAGTGCTTTTACCATTTTTTAAAAATCTAAGATTCTGAATCAAACATATTTGTTTGACAATTCCATATACAGCCACCCCACCCATCAATGTAAGACTCTTTTATCAGTAACCAATCACCAACACTTCTGACATTTTTGATCAAAAAATTAATACCTTATGTTTTTGTCATTCATTTTAAGCCAGCATCTTTATAATAGGATTTTGTCAGATAGCCAGATATTCCTAACCTTATTTCCCTAACCTAATATCAAGAGGAAGCTCTGGGATTAAATCACTGGTAGAATAAATTACAAAAAGGTTTGAATTGACAGAACTTTTATCCCAGTGATTGCTGCTCAGTTAGTTGTTAAAATTCCCAATATTATTATTCCTCATAATTTCTGAGTGTCTCTAAAACCCTCTTATTGAATTTTTTCTGAGGGCTTTGTGAGGTACCCATGTTGCTTTTTTTGCTTTTTGTTAAAAGAGGGGAATTTGAGGGCTTGCTTTATTGTTGATTAAAGAGTTAGATTTAGTTGTGGAGCTGGAGTCACATCAATTGTCTAATGGTATAGTGTATATTGGTTCAATCTTTCGATTTGAAGTTTTCTTTGGACTAGTGAGTGAGAATGAAAATATTTATTTGTGGCAATTGATAATTACAGACCAGCCAAATATCAATTGAAATTCCACCCACACATAGCTATTTTTTGAGTTTCACCCAATACAAATGACAAAAGTGCAGATTTGAATGAAAATGTAAATGAAAATATTTATGTTGCCCAAGTGAGTGATGTTTGGATGACATCACATGTACTAATTGTGATCAAATGGACACAAGTGTATAACGGGAAGAAATAATTGTTGTAGATGCTAATAGTGACAATGTTATGATATGACCTCTTCGACACATTTGGCACTTTGATTTATAGGAACACTTTAGTGCAAAGAAAGATTCTTAGTTTGTAGTGACATAGGGCCCACAAGCACCTTAAATTTGCCTAAAACAGTAGGGTGCAGCTTAAGGTGTGAATTCCAGACTGTCTGTCCTTATTTTGCTCATCAAAATAAGTAACACATGTCAGTTTTCCTAATCCGTGATGACTGGTGACATCATAACTCTTTGATGAACTCTCTGGGCAGTTTCTTTGAACGATACTTTGAATATATTGTCCGACAGTGAATATCTGAACACTTGCAAATGCTCTATGTACAGTGCTTTCTATAAATTGTCTTATATTAAAATGGCAAACTTCAGATGTATGGTTCATCAAAGATTGTCTGCATATGAAGAAACAGCAATGCCTTAGGATTTGGAAAATAGGCTGCAGCAAAATGCATTACTCTTTGCAGTGCACGCTGGAGATTTTGCTCCAGCAGATATACAGACACTAATAGCAGCAAAAAAATTTGTCCTCCGACATTATTATATTTTCATAAACAGATAAACAGAGAAACCTCCACCTTATTTGTTATTAGTCAAGAAAAAGTTTGAATAAACCGCACATTGTTGTGAAATTGAGAGGATGCTAATCTCCGATGACAGGGATCAACGAGAAAACCATGCTGCCTTAAAATAAAGGAACCTCGAGAGCACCCCTTATTTTATTGGCCGGTCTTTTTCATCCTTACGTGTGCAGCGAATAAGGCAGACCTTGCAAAGGAGACCATATACAAGGGCTAAAAGCCGGAGTGCTGATTACCTTAATCCCTAAAAGAATGTCCTTATTTTGCTCATGTATATGGGCCCATAACTCTGTAGTTATCATTAGGTATTAAATACCCCTCCTTGGAATATTTAGAATTATTTTTAACAATGATTAATTGACTGTCACATATCCTTTGTACTCTGAGTTCAACAACAAAATGTTTCACAAAATCTCCACACTGCTTTCTAGCTTTGATGTTTTGGCATACAATTGACATATGCCCAAGTTATGCTGATATTTCTACTAGAGATTATAGTTTTGACATTTGTTCAAACAATGCTGATATTTCTGCTAGAGAGCTAGTTAATGAGGAAACTTCTCTATTGCATGAACGTGATTTTTTGTAAATAAGGCAGCAACTTAGCAAGATGCATAAAATGTTTGGCCATCTGGCTTCAGAAAATGTGAAGAGTCTATTGTCCAATACCAGTATAGTTGACAATGAACTAGATAAAGAGTCATTAGTGAAATGTTTATGAAGCAAGTGCTTTATACTGAAAACGACCAGAAAGGCCTGTGGTTGAATTATCAACATCTGACAATTTTATCTAAACAGTATCCATGGATCTTCATCAATGGGAGCATAACTTGATGTATATGAATATCATTGGTGACCTCACAAGATACAGTAATTCTCAGAAAAGCATTATTAATACCATGCAAAACATTATGAAGACTAATATATCAGTTCTTTCTTCTAATGAACCAACCATTAATTGTGATGATGACAGTAAGAGTTTACGGCCATAACATTCAACAGGGAATAAAATCCAACCAACACCTGGAACTGGTACTTGTGATGAGAAAATACGAACCACAAATGAACTACCAAAGTTAAAACCTGATGAGATATATCTTTTGGGAACGCAGATGGACAGCTGTGCCCTACAAAGTATAAATCTCCCAAGCAGTGCCGCATTTACCCATGGGCCAACTGGGCCCGGGCCCAGGGGCCCCTTAAGATTCTTAGATTTAGGGGGCCCCGAGCAAAAATTCAAAAAACCTATGAACTATTGTTGGTTTTATTCTTATGTTTGAATTGAGAAGTAATGTCTTCATCAAACAACACAGTGGCTTCATTTTTCGACAATATGTGATGCTCTAAATGATACGTTATTCCTTGAAGCTGGATGTCATAAACTGATTTTTGCGCCATCAGCCAGTAACCATGATTTTCTTTTAATTTTATTTCCGTTAGCAAGTTGTCAGTATGCCAATAAAATTGTGCTTACAGGGTACTGAGGACTATACACGTGACAAAAAACTTTTTTTTACATATTTCAAGGGGCCCAAATCAATTTTGGGCCCAGGGCCCCAACTGACCTAAATGCGGCCCTGCTCCCAAGTCAGATGCTGGAAACATTGGTCATATTGATATAAGCAGCATAGCTAAATTCAATGTAGATAACAACAAAACTGGTGTAATATCATCCCAGGCACAGAGTGATAACACCACATTAATAAATGATTAAGTGCTAAAGCCTGAACATGATGAAACTAAGCAAAATGAGCTGCAATGTTGGAAATCATATTGGGTGTGTGAGGAAGTCCTCTGTGCCAATCAAGAAATGCATTTCAGTATGATGGGTTTGTAGAATGAAAGCCGCAGAAAATGATGTGGTACCAACAAATAAATGTGATGTTTTGATATTTTTTGCACGAAGCTGGACAAAGGCTTTGTGTTTTCAACAAGAAATGGAGAATTTGTGTAACAATAAAGTATCTGATAACATTCAGGGTTTATTTTCAATACTTTAGCTTCGCTTTATACAGCGGATAAAGGGTTCTACTGAAGTTAGGAAATCAGACAGGTGTCCTAAGTTGCCATGCCAAAAATAGACTTGAAGATTGTACTCGAGGAGCAAGTAGATCCTCGATAGATCAATCAATCATTCCAAATGACTGGAGAAAAGCAAATGTAAGGCCTAAGTTAAACGTCGCTCTTCTCATGCGCCGAATCAAATAGGTGAATTAAGTGCATGACAAGAGCGACGTATAACTTGATTAAGTACGGCAGATTTGATTTGGAGCGGCAGATTGCATTTGGAGCGTCACGTTCAGTCGCTCCAAATGCAATTATGCGACCCTGGTGGAGCGACGTGGAGTTAAACGTCGAACTTTTCATGTGCCGAACTCAATGCATAAATTATAAAGCAATTAACATGATATATTTGTCATCTCAAACGAGGCGGAGCTTGCGCAGTGAGCAATTTATAGTCTCTTCCCCCGTCCCGGACAAAATATCTCTATGACAATTGACAAAATATGATTTGTTTTTTTACGAGTTTTTTCACATTGAAGTTGTAATGGGCTGTTCTTGTCTGTTTGAAAACAAGATGAATCTATGTACAACGTGCACAATTGAAACAAAATAAAAATGCATTGATTGTGGGGTATCCACTTTTAATAGTTTTGCAATTTCGAAAATAAATGAAGGTGTGGATAGTTGGGTTGCTGGCCGCTGGCTAATGTTATGAATGTAGCATGCTTTTATCTGAAAAGAGATCCATGTTTTTGGACGAACAATAACATGGCATCAATCAAACAAGTTTTTATCTGTAAAATATAATAATGCAACAGACTTGCACCTCCAATTCCAAACCTTCTGCTACTGCTACAGCATTTTCAAATCTAGAAATAAGTTAAATGAAATGCCGAAACCCCGCCAAGCTCACTTGAACCTTTGAACAATAAGAACAGCAACGGAAGTAGAAGTGTTGTATTGTTACATGCTATTAGGAGCGACAATTAAGTTCGACGTTTAACTTGCTGCCGCTCCAGAGTCGCTCCACTGCCGAACTTAATTGTATTTGATTCGGCGCATGAGAAGAGCGACGTTTAACTTAGGTCTAACACCTATTTTCAAAAAGGGTGATAGGGCCAATCCAGAAAATTACAGACCAATATCGTTAACATGCATCTGCTGCAAAATATTAGAGCACATCATCAGCTCTCACGTCATGGATCATTTCACCAAATACAATATCCTTTCTGATGCACAACATGGATTCCGACCAAAAAGATCTTGTGAGTCACAGCTGATAATAACCATCCACGAAATTGCCCAGGCACTAGACCAAGGAGAACAAACAGATATCATACTACTCGACTTTCAGAAGGCGTTCGATAAAGTACCGCACAAACGATTGCTGGCAAAACTAGATCACTATGGGATCCGGGGTAACTTGAATGCCTGGGTCTGCTCATTCCTTTCAAATCGCAGTCAGAGGGTAATTATTGGAGGTAAAAAAATCTGACGAGGTCAATGTTACCTCAGGAGTCCCCCAAGGCTCAGTATTAGGACCTATCCTCTTTTCCATCTTCATCAATGACTTGCCAACAAAAGTAAAATCCCAAGTACGCCTTTTTGCTGATGACTGCATACTATATAGAAAAGTAAAGCACCAAAGAGATTCCATCAATCTTCAAAGTGATCTTGACAGTCTACAAAAATGGTGCGATGACTGGCTTATGTTCCTTCATCCTGAGAAATGCGAAGTCCTACGTGTAACAAAGAAAAGAAGTCCACTACTGTCCAGTTACAAATTAAATAACAACACGCTCAAAGAAGTCTCCAGCAAAAAATATCTGGGAGTCATTCTACACAAAAACCTCAGCTGGAATGACCAAACACAAAAAATGTGCTCAAAAGCTAACAGCACGTTAGGCCTTCTCAGGAGAAATATGAGTGGCTGCCCTCGAGGTGTAAAAGACGCATGCTATAAAACACTTGTTAGGCCAATTCTCGAATACTCGTGTACTATCTGGGATCCTCATACAGCAAAAAATATTAATAATCTTGAAATGATTCAACGGAGGAGTGCCAGATTCGTCTTTAGTAACTATCGCAGGACCGCTAGCCCAAGTGAATGGGAAAGTTTAGCTGAAAGAAGAAGAAAGTGCAAAATCGTTATGATGTACAAAATGAATAATAACCTAATAGATATCCCTAAAACTCTGTTTAAACCAATTCACCCCCATGGACGTCGTAGTAATTGGGTATTTCAAGTACCTTACAGCAAATCGAACACATTTAAGTTCTCTTTTGTACCAAGCGCAACTAACATCTGGACATTAGGATTCTGTATCAGACGACATTAGGAATCAAAAGTAGTTAGATTCCTTGAAAAGGGAATTAGACAAGCTTAATTGAACTGGACTATCAAGAAATTATTATATTACCCTCTAATTTAGTTGAACTTCTTCATGACTTCTTTTTTATTTTTATTATTTTTTGCCAATGTGACCTTATTGCAACCATCAGACCAGGAATTGCCTTGCCCACCTACTCCCTCAAACCTCCATATTCACGTTTCGATTGTGATGCCGTCGTGAATTACCTTCAACCTAACCAACAATTGGTCACACTGTAAAATAATAATTTCTTTTCCTTCATTGATTTGTTATTTTATAAAGATTTACTAATTACTAACCTCTGTACGTAATACCTTATATTTAGGTGAATGTACATCAATTGTAGATAGATAGATAGATAGATAGACATTAACTTTTATTTTTTATTGTACTGTTCTGAACTGAATTATTTAACATTACAAAATTTAGATGTTGCTGTCTTCATACGTGTCGACCCAAAAGTTATAAAATCAAATAATCAAAGTTCAAACCATCGACATGCCAGTCAAGCCAGAACTGATCACAGGTCTGCTACACATTTTTCATCTTCGACGTTACATTATCAACCAATGGTATGACACCCATCAGAGCAGCACCCAACTGTATTTACAACTATAGTAATAAATGTAATCATTGAACCTTCTGTCTGTCAAAACGTTTTTATGCGATTGTTAGGAGCTCGCTTGCTGCAGAAACAATAGCAATGAGTGAAGGCATTGGCGCTTCTATCTTTATCTCTGTGAAACTGGATATGATCACTGCCATCGGCCAATAGTCCATTGAGGAGATCATCGTAAATAGAAAAAATAAAAAAAATAAAAAAAATACATGAGCGGCCTTATTTATTTAAAGGTATACGAAGGAGTTAAAAGTGGCATATGCCAAGGGGTCTGGGAAATCTATAAATAGCTAGATGCTTGATTTTATCCAATCAAATGTAGTTGTGCGATGACCAGGAAAGTGTGCATGTGATCACTTGTTTTGGTGTTTTCGACTCCAAAGTCCAATCTAGTGTTTTATTGTCCATTTGCATGTGATCGCAGGAAGTTAAATTTTAATGCGCGTGTTTGCGTTTAGTTGAATTGCAATGTATTTTTAGCGCAGGCCGATTTAACTCCTTCGTATACCTTTAAGATTCCTTTTCAATGATCAAACAAGCTCATACAGTAATTTGTCAATAAAGTCAGAAAAATGTTCCATGCATGTTGGCCGATTAAGGTCATTATGCATGGAAATTTTCAAAGCATTGAATAACTTGAATCCCTCGTTTATGAAAAATATCTTTCAAACCAAGCAAGTTTTAACTCGTAATTCAAACAACCTCCAACATTACAGACCAAATCAGGTAACTTTTGGATCAAATAGTTTACAATCCCTGGGACCACAGATGTGGAATAACCTTCCGAAAGAGGTAAAGGAGGCAAAACTTGAATATTTTTATAAAACTGATTAAAAAATGGAATGGACCAATCTGTAAATGTAGCTTGTGTTCAAATTTTTTTTTAAAGTAGCTTCACTAGCTCAACTAGGAAATTACGAATACTCGTAGGGTAAAAAAAACTAGTCAACAGCTGGCTGCTGCATTGGACGTAAGCGGGTTATCAGATGTGAAACTATTTCGGATACTGATGAATGGGGTATTGGACGACTTTAAAAGGAAAACCGTTGATAGCATTAATGTCGTTAATTGTTATGTTTTACATAACTGCGTAGAAGTGGAATGGAATGATTACATTGAACCATGAAGTAAACACCGAAATCGAAGAAACCTTCGTGTGGCTCGTGGCAGATGGCTTTTACCCGTAGTTTCACTCTATTGTCAACAGGGTGTAAAAGTATCAAATTAATTAGCTTCAAAGTCAAAATCTGCAAGCCTGAAAGCAGAGCTTCAACAATTTCATCTCAAAAATATCTTGTGTAAGAATATTTTGTAATTATGTTGTATTATTCGTCAGCAGTTCTAATTTTAAAGTTTCTATCCGCAAAACCAACTGTTACGACATTTTATGTTTGAAAATTGGCAATGTTAAAAGCCAAAATGAGAAAAGTTGGGAGTCACAAAAACAAAAAAATAATTAAACAGGTGTTTAAAGTCCCCCCCCCCTCCCGGTTCAATACATTTCTCCAGTCGTTATGGCCAAGTATTAATTATTTTCACCATTTTTTTTTTTAAGGACAAACCCCATTCCTGTTTAATAGCTTAGCGCAATGGCGCAATATTGTGCATGCTATTTTTAGGCCAATAGAACATTTTTTGTTAGGAAATTCAGAAATGGTTCAATTTGCTAATTCTTGATGAAATATTTTCTTGTGATATTTTGGGCATATTGCTTTCCTTCTGAGCAATTTGGAAATGACCAGACGTGTGTATTGCTCTTCCAACGTAGTCAATTCTCAGACGTTAATTGTCATAACAGAAGGCTTCACGACTAGATATTTTAAAGTTCAAAAATAATGCTCAAAAATGACAAAACGTAAATACAAAATATTTCTACGAAAGGTGTCTTTTGCGTTAAATATTGTATTTTAGAAATTTGCGAAGATTTTTTCATAAGATCTCTTTCCAAAAAATTTTTTGTTTAGGGGGGCTACTTTTCTTGCTCACTCCGTATCATGAAGCAACTACCAAATAGTTTTTTTTACTATCTAGGAGATTGCTGTTCAATAATATGTTAATTATTCCTTCCTATCTTGTTCCTGATATTGATAGAGACTTCATGATGTTATTTCACGTAATGGACTGCACGTAAAAGTAATTGAAATTCAATTGAAATTCATTGAAATTGAAATTCATGTAATTCAGCAACAATCAATAAGTTAATAAATTAAGTTGATAAAAAAATGCATTAAAAAACAAAAATATGTTACAACATCATTTATAGATATAGTTGCCTAGGACACTGGGAGAACCGAAACGGTTTTCGAGCCCAGCGCCCTAACTATTTAACAAAATACAATGTTTAATTGTTGAATTAAGTACTTAGGAAATGTAAAGTTGGAAAAAGCGTTTAACAAATATAAAAGTACTCATAATTTTTACAGCGACCAAGTTACGTTTAAACAGTGTTGATAAAAGTATATTTGATATTATTTCTTATGTTGTGTATTACAGTACTACGATGGCCAAAAATTTAAAAAACTTTATACTAGATTAAAAAAAAACTTACGAAACTATAAATTTCTACTAGGAAGGCTGGCGCGCTTTGCGCGCCACCTCCCTAGTGTGTTGGCCTTCGGTGTGAGTGGAACAGCGATCTTCAAAAAAAGTGGGGTGGGTTTCTGTTGTTTTGGCCTTCGGCCTGAGTGGTACAGCGATCTTAAACAGAAGTGGGGTGGGTTTTTGTTGTTTTGGCCTTCGATCTGAGTGGGAAAGCAATCTTCAACAAAAGTGGGGTGGGTTTCTGTTGTTTGGGCCTTCGATCTGAGTCGGACAGCGATCTTAAACAGAGGTGGGGTGGGTTTCAGTTGTTTTGGCCTTCGATGTGAGTGGGGGAAAAATTTTAAACAAAAGTGGGGGGTTTCTGTTGTTTTGGCCTTCGATCTGAGTGGGAAAGCAATCTTCAACAAAAGTGGGGGGTTTCTGTTGTTTTGGCCTTCGATCTGAGTGGGAAAGCAATCTTCAACAAAAGTGGGGTGGGTTTCTGTTGTTTTGGCCTTCGATCTGAGTGGGAAAGCAATCTTCAACAAAAGTGGGTGGATTTCTGTTGTCTTGGCCTTCGATCTGAGTGGAACAGCGATGTTCAACAAAATTGGCGTGGGGTTATGTTGTTTTGGCCTTCGATCTGAGTGGAACAGCGATGTTCAACAAAAGTGGGGTGGGTTTCTGTTGTTTTGGCCTTCGATCTGAGTGGGACAGCGATCTTGAACAGAATTGGGGTGGGTTTCTGTTGTTTTGGCCTTCGATCTGAGTGGGAAAGCAATCTTCAACAAAAGTAGGGTGGATTTCTGTTGTCTTGGCCTTCGATCTGAGTGGAACAGCGATGTTCAACAAAAGTGGGGTGGGGTTATGCTGTTTTGACCTTCGATCTGAGTGGGACAGCGATCTTAAACCGAAGTGGGGTGGGTTTCTGTTGTTGTTTGCCTTCGATCTGAGTGGGAAAGCAATCTTCAACAAAGATGGGATGGACACGCAAAGTAGTATACTTTCAGTTGAAATTATGCAAGTTTTAAAAGTTCCATCCATTCCCGGAACACACGTGCATGTAATTCCGAACCTCGATTGCCATTCCAAGTGGTTCCAGGTCCATGTTTTCTCCTATGCACAATTTTCAGCAACAATTTAGCCAGCGTGGCAGAAAGAAATGCCTCTACTCGAACCCCATGCAGAAATGCTTTGTGAACGAAGGATCAGATTTGTGAGTACATAATATAAGAAAGCAGATTCGGACTGAATTTATCAATGCTATTCGAGATTTCGATTAAAGAATACACAATTTTAATACAACCGATGACACTCAATAACACATGTTTACAACTACACGAACTTCAAGACAGCAATACAGAAGCGCGTTATGAAAAGTTTAGTGGGGCCCCTTAGTAAAATGCTTTTAAACACGCAGGTATATATCAAAATTGTTAAAATATAAAGGTGATTTTAAGTACAGCGGATAATTAAAGTTTTTAAGCAATTCACTCACGTATTTTACAGGCCAAATCCACGTTCGTGTTGTGAATAGCAGCTTACGGTCAGTTGTGGGCACTTGTAGAATTTTTAATCCACGTGGAATTTAAACAATCTTTTCCAGCGTGAGCACACGTTTATTTTATCCAGAAAGAAAGTGATGTGCATGAAAGATGAATCCACAATGTTAGCAGGCGGATGGCGAATCGTCAATAGTAAATCACCAAAATAGCTTTTAGGTAACTCCACGTGTTTAGAACGCCTTCGGTTCAGTGAAATCCCGAAATTGCTGTTTATGAAATTCGTGATTTAGATCGTCGTATCGAGACCTGTTATTATAAAAGCAGAATTTGATCATTCATCGTTTTAGTATCAAAAATTTCTATAAACCAGTTGATTGACCTGAATATATTGAATTCACGATAAGAAGAGGTATAGAAAGAAGTTTAGTAAAGGCAAAATGGAAAGAACTTAGCCACTTACCAGTTAAATCTTGAAACTTTTGGTTGGAAATCTCAAGTAAAACGGCAGCAAAAATATAACAGTTCAGTTATCCAACGAAAAATCCATTGGGTTTTGGGTTTGCCATTGCCTGCCCATCCCAAATTCGAAAATGAAAAATCAATTGAACACTTTCCTGTTCCACGTCAATCAAAGACCACGGTAACAAAGGATGCGAGCGGATGAGTGCGAAACGTAACAGGGTTTCATTGTTTCGAAAAGGCTCAGCGAGGCAAGACATCGCAGGAACGGTCATTTCGTGAAGGCTAACATTATCCAGACGCCGTGGTGAAGCTCTAGACATCTCCCTTGCACGCAAAACGAAAGGCCAGCAAGACAGCAGGCACGCCATCCTCTCACACCAAAGAGAAAGGCCTCGTTACAGGAAAACGGAGGGGGAAGAATTTTGAAAGTAGAAAAGTGGAAATATCTTTAAAATTAAAAGGAATTTTTAGCCAAAAAGAGCCTTGACACTGGAGGAGATGAAGGGGAGTAAATGAGAGTGTTTTTGGAAAAGAATAAGAGGGGCACGAAAGGGCTACGGGGGCTACAACACGTCGACTGGGTTGCCTTTGATGCGGACACCTTTGCCGCTACGATTTTAGTATTTATTGATTTCTAAAAATAGAGTCAATTGACTATACGTGCAGCTTGTAGTTTCAAACTACATAGTGTAGTTTGAAACAGTGTAGGAAGGAAGGAACGTGTGGTACACGTTACTTTCGCGGCGTGGCGCGTGCGGGATTCCTTTCGTGAATATCAAGAGAGAAAGAAAGCCATTCCTGTCACACTTTCGATTCACACCATTTGAACAGGGAAATAACACCTAAACACACGGCTAGATAACACCTTGCCAGTCACCATGTGTTATGGTCGTGGAATGGATGGAACTATTAAAGGGCTTATGCAAAGTCTAAAATGACATATCGATTTTTTACGAAAATGGAAAGAAAAGGTTTGAGTATCACTATGAGCCTATTTTGAGTGTTTTCTGACGAGTATAAGTATGTTTTTTCAAGCTCAAACACACCCAGGTCTGTTGAAGAGCTATGACGTCAGTTAAGACCCAGAGCTGGGTAAAGCCTGGTACTCACTTGAGATTTATCACAATAGCGATAACGATTACGATAACGAATAAATTCCTTGCCTGCGGGTATCGTGTACTCACTGTCATTCGCATTTGTCGTTATCGTGAAGTAAAAATGGCGGTTGAAGGAAGCAAACTCCTTAAAATCAACCAGAGCGTTTGATTTCATTTTGCAAACGCTCAGAAAAAGAAAGGTTCTAGGTTAGAGAAACAGTTTTAAAAATAAATCTTTCAAAAAAGTCACGGGTTGGGACCAATAATCGAAATATAACGATCCCGAATTTTGTTAAAGATATTTGCAAATGTGAAAAGAAAATTTGGGCCAACCATTTACTGTTGGGGAAGCAAAAACAACAGCAAAAGATATATTTTACATGAAATTTTCTGTGCCCCTGAACTGCGTTTTTAATTTGTTGCATTCGAGTCTAAAAAATTAACCCAGAAACTGTTTTGTTCGGTTACTCAGTTATTCAGAATAAATTTCACCCTTTTTTATATTAAACTGTGCAAATTCTCGTACCGGAGTTTGTTAGCTTTCACCCTATTTATGGCACGAAAAGTTTCTTAGCCAGCTTCTTGACACCAAAACCTAATTTTGCATAATTCATCGTCCTTCTCTTTATTTCCTGTCACTGGCAAACATAAATTGGATAGAGAAGCAAAAATAAATGCAAATCCCATCGCAAACAACTCAAATATCTTTTAAAATGTGGCCGAACTGAACTAGGAACAAAAGAAACAAAACCAAAGAAGCTAGATAACATAGAAAGTTTCTAAACTTTTTTGATTCACTCGAAATCTCCCACCAAAGTTTCTTAAGTTTTGAAAATATGGCCCTGCGGTTTCTTATAAATAGTTTCTTATAAAAAATGGGTGTATTCAGTTTTGCGAAAGTTCAGCTTTTAGGGTTGCAGATTTTGACGTAAAATAATTTGTAGAATTACCAGGGAGAGGCCAAAAATGGATGAATGAACAAATTGCAAAGGTGAAAAGCTTTGTCTTACTTTTTTTGACATCATCTGAGATCATTGTAGTTAAGATAAAGTTGTATATAAATAGTTATTATTAGTTTTTATTTCAGAGATGGCTCCCTGGAGATAGTATGTTAATATTTCGTGGATTACCTTGAATAAAAACTTAAAATGAAACCTCTTTTCCGGCCGAACTCCTCCGTGGGAAGATTGGCCAGGCTCAACCCGAAGGTCGCAACTTGGTTATCGATTTACTGCATTGCAGGGACAGCGTTAGGTTGTAACTTTACTCTCATTCATATTTCTCTGGCGATAACCTACTTAACTTCAAGGCAGAAGTGAATGCTACATAGCACAGAACTCTGTCGTCCGGGTCGGTTGTTGACGGTCGATTTTTGACTGGTTCCGCGGAACTCCTCACTAAAAGACGCTACCTATTACCATCAACATTATGAAACGATTAAATTACGCACAATGGTATAACGAGTTTTGTACCAAAAAACTATCCCAACTTTATACAGTATCGCGAGGCTTCTTTCGTTGCCCGAAACCCAGGTGTAGGTAAGTATTTGTTTTTTCTTAGAAACATGCGATTTTCATCCCATTTGTAATGTCTAAATTTTTGTATATTTTATTAGCTCAAATGCTTACAGGTGTTTCATAGATCGTGATAAAATGCTTTTCCGTGTGCCTTCTGAAATATTCACTAGTTAAGAAACCGTTCAGAGCTTTGCGAGCTAAAGGATTATTTTGCTTCTTGTCATACCTCCCGAATCATTATGCACCATTGATAACTTTAAAAATGAAAGAAATGATATCCCCAAAAATAGGTAATTTATGCTCTATCATCATGACACATTTTTCAACAGGCTTTGACTTTGTACTGACGAAGATGTTATCACCAATATATCGATGGTAATTTTCTCTTCTCTTTAATTTATTGCTTGTAAAGGTATTGACCTTTACCATTACCAGATCTTATTTGTTTAAGTACGTGGTTGATCCCATTGCGAAGCGATTATATTATGTTCAGATACTTTTGCATTTGTTGAGTTCTCCTTGACAGGTCCAGGACCTAGTGTTCCTTATTTATTATTCCTGACTGTTAATGAATGGTCCTTGTTGTGTGCTTTATTGTACACAGTTTTGTCCAACTATTCGTCGACTTAACAGCCGTTTGTACCCATTCGTGTATCATTGTTGCTATTGGCTCTTACTACTATGTCGTATATACAGAATATAAATTCTGTTGGGCTGTGCAAAATAGCTATATATCTCTGTCAAAGCAATCCATAATGTCATTGAAACGTTGCAAACTATGTACCTCTTTTTCTCTATAATTTTTCCAGATGAGGTAATGTGTCAGATATTTCCCATCTTTTAACTTTATTGCAGACTTTGTACCATGGGTTTTGATATTTTATGAAATTCTGGAATTTTTAGTTATGGTTTGTAATGCGGATGAGGACATCTCAACTGAAGATGCATTGAAAGAGAACCCATCACTAGAACAGGTTGGAAAGGAAAATTCTGACCAGCCTCAATTTGAGAGTATAGAGCAAGCCAATGCTTCCCCTAAGAATGTTGATACAGATTTGAAAGAGGATACTGCGAGCCATCAAAATTTGGAAAACGACAAAGAAGCTGAAAAAGTAGCCAAGGTGGACAACGACCTTCAGGAAATTAAAAAAAGAGAAGAAAAGAGCTTTATGCTGTGAGTCATATTATGTTGTACTATTAATCACAGCAATTACACACGTGATCATCCCCTTTATGCCAGCTTTTATTCTTTACATCCTGTGTTTTCAATAGAGAGCCTGATCTCAAGCTTGAAGTTGAAGACGAAGAGAACACGTTTTGCGAAATCTTACCATCTGCAAAAGTTGTTCTTGATTCTCGTAAGTATATCATTATTTTTTTATTAAATTTAAAGTCCTAATACAACGAAATTTGACATGGTTTTTTTTATTTGAAAGCAGAAGCTGCACTGATTGTTATGGTGCAACTATGACGTGCCTCTTGCAATTTTAAGTTAATTAAATTTTCCCTTCAATAAGTGTACATTTTTCGAAGAATTCCTCAACACTGTGGCGTCACAGTGATGACACGAAGATTTTTCCCGCGGAGGTCATCACAGTTTTTGAACGTTAGCTATCTGTATTTTCTTTCATAACTCCGCTCAGGGTGGGAATATTTGAGCAGTGTTTTTGCACTCAAGGGGAGAGTTTTTAGCCGTCATTTAAAATAAACGGCTATTACTAAAAGCGGGAACGGGGAACGGCCGGGGAACGGAATAACCTGGGAACGACCGGGGAACGGTCGGGGAACCGTCGGGGAACGGAAGTATGAAAGCGTTTGAAATTTACCAGCTAAATAAATGCGGAAACGTTTATAGAACGTTACGAAACGTTTATCTATTATAACTGTAAATAAAATTGACAGTCTTAATAGGTAAACTTTATATATAGTTTTAATGTATGTAAACAAGGAAAGACCAGATGCATTTTGTGAATGTGAATATCGCCCGCTTTGATGACTTCCGATTCGCTGTTTGTATCATCACTCCGTCCAATGTGAGCTGTCAACAAGGTCTGTTCAACACCAATAATTTAGTGGTCAGGGGGTAGACTGTAATTCAGAATTAATGACTCGTCTAACCAATAACATATAATGAAAAAATATACTATGCCCCATGAAACAAACTCGAAGAATGTAGAAAGGGTGCGCCATCTTATAAGATAAGTACGCGAAGTCTACGCACGTCATCTCTTCCTAGCAAATAGGAACACAACACACACTAACGCCTAGCAGTTACAACAAGTAACATGCTTCCCTAAAGCCTGGTACTCACTTGAGGTTTATCACGATAGCGATAACGATTACGATAACGAATAAATTCCTTGCCTGCGGGCATCATGTACTCACTGTCATTCGCATTTGTCGTTATCGTGAAGTAAAAATGGCGGTTGAATAGGCAAACTCCTTAAACTCAACCAGAGCGTTTGATTTCATTTTGCAAACGCTCAGAAAGTAATCAGAAAGTTAAAGAGCGAAGAAAAGGAAGGTCCTGGGTTAAAGAAACAGTTTTAAAAATAAATCTATCAAAAAAGTCACGGGTTGGGACCAATAATCGAAAGATAACGATCCCGAATTTTGCTAAAGATATTTGCAAATGTGAAAAGAAAATTTGGGCCAACCATTTACTGTTGGGGAAGCAAAAAAAACAGCAAAAGATACATTTTACACGAAATTTTCTGTGCCCCAGACACTCTTTTCCCATCATAAATTTTTCGCATTCCTCAGAACAAAAGACGGATCACGATTACCACGAAAAAATATCAAAACTTTTCCTTTTCAATTCGCGGTATTCGGGCCGGTTTTATCATGAAAATCGGACATAACACGATTACAAATTATGTACTCACTTGGTTTTATCACGAATACAACCTAATCGTTATCGCTATCGTTATCGTTATCGTGATAAACCTCAAGTGAGTACCAGGCTTAAGTTCCCCTCATTCGAGTTTTGCCAGTAACACAAACTCCACCTCTTGCTGAAGATAACAGTGAGTTTTATTTAAACAAGATAAAGTTTTAAATTTATTAATAGCCAGCAAAACACGATAAGATCTTTCATATAAAAATAAATTTAACTTTTTAAATTCAGATAAATTTAAAAAGTGTTCACGCATGCTGACAGTCGGACGTGAATTTCTGTGCGGTCTACATCAAAGCGATATAATTTTGTGCTTGCCCTTCGGGGCTTTGGTTTTCTTATGTTTTACTATTAGTTATGATTATTTTAATTTTATAAATGTCAAATCATCAATATATGTCGACAAATATCATCCAGAAGTTGATTAAGCAAAGATGGATCCAATAAATATGGAATTATTACAAGAAACGATAACAAAATGTATCAAAGCTGAACTAAAGAAACATACTGAAATCATCGAGAAAAACGTAGAGCAAGCAATGACGAAGATAGAAGGTGTTTGCCAAAAATTAAATGAAGTAGAAAAAACGCAGGAAGATTTGAAGAAAAAACAAGCCTAAGCAAGCAACACATCGATGGTCTCCTAAAAGAAAGTTTAATCAAGGAAAAGGAAAACGAAGCAATCGTCAAGAAAATGAAGAAAAACGAGGAGGAGTTGAGAAGAGCGAACCAAACGATCGACGACCTCGAGCAATATGGCAGGAAAAACATGCTTGAAATCTCTGGCTTTCCGAGGCAGGAAAAGGAATCTGCGATTGGGCTCGTGCTCAAATTGGCAGAGCACCTCGACGTCGATTTAAACGAAACTGGAATAGAAGCCTGCCATCGTATCTCGCCCAAAGCTGACGCCGCGATTATCGTGGAATTTTCCTCCAGAAGAAAAAGAGACGAGTTTTTCGGAGCAAAGAAGAAAATGAAGAACGTCACAATAGTGGATTTTGGTTTCGAAATTGGTGCTGCAGCTGGTATGGGTAAAATTTATATTAACGAGAGTCTGACTAAAAAACGTAAAGGACTGCTTAGAGAAATCAAATCGGTAAGAGAAGATTATAAGTTTAAATTTATTTGGAGCAACAAGGGGAAGATTTTTGTTCGTAAGGATGAAAATTCTCCCCCTATTTTGGTAAATAAGATAAGTGATCTCAAAAAGTTAAATGAGTAATGTGATACCAAAATGTTCTAAATGCACTAAATGTGTATTGGATGGACAAAGATCTATTTGCTGCGACTCATGCGACTTTTGGTTTCACTTGAAATGCTCATCAATTTCGTTAAAAGATTTTGAACGCTTTGTTGAAAACGAGAACCTAACATGGTTTTGTAAAAATTGTTTTCTCGCAACCTTCAATAAGGACCAATTTTAAAGGCATGTCAATAGTAAACAAAGGAGTTAAACTATGGAATGATATTCCTCTCGACATAAAACAATCCAAAAATAAATATCATTTTGTTACAGCTTTAAAAAAATGGATTCATGGCTAATGTTAGCCAACAAATAATTTAAGAAACTTGGATGCATAAAAAATCTTGTTTCGATCAATTTATGAGCATATATTGATGGTTTTTGACATTTTCTTCTTTTCTCCTTATTCTTATTCTTATTTCCTTTTCTTTTTTGTCTTATGTTTATGTTCTTTGTAACTTTTCTTAGTTTTGTTAAAATTTGATTAAAAAATTCAAATCTTTTACAATTTCATCGTAACTAGTCGTAAAATTTAAACTGTTTAAAATTTCTTTATAGTAGATGCAAGCAGAATAATAGGGTAAATAACTCGATAGCTCCTCCGAGTTCTTTTTATTTGCCCTAAGCTTTATATTTTTGTATTTAATTAAGTAAATCCTTATCCTTGATTGATTGATAGAATAACTATGTCATTTCGAAATGTGTTCGCCAGGGGGTTTCTCATCGCAGCACGTTTAGTTAGATTCAAAGAGTGCAGTACGCGTGAAACCTGTCGAGCAAAGCTCCTGAGAGGCAGAACAAAAGACGAAAAAACAAAGACTTCTGACAACGATGACAAAGGCCAAAAAGTGGAAATGGGAGATTAAAAACCCAACGTCCGGTCCGCCTGATGATGTTGTTGTATTCTTCAAAAATCCTATATTCTAATTCTATATATCTTACATCATGCTCAATCACATTTTTCTAATTCTACATATTATAAGGTGGCCCAGAAAAGATAAGATGGCGCATCCTTTCTACATTCTTCGAGTTTGTTTCATGGGGCATAGTATATTTTTTCATTATATGTTATTGGTTAGACGACTCATTAATTCTGAATTACAGTCTACCCCCTGACCACTAAATTATTGGTGTTGAACAGACCTTGTTGACAGCTCACATTGGACGGAGTGATGATACAAACAGCGAATCGGAAGTCATCAAAGCGGGCGATATTCACATTTACAAAATGCATCTGGTCTTTCGTTGTTTACATACATTAAAACTATATATAAAGTTTACCTTGTTTACCTATTAAGACTGTCAATTTTATTTACAGTTATAATAGATAAACGTTTCGTAACGTTCTATAAACGTTTCCGCATTTATTTAGCTGGTAAATTTCAAACGGTTTCATACTTCCGTTCCCCGACGGTTCCCCGACCGTTCCCCGACGGTTCCCCAACCCTTCCCCGACGGTTCCCCGGTCGTTCCCAGGTTATTCCGTTCCCCGACCGTTCCCCGTTCCCGCTTTTAGTAATAGCCAAAATAAACTGCTGCTCTTTCATTTAAATTTGGAAACACGAAACAATCGCGCGTCGCCATTGTTTTTTTGAGTACCTGTGGCAGGACACATACAGTCAACTCTGTCTAATTCGAACACCCTGGGGAAGCGTGAAAATGTTCGAATTACAAAAAGTTCCAATTATAGGTTTGTTTTATAAGAATTGGTTCATTAGTGATCCTTGAAGGGACAGAGAGTTTCGTTCGAATTAGATAGAGCTCGAATTACACGAGTTGGAACTATGCAGATTTGACTTTAGCTCTGATTTTGCTTATCCTAGTTTTTACCTTAGGTAATAAATTGCTTTACTTGCGATATGTGAGTGTTTATATCATTTCTTTGCTTTCGAGATACTCTCATATATACTCACTGAGCGCCACCTTGAGTTTCAATCGAAAGCCTGCTTTAACATTGCAGACATAACATTATGATGACATCACAGGGTGTTTTTTTATTTTTCGCCTGCAAAAGGTCAAAATTTTTACTTTGAAACTTATCAACGAACAAAAGTTAACTAGCTTTCAAATTTTATTTACGCCATTATAATCAGCGTATTGTAATTTATATATACCGTATTTCCTCTATTTAGCGCCCACCCTCTTTTAACCGCCCCCTTCAATAAGCGCCCACCCTAAAATCAAAGTGTGAAATAAGCGTCCCCCCCTCTATTAATCGCCCAGGGCAGTTAATAGAATCCTTACATTTTCACTGTTTGGTTCAAATATTAACTTAGAAACTTTGGAAAAACACTTTCATCAGGTCGTGATCGTTTGGAAAATCAATGCGATCAAGATCAGCAGTTGAAGTTGATCTTGACAGATTGATATTGAATAACATTCGGAACTATATAAGATTATTCTTTTGTTTTTGGGGTTGTTTGATTTTCAAATTTCAGGACTGGGAAATAAGCGCCTACCTAACTTTGCAAAATGTTTAATAAGCTTATTAGAGGAAATACGGTATTTTTTGCAAAAGTAAATTTGTAAACTTTTATTCCATTAGCACTCCAATGCCGAAGTTGGATTGTGAATAGTAAACAATTTTCACTTTGCAGGCTCGGCTGATTTGCATTTTGTTGTAACGCCTGATGGAGTAATTGGGAGAAATCTTGTGAAGAATGGTTTCAGTTTTATTTGGTGCGGAGTGCAAGCAAATTACGGAGTAACCTCTGGAAGGGTTTGCTTTGAATGCAAAGTTAGTTTTATTTGAGTGAACTTCGTTAGTTTTTAAAAAATATCTACTCTCTTTTATTGCTTTTAGCTAACTATTCCATTGACGGTGTTGGATTCCTGACTTTTTGTCAAAGAGTAAATTTTTAATCTTACATGCAAAACCCTGATTTCGTATTGTTTCGTTTTCAGCTTCTCAGGAATTTAGATGTTCAACTTCCAGATAATGAAAGTCTAAAGCATGGATTAAGAATAGGTTGGTCAGCCGAAAGCTCCGGACTGCAACTAGGTATTCATTATAACATTCTCCATTTTTTGGTAGACAGATTTTTTTGAAAATTCATTTAAAACTCAGTAAAACTGTTGGTAGATTTCTTGCAGACCTGTTATCAAATATTTGCATTGTCAATTTTAGGGGAACAGATAGATTCTGTTGAGGTTTCTTAGAATTTGAAACGCTTTGATGATATTTTTAAATCCAGTGATAAAGATTATTGATGAGATATTTTCCATTGTTAACCAGGCGAAGCAAGCCTTTCATATGGTTACGAAAGCTCTGGAAAAATTTGTACATCATCCAATTTTTCTGATTATGCCGATCCATTTGGAGAAGGAGACATTATTGGTGCATTTATAGTATGTATACTCATTTATATCCATTTTCGTGTTTCAACCCATTGAAAATGCCAATAATTTTTTTATTTCTTTGTTGGCCATAACAAGACGAAAATGATATGACTTTTTGCAACCTATTATCAAATTGGTGTTACTCGTGTGGCCGTTTTCAGAATGAAAATCGGTCCAAGCGAACTATGTTTGCAAGTCAGCGAAATTGGCGATGTTGAAGTGTTATTTGCGACAATCTGGTCAATATAGACTACAGTTATATCTTAGATGCATGGGCTCTTCAATGTTTGCCGACGACTAAACTTTCACAGTTTTTCAGGCATTAGCATTGTATATTGATAGCTTATTGTTCCTTTTCTGCGTCAACGCTTTCTGTAATATTTTTCTGTAGGATTTAGAAAGTGAGCCAAAGAGTGTGAAATATACCAAAAATGGACAAGATCTTGGTATTGCTATGTCACTGTCTGTTAATTTGTGCGGCAAGGCTTTGTTTCCTCATTTATTCATAAAAAACATGGAAGTTGAGGTCAACTTCGGAGCTAGGGTAAGTTTTAATTTGTATTTTAAGAAACAAATAATGTTCTTGATGTCGATTTCTATATTACCCTGAGTAGTTTGACTAATTATAATATCATTTTTTCCAGGAAGCGCCATGGTATGATGTTTTAGATGGCTACACTTTCATTCAGGATACTGGTATAGATAACTTACAGCCTCGACTTGCACCTCCTGTATCTAAGGCTGATTGCGAGGTAATTATGTTACTTATATCTCTTTGTTTATATATATTAACACTAGACAGCTGTGACTACGCTTCACTCGTCATTTTACGTATATGACACAAGTAGACAATGGCAACGTTTTAGAGTAAAGTGTCGTGGGGTGGACGTGGGGTACGGCACTCAGTGTGTCTATAAAGCTCAGGTGCGCTGTGATCGATGATTTCTTGATGCAGATTCCACACAACGAACACACGGTTGTTACCTTCTTGTCTTTAATCCTGACTACTTCCCCTACCTTTAATCGTGACTACTTCCCCTACCCTGTTTACCAACTCATTGACCGACTCATATATTGTAATTATCATACACAAAGGATCCTTCAGCTACAAAATTATATGAATGGATAATAATATATTAATAGCGGAACAAATTAATTTAATTGACAGCCAGGTAACAAGTCGCAGTGTGCGCAGATAACAATGAATAGCATATCGATTATTAATGACTTTAAAAATGATCAAGAATAGGTTCACACAAAGCCAGTTGCATTGGCGCGTGCAGCTAATACAGCACTAATTGAATGCAAAGCGGCAATTTTGAAGATGACTCTGGTGATATGATGGAAAAAGATGAAGAATAACGATGTTTTTACAACATCGGGTGGAAAGTTACATTGCGCGGAACATTTAGTCATTCAGTGGTTCTATTTTATCACGCACACCATAATATGAGAGGCCCAAATAACTTTGCTCCAATAAGCGAAAATTCATAGTCATGCGCGCCTGGTGGAGAAAGTATATTTTATCTCAAAGCATCCTATAATGGTTAAGTTTATCACTCTCCATTATAATGTTCTTTACTTTTCATTTTATCCATGATCGAATTGTTTATTTGCTTTCCCATGGCTCAAAGTGCTTTCCATGAAAACGTGACGTTAAGACGTTAAAACAAGGCTGAAGGTCCCACGCATTGCCTGTATTGCAAAGATTTTGAACCCCGCATTCTAAAATTGGCCAGGTTCATAAGGTCCCGTAAATTAGTAAATTACTCCGTTGTGGGAACCCTAGCCCCTCCGCCTGGTCTTATTGGGATCTTGGGATCTCATTTCAAGCCTTCAGAGCTGCCTAAGACAATCACTTTTGGGGTATTCCAGGTTACACTTTGAAATTTGAAGATTTCCAACTGTTTGTGATGCTGTGAACGCGCATTTTCCCGAGAAGATACACATACCCGCGATTTTGCTAGGCTATTGTCTCAAGGCGGAAGAATTCGATGAAATTTTCGTGGAAACATTTAAAAAAATAAGGCTGTGTTAAAAAGCATATTTTTCCCTGTTAGGGAGTGATTTCGCCTCGAAATGATAGATTGAATGTTGAATTTCCAGAAACTATAAAAATGAAGTCAATTTAGAACTCAAGTTTGAAATAATTTGTCTCGATCACCGGTCTTGATGACGACCGATGTTTTTGAAAAAGTGTGTAAGATAAGGATTGTCAGTAAGGCCCCCGATGATATTGGGGGATATGCCGAGCCGCGCTCGTGCAAGACCTCCAATGGGCGTCTTACTGAGATAGGTTGTGTTTTGGAAACAGTTTTGTGTGTCGGAAACACTCTAATATTGTTGACGGATACTGTCTCTATATTGAAGCCGAAGACGATTTCATCGACACGATTTCATCTTCTAACTTTTTTTCCATGCGCTTTATTGTCCATTGTTTCGTAAGTGTGAAACGTTTGATTGTTCATATATTTGATGTCGAGATATCTTTTGAATTGTTTGTGCTTTTTTTCACCAGGTAATAATGATGGTAGGGCTTCCCGCTTCTGGTAAGACGACTTGGGCACAGAGTCATTGCAGAGATCACCCGGACAAAGACTATTATCAAATTGGAAGCCAACTTGTTTTTGATCGAATGAAGGTCTGCTTTTTAAGCTGTTTTGTGATACGTTGTAATAGTTACACGCATTTTATTTGAAAAGAAAGAGCTTTATGAGGAAGCAGAAAACGGCTAATCACTTGAATAAGCAGAAAAATAGGGACTTGCTTATTGGTTGCGCGGCTCTTGGGGGATTAACGTTTGCCCAGCCCCCTCTCCTACTAAAATTTGTTTAAAATAAATCAAAAGGCAATAGAATAGGTGCGTCAAGAGAATGTTCAGGGGTTTCTAAGGGGTGTCGAGTACTTAAACTTGGCCACCAGTTAATGACTTTTATGTACTGAGCTTGAGCCCAACTTTCTTACAACAAAATTGTGTACCACATTATATAAATCAATCATTACATATGATATTTTTGCCACTATATTTACAATTATTTGCAATAATTGAGCAGAACTCCTCATTTTATTTCAATTATTTTGTGTCTTTGTTTCATTCAATTTTGTATTTCTTGTTCCCTTCCCCCTTCAAGATCCAAGGAGAAGAGAGGAAGATTAATTATGGTACATCACAACAACATGTCGAAGCTGCTCAACGAATTGTTGCCAAGTTCCTTGCATTGTCCCCGTTGCGAAATAGGAACTATATTTTGGACCAGGTGCGTTCGCAAGTTTTAGTATTTTCTATATTCGCCTTTAGCCTTTTATCTTTGCTAATGCAGTTATTTTTTATGCACTCTGTGTTGTTTTTAACCCTGAAAGCGTTGGGGGAGAATATTCATTGTGACTTTTGTTGTTGGCAGTGGCGCTTCCTGTTTTTCATTGCCCTCTCTCTTTTATTCTAGACAAATTTAGTCGAAAAGGTACGCCAGGTAAAGATGGAAAACTTTAAAGATTTCCAACGAAAGGCTGTTGTCGTGATACCGACCTTTGAAAATCAAAGACGGCAGATGAACGAAAAGAAGCACGGCAATGGGATTGATGTGCCCTTTGACGTTTTAGCGTCAATGAAATGTGAGTATTAAATTACCTCTTAATAGCCTGAGGCCTCAAACCCTTAAAAAGGAATAAGTAGAGTCTGCGAATCAAAGAACGGAAAGACGTAGAGTTGAGTCAGCAAAAAGACCCTCTCACTTTCACACAGAAGTGTTGCTGAGTCAAAGCGGCGGATTTTTTTATACGTGCAGTGGCCTACATTTTTACATTTTTTCAGTGTAGTGAGATTTTGCACATATTGTTGTCCTCGGGAAATCTCTCTGTAAAGACGTTTTGAGAATGTCTATACTTTGTTTTTAAGTTGGTCACTTTATCCAAGGAGAAGTTTTTGTATTATAATTTAGTTAACAGAAAACGAGATTTCAAGAAACAGCTTTTCCTTTCACATCTTCGCGGTCTTGTGAATAAACAACTCAGAAAATAATAAAATAACTTCACGCTAAACACCCCGTCTCCATATTTGTTTGCAGTCACTCATTTCAAACCATCTTTTTAATCAATTGCTAGATGCTTTGGTCCTGATTATTGGTTTTAAATCATAGCAGCACTCATTTTAATAATGTTAACAGCTAGTGTAAGTGTATAATTTCAGCCCAAAGGTTCATCACACTATGTTTTATGGATAATTGTATTTAGGGTGTATGTTAATGATGGTGAGCCCTGGGAACAGTAACACTATAACCCACCCCTGAAGTTTTGACAATCTTTCTTGGATGTGGCGCATTTGCATGGAAAAGTGTCTTTCCAGATTGTTTTTTCCCTCCTGCGATCTAAATATTTTTTTCGAGTGTGGTGGTGGCATGCATACACCTAACGAGCAACAAGTTTATCTTTAAGGATGAAGCTATTTAGATATTTGTGCTGTAAATTTGGATTACCATTGTTTAGTTTTGAGTACCTTACATTACATTGCAGATTTTTTCACGTTGCCATCTGAGGGAGAATATGTTGACAGTGTGGAGTTCATCGGACAAGATGTAACTAATGCTCAAAAGACACTTAATGGCTATCGTCGTGAAGGAAAGAGGGTTCTGGAACGAGGCAGTGACGATTTCCAACACAAGAGACGATATGATCATGACCACCGAGGTCCTAAACACGAGTCAGGCCACTACGGTAAGTGCCAGTCAAAAATAAGTTGCTAATCTTGTGCACAGAAATTGGCATAGACTACCTTTCATCGGGGCGTTACTGTGACGTTATTATGGAATGCAAATACGCCACTCTTTGCAGATGTCGTTTGTTTTGTATGTTCTTTGAACTTACACCTATGATAGTTCCAGTTTAAAGCATATGGATAGCATTTGTACTAAAAAAGCTCCACGGCGTAAATGTCAAATGGAATGTTAAAATTAGTTTCAATTTGGCTGTCAATAGCATACTGTCTTATTTTATTAGTTTACTCTCTTATTGTTATATTTTTCATTCTAAGTTGCTATGCATCGAAAGCTATTTTAGCTATATTTGAAAACGAGTTTTTACAGTTTCTTTTTAATATAAATTTTATAGGTGGACGTCATTATGAGGATGCAAGACGATACCACCGTCGAGATCAAAATCATCGTGGGTCAAATTTCAGAAATGATTATTACGGAAGGTCGTACAATTCTGGAACATATGGAAGTAACTCTTACAGCTATGGCGGTGGTTATGGGGGAGGTTCCTACAGTAACAGCTCCTATGGTCAACGAAATCGTGGTTATGGCAACTCTTATAGTGGACAGCGTGGGATGTATGACGGAGGTTCTTATGGGTCATATGGTGGTGGTTATTCAAACCAACCCGCAAGTGGGTACAGACAAAGCAATGATCGTGGTAGGTATAGAGGTACCAATGGTAGACAATACAGTCAGAACCAAAGCCAAGGTAGCAGGGCTTCACAATCGGGTGCATACGGAAGAGCAGATCGTTCGTTTGTTCCCCGTGGTGGAGGTTGGAGTCAGGGCTATAGCGGACAGCAGAGCTACAACAATTATCAGTCTGGCCAAAATAACTTCAGAGGTTATGGTTACTAGTGGCCAAGTCAGACAAAAACTGCTTTCTTTGAACATTTTTCTACCCGTAATTTGAGCTAACTTCTGGATATTATATTTAAAACTCTTCTTCGCGTACTGCTTGTAATTGTAAACTGGTCTTTCTGTTTGCTGATTGCATGTCTTTTTAAGTATTTTGAAACTAGCTAGATTCTCTTGTATTACTGTTAAACTTTTATGTGTTACAAATCTATGCATGAGTAAGCTTCATTTTTTTATCATTTTCTTTATGATAAAATGGTTAAATGTTACGGTTAAATGCGTTTCATGCACTTTTCAGAGTTTATATGAGAGCTCTTATGCAGGATTTGCAAGGGGTCATTGCAAAAGCTATTGAGTATTTGAAGCACCAGCACCATATTACAGACACATGCGATACAGTGGGAGGAAACGATGGGTACTACAAACCGCGGGGTCATCTTATTCCGCGCGGTCTGACTTCCAAGCAGCAGGAAGCATTCAAAAAGGAAGTTTGTCAGAAATCCAGCCAGACGCGATGTAAAAGTAATTCGTTTTGATAAGGCTGGACTGACAACAACTTAGCAGCATCAGATGTATCTTAAAAAGCCAACTCTGTTCGCATTTGTTTGTCATTCTTAGCAACTCAAATGAAAATTATAACCAAATATCTCAAATATATGACATTAATACTGCCATCGCTGTTGATGAGTTTTAGGCCTAAATTTTATCTAAAATTGAACGCAAGAATTTTCACGAGTTAAACAAAAATATAGCAGTTTAATACCATATAATTTATCTACTAGCCTTTACTAGCCTACAAGGTCGACACAGTTGCCTGAGAATCCATATAAATACAATAAACAATTTTTCCAAACAGAAAATGCAAAAAGAAGTTAACGTTTTGACAAAACGTTACGGATGCTGACCTAAGGACACAGATTGCTGCCCAAAACGTTAGCAGAATTCGGGATGTCCCTTTGCGCTTGCGCAATGCGGAAAATTTGGGAGCTAACGTTAGCGTTTACGTTAGCGTTGTGGTTGCTTAAACTCCCTACTGTCATCTGGCGTGCCTTACACAGTTGGTCTTATTACTTAAAGGGTTACTCTCACCATATTTTTTTATTCCATTTCTGGGTAGTTTTGACGCAAAAAACAGATACTGCAGTTTTTAAATTTTGAAATTTGTACATTAACACCCTTTTAACGCCTCCAAATATGCACATTCCAGAAAAATATCGGACACAAAGAAAACTGGGGCGAGGCCGGTGTGATGTACATGCCGGAACACAGGAAATTTATTTTATTTTGTTCATTACCAAAGCTCGGACGAAAATTCAACGTTTTGCATATCTATGGTGAAAACCAAGTCGTATTTAAACAACTCAACTGTGCCACGCACTAGTCCAGGATCTAAGGAATTTGTTAATGCCTGGTTTATCATGAAAAGCTTGATTTTTTTCACAAAAATGAGGATGATTTGCTCGCTTTGCTGCATGCAGACGTGTTTTTCGACCTCAACGTCGCAGTCCCGAGCGAGCTTCATATACAGTCTTTAGTGGTACGGGATCGTTTTAAACAACAATATGAATTCGAAATCTATTCAATTAAAGGGGAGCAAACTCTCTTTCAACAATTTTTCGATAGAATTGATAGTATGGAAAATTGATGTGCTTTTATCTATGCATTTATAAGATTTAAACAAGATCGGGTCAGTTAAAAATTTGCAAAATCGCTAGGCCGAGCTGGTCCTGGCACGGGTAAAGCAAAATTCTGCTATTTTGGACTTATAATGCATGAAAATAACCCTATTTTGTTTTATCCGATGTGTATTTGAAGCAGCAGCTTATATTGTCCATAGATCGAAAATTTCACAAATTAAATGTGAATTCGAAGAAAAACTTTCCAGCAGAATGTTGGGCTTCATCCTTGTGTTCTGGTTTTGATTATAT
Source organism: Sanderia malayensis (assembly GCA_013076295.1). NCBI lineage: Eukaryota > Metazoa > Cnidaria > Scyphozoa > Semaeostomeae > Pelagiidae > Sanderia > Sanderia malayensis. The sequence continues at coordinate 5,553,205 of RQOL01000861.1, read as the reverse complement.
TGCTTAATTTTGTCAACAATATACACTTTGCTTTGCCTTTACCCTGGGTACCAGAGCCTCAGAAAAAGTGAGGAAAAAGACGAAAAAAAGAGATAAAAAAAAGTGGTAGGGGGAGAGGAAAATAGAGGCTCTGGATCCATCAATAGGCGATCTCGTTCTGGTGTTGTTTTTTCAGCCAATCACAGAAAGGATCCCCAAATGGGGATCTTGATTGTGATTGGTCAATGGATAATCATCCTTGAAAAATTGATGCGATTTCAAGTTGTTGTTGGTGAAATAAGAAATGTGATTCTGATCTGAATTCTGATGTGATATCGCAAACTTGGAAATGGAAGACCAACTGATGATAGTTGTGGATGAAACTTTGCAGGAATGCTTTCCGCACATAAAATCGCTTTCTTCACAACAATTTGAAATGATGAAATCAATGTTCATTGACAATAAAGATACTTTTGCGATATTGCCAACTGGACATGGGAAATCATTGCCATATCAAATCGCACCGCTGGTGGCAAGGAAACTTTATGCCTCGGAAAGTTTGCCATGTTTAGAAACAGAAAAATTGTCTTGGTTATTTCTCCACTGCTTGCAATCATGGAGATACAAGCTAGAGTATTGAATGATGCTGGTATACCGGCCGTTTAGAGATGGGTGTTGACATCAGTGATATCAGGTATGTCATGCATTATGGTTCTCCAAGAGATATTACTGAGTACATACAAGGAATTGGCAGGGCTGGCAGAGATCAAGTTTATGCACAGGCGATGCTTTACTTTTCAAAGCAACAGATGAGTAAAGCATCTCCTGAAATGAAGATGTATGCACAAAAAACAGATACCTGTCTGCGCCATACATTGTATGAAAAGTTTGAAAGAAATGAAGTAAAGAAACCATCTGTTAAGCATGAATGCTGTTGTTACTGTAACTTGTCATATGCTTGTGGACAAAATGAATCATGCTCCCACACTATACCAGAGTATGAAAAAGCTGATTATGGTGAAAAACCAATTTCCATTGTGCGTCATGTTACGCCAGAAGATAAGGAATTGTTTCAGGAAGTGCTTGTGGAGTATAGATCAAAGCTAACCCAGGAACACATGAACTGTACTACATTCACATCAAGGGAAATGTTGATTCGTCTTTCCATGGATGTGATCAAAGATGTTGCAGAACATGTATCTCACATCAATAACATGCTATACATCATGGAAAATACTAATGTTTGTAAGCGCAAGCATGCTGCTGAAATAATAATGATATTGCAGGATATTTTTGGTGATGTAGCTGATGCAGAACTTGTAAATGCTAAAATTGCCATCAGCAAAAAAGAAATGGATGAAAACCAGATGTCTTTGGCTGAACTGCATGCTGAAGATTTTGTTGATGAGGAAGATGGCTTTGAAATGGAAGATGATGCTTACTTTGATGATTTACAAGCCATCATCTTTTCTGACAGTGATGAGCTATCAACTTAAAATGACTGCCCAACCTACAGTATGTAATATGCATGCCCTTGGCACATATGTAATAATGACAATAACGAAAATGTAAATAATATGACTAATGGAGCTTTTGGACCATTATTGAGTACCATATTTCTCAGCGTATAAGTCAAGCTTCTAGGTTTGTAAAATACATGTGAAAAGTTGACCTTACATATACACCTGGTATTCATCGATGCCGGAACAGGGGGGCAAGGGGCGCGGCTGCTCCCCCTTGCCCTTTCATGAGGGGGTGCAGGGGGCAAGAAGTGCCCTTTTTGAATTATTACGGCTTTTTTGCTTTACAACAAGACGTATTGTGATCAACGGTCGCCATTGGTATTTAACTGAAACAGCAGATTAGATACAGCATAGCACCATGATATACAATACCATAAATTCTAGAATAAGCCCCCACCTTCGAATAAGCCCCCATCCTGATAATCACTTGCAAGGTATTGAGCCCAAGTATCGAGACGTTGAAGTTGTTTAGAATGTATTGCAAGTAGCAGCAAGTTTAAACCAATAACTTCATTGATTGGCTGCATAGTATAGCTTTTATTTTGCTTAATATTGGACAATAATCGGGCTAAAATTTAGTTTTTCCAAATAAGCCCCCGGGGGTTTATTCGACGATTTACGGTAAACTCAAAGGAAGGGCACTTTTGGACGTGGCATTGTTTTTAAATGCCACGCCCAAAAGTGCCCTTTAAAAATGTTTGAGCTCCTGTGCCCCAGTGTGCTTCCGGCATCCCTGCTTGTATTGCTAAAAGTCATGTATTCTTCCAAAAATTAAGGGTTGACTAATACAGCATGCCATGTTGACTTATACGCAAGAAATATGGTATTCTGCCCCCAGTGATTTTGGCAGTCATGTGAAAAATAGCTTGCTAAGAAGTATTGAAGAGAAAATTTTGATTCTATTCTTGATTCGATCAAAATACAGAGCAACTGATAGCAAGAGCTGAAGCAACACCAGAACGAGATCGCCTATTGATGGTTCCAGAGCCTCTCTCCCCCTCCCTCTTTTTTCTTCTTCTCATTTTTCCCTTTCCTCCCTCTTATTTAATTTTTCGAGTATCTTCGAGGCTTTGGTACCCAGGGTACTTTGCCTTAGGTTTCAATGTAATCACCAAAATATATAATTTATTACAAGAACTCCATGGTTATGTCAACCAAGCAATTTCAATTTGAGCAACTTTTTAACAGCGCATCACTTTAGCATTTCAATATCTTTGACAAAAACCCGTAGCAAATACAAAAATAATACATAATTATCTTGCTAAATAGACAGGGAAATTACTACAACCATCTAGCAAACTGCCTAACCCTAAATTTTATTTCGGATTCGGGTTTTCCATGTTGAAAAGTATCTAAAACTGCCAGGGGCCATTTCGGGCGTGGTCCAATATTCACGTGATTCATGACCACGCCTACTCACGGTCTGGAAAAAAATTTTTTTGGACTTTTCGAAAAAATTTTCACCAATGTATAGTGCATCATAAGGCAAGAAATAAATTATAAAACACTTACTACTTTTCTTTTACCGTTCGGGGGTTACAGCGTCCTAAAGTTTGTGTTGTTGTTGTTGTTAGAAAACATCAAGTTTGCGATACATCGCGTATAAGCCGAAATTTTCGATTCGAAGTCCATAGTTATAATAAAAATAGTTAAAATGGTGTATTTATACTATCTACGATGTATCTTTGTCTTGTCTAGAAGGTTTTATCGAAATATCAAGGCAGCCATCCGTTGCAAGAATCTTCACTGGACAGAAAGTCCCGAAACTTCTCACTCGCCTTCATCTGCTTCAGATAGTATGGCTGTTTCTGCGTTAGATATTCGGACATGTCTTTCCTGGCTATGAGAATTGAAGATATCTTCCGTTTTCTTTTCTTTGTTTCTGGCGCGGTGGCCTCACTTGACTCATCTCCTGCATCGGCGGAGGCCTTTTGGGAAGAATTTCGTTTTTTCCTCTTTTTATAATAAAACGACGCTGGTAACTGGCTTCCAGTAAACCACACTGGCGATACGATATTTTCCACAGGATCCCATTGACATCCGTTTTCTTCAAAAAAGATTGGTGGCACTTGCGGCAAGTGACAATGATATCACAAAATTGCTTGATAATGGCAGCGTTTAATTGCCCGTTCTGCTGACTTGGGGTCTAGTGGTATGCCCATAGATGATTTTGTTTTCATTTCTTTATATAGCCGTATTCTCCTACTCAAGTATACCTCATCTGCTTTTCCACTGTATGTATTTTTTCGAATGATTTCCTTTATATCTTCATTATCGTTTTCTTTTATGCTTCTTTCGCTTCCAAGTTTCTGTGATAAATCAACATCTCCTAGCTTCTTCTGGACTTTCTGGAGAACACGAACCTTTCCAGCTTTGTAAAAATGCGACCTTGAGTCACATCCTGTTAGACAATGCAGTGCTGGTAACGCAAGTGACAACTTCTCTCCAAGAAATTCGTTTATTGGCGCCATTATGCAGGAATTCCTGTCACTTTCCTCCCTCTAACATCCTTTGCTTGACACCTGTACCTGTTACATGCACTTGGGCTCCGGTTGCACCTCTTCTCTTCCGCAAACGGCTTTTGACACTCCTTTCATTCACCATTCCAAGCATTACCGGTTGTGAATTATTGAATGGCTGCATAAAGTGGAGAAGGCATTTTATCCAATCTTTGTAGGTCTGCTTAGGTTTTAACGACCTTACAGCAGCAATCCCATCAAAAAGTTTAACCGCACCCTTTGGAGCGACCGAGTTAACTCCTGATGACTGTGTTATTATATAGTTTCGGAAAGAAGCTTTCTCGCCTTGTCGTAGCATGGAACCGGTTGTCGCGATGGCCAACGGTACTGTACTGATCGGATGATCAAGTGCTTCTTCTAAAGATGGACATTTCGATATTATGAGTCTAAAGGCCTGACAGTCTTCTTTCAAGTTGTGAATTTCTTGGCGAGAAGTTATCACTTGCGTTACCAGCACTGCACTGTCTAACAGGATGTGACTCAAGATCGTATTTTTACAAAGCTGGAAAGGTTCGTGTTCTCCAGAAAGTCCAGAAGAAGCTAGGAGATGTTGATTTATCACAGAAACTTGGAAGCGAAAGAAGCATAAAAGAAAACGATAATGAAGATATAAAGGAACTCATTCGAAAAAATACATACAGTGGAAAAGCAGATGAGGTATACTTGAGTAGGAGAATACGGCTATGTAAAGAAATGAAAACAAAATCATCTATGGGCATACCACTAGACCCCAAGTCAGCAGAACGGGCAATTAAACGCTGCCATTATCAAGCAATTTTGTGATATCATTGTCACTTGCCGCAAGTGCCAGCAATCCTTTTTGAGGAAAACGGATGTCAATGGGATCCTGTGGAAAATATCGTATCGCCAGTGTGGTTTACTGGAAGCCAGTTACCAGCGTCGTTTTATTTTAAAAAGAGGAAAAAACGAAATTCTTCCCAAAAGGCCTCCGCCGATGCAGGAGATGAGTCAAGTGAGGCCACCGCGCCAGAAACAAAGAAAAGAAAACGGAAGATATCTTCAATTCTCATAGCCAGGAAAGACATGTCCGAATATCTAACGCAGAAACAGCCATACTATCTGAAGCAGATGAAGGCGAGTGAGAAGTTTCGGGACTTTCTGTCCAGTGAAGATTCTTGCAACGGATGGCTGCCTTGATATTTCGATAAAACCTTCTAGACAAGACAAAGATACATCGTAGATAGTATAAATACACCACTTTAACTATTTTTATTATAACTATGGACTTCGAATCGAAAATTTCGGCTTATACGCGATGTATCGCAAACTTGATGTTTTCTAACAACAACAACAACACAAACTCTGAGACGCTGTACCCCCCGAACGGTGAGAGAAAAGTAATAAGTGTTTTATAATTTATTTCTTGCCTTATGATGCACTATACATTGGTGAAAATTTTTTCGAAAAGTCCAAAAAAATTTTTTCCCAGACCGTGAGTAGGCGTGGTCATGAATCACGTGAGTATTTGACCACGCCCGAAATGGCCCCTGGCAGTTTTAGATACTTTTCAATATGGAAAACCCGAATCCGAAATAAAATTTAGGGTTAGGCAGTTTGCTAGATGGTTGTAGTAATTTCCCTGTCTAAAAACCAAGCCGACGGCAAAACTTGATAAAATAGATTATAGAATTGATAGAAAGAAACGACAAACAAACTTATCACGAACGTTAGCTGGTTGTTGTTTTACCACCCATAATGAAAGGAAGGAAGAGGTTGAATGAACAGATAACGACGTGAGGCGTGTGAATATTGGAGAAATCCATTGTCACTGCATCAGTTTGGGGTCAATTTTCAGCCCTTAACAATGCCAAAAAATAAAGCCGTATTCACACTACATAAGCTAACCCGAGTTAAGCTAACCCGGGTTAAGCTAGCCCAGGTTAGTTTTGATTTGTGGTGTAAGCGCTAATCTGGGGCAAAACTGGGTAGATAACATCAGGCAAGCGGCCTCGTTAAAAGGGCTTATGCAGCCAAAAGTGACATATCCTTTTTTTGCTGAAATGGAGAGAATTTAAGGTGCTTAGAAGCATGCCGCAAGTAGAATTTGAAAATATTTTGTAGTTTTTGAGTAATTCATTGCCAAAGTAAGCATTTTGGACAACTTGTAGAAACTGTGACATCACAGTGTTGCACGATCTCAGTAGACGCCCCCTATGAACCGCGGTCAACAAAACGCTGATTGGAGTGAACATTTTCAACGACAGTCACAGCGATGCTCTCTTGGGCCTGGCAGATGAATAAAATTGGAATGACTGCACTGTAATAAAATGAAGTTTAATAACTGCCGTGGACTTCTCAATGACATTATACGCTAACTATTCATCAACAGAACTTCTATTTTCAAAGCGGATATCAGTCTCTTGAAGGGGTAGGCCGTCACATGCAGAATCTTCATCGCCGTAGTCGACTCCAGGTCTGCTGGCGAGGGGCTCTCTTTCGTACGCGCCTCGAACATGCAAACTAACTACAGAATAGTCTTCGTCTTGTTCGCTGCTATTAGGACTACTTCTTGTTTTGTTCGTTGTCCGACCTAGAACTGGTATAATCACACCTATCCCACATTTTGAAATAAATGACAAGTTTCACTTCCAGTCTCATACTGTTTCTCGCGTCTGCGTTTCTTGTACAGAGCACAATAACTTGGTTCAATGTGGCGTCACAGAAAACCAAAATCACGAAAATTTTACTTTTTTCAAAAATTTGTTATAAATCCCATATTTGATCAAAAGCAACGGAAAGTAGCTCATAATGTGAGAAAAATATCGGGATTTTCGCCACTGGCTAGAGAATCAAAATCGCCCTGCACTATCTCAAGTTATTAAAAAAATTGTGACCCGAGGTCGAATTTTCCCATACAAACCCCATAGGAACACGATTCTCGTGTCATCACTGTGACGTCATCAATTTCTACAGACATGGATGGGTTTGAGCATAATTAAAACATACCTATATTCGTCAGAAGACACTCAAAATAGGTTCATAGTGATACTCAGATCTGTTTCTCTCCGTTTCAGCAAAGAAACGATATGTCATTTTTGGCTGCATAAGGGTCGAATCCGGCTAGTTGGGTTAGTTGCATATACACTACGAAAAAGTAGCCACGGTTAAGTTAACCTGGGGCAAACCCGTGTTAGTTTACGTAGTGTAAATACGACTTAAGACATAGCACACGGAGAGATGTTAATAAGCTTTGTAATGATGGTGTTGAAATGGTTTGAAAAACATTTGTACCGTATTTCCTCTAAAGAACGCCGCGGCGTTATTTTCAAAATCCAACTTTTGCATGCGGCGTTTAATAGAGGGCGGCGTTCATTAGAAGGAGGCGTTCTTTACAAAATGAAAAGTGAGATAAAAGAAAAAAACTGACAATGTCTTCTTTTCCGAAAAACACGCAATAATAGACTTTATGAAAAATGTTTTAACGTTCACAAATGATGTGTTCACGCTAAAGTATGTCAATGTCACTGTCTCCGTCAGAGTCCTCATCTATGACACGAAAACTTTCGTAGCTTTCGCTGACGTGTGTTTTCTAATAAACGCCCCTTGAAGATGCGGCGTTCAATAGAGAGCGACGCTCATTAGAGGACTGCGTCTATTAAAAATGGTTGGTTTAAAGTGCGGCGTTCAATAGAGGGCGGCGTTTATCAGAGGGCAGCGTTCTTTAGAAGAAATACGGTATTTATCATTGAAAACAACAGAGAAAACCGGACGCGTCGTTTTTTTTTTCATACTGGAGCCAAAGAGAGAAGTTGATTCGGTTCCGGCATGTACGTCACACAACCTCGGCCCAGATTGTTTTGTGTTGCGCGGCATTTTCCAGAAATGGTTGAAAATCGCACTCTTGGAGCCGTGAAGAGATTTAAAAACTGCATTACCTTTTTTACGTCAAAAACAACCCAGAAATGAAATAAAAAATATGGTGAGAGTAGCCCTTTAATTTTACTATTATTCTTATTGTGTTTATTATCTTAATTCCACTACCGTACGCTCACAAGCACATTGCCTGGCAACGGGCAATGGGCCTTTGCTGCAGAGGTGCAGGTATGTTGTAATTTTGTAGTTGATTGTCAGTAAAAACCTTTGTGATGCATAAATTTAGTATTAGGGGTGTGTTTTAGGAGATTAAAAATGTCAACACTAAGAACAATAGTTAATTTTTAAATAAGAGAAGTAGAATCATCGAGCATCGAATGAGAGGGTTCATTCGCTTATCCGCATAATTCGCACTTTTTCGCTCACTTGATTTAAGTAGTTTTTAAAGAATCTTTAGTTTAATTGTTGTTTATCAAAGACATGATTGTTCATCGATTATTCTGCAATTAACGTAAACCATCAAATCCTAACACAAAATACTTCATGGTGCCGTGACCCGGGATTGTAAAGTTGAAAAAATTATGGCAGAACTTACAAAAAAGATCCGCGCAAGAAATGGACACAAACTTGTTGTTAAAAACACAATTGCTAAAGTATATCGTCTTCTACCGCCAGCTGGTCGAGTAGCAGACATCGAAGTTCAAACGAAATTAGAATCCTACAAAAACACACTAGAAAGACAAAGTAAGGACATTGAAACACTCGATGCCGACATTATAAACGCTTTAGAAAAAGATGGTGATATCGAAAAAGACATACTAGATCGCGAAGAATTTGAAGAAGAAGTATCAGAAACGATTTGTTGCATTCAAAATATATTAAAAGCTCGAACAGAATCGCCGCATCGCATCAGCTGGGAAAGTCAATCACGGAAGGAAGCACAAGTCAAACTTCCCAAGCTGAATATGTTAACGTTTAATGGCGACCCGACGCAATGGATCTCGTTTTCTGAAAGCTTCAAATCAAGCATTGACGGAAATCAAAACTTAGCAAAAGTGGAAAAAATGAAGTATTTACAAGGTCTGCTATCTGGTCCTGCCGCAGAAACTATCAAAGGACTATCGCTTTCAGAAGAAAACTACGACGAAGCTTTTGAGCTGCTAAAAAGACGATTCGGAAATAAACAGATTATAATTTCGAAACACATTGAAAACATAAAGGAAATGCCAAAGGTAACTTCATTGTTTGAACTGGAAAAATTACGCTTACTTTTTGATAAAACAGAAACAGCAGTAAGAAGCTTAAGAAGTATTGGAATTCCAATAGAAAGTTATGGTACAGTTCTTTCTCCAGTTATCATGTCAAAGATTCCGAACGAGCTACGCTTAATTATCAGTTGAAAAACCTCTGATGTATGTGTATGGGAATTAGACGACATACTCAACTACTTTGGAGAAGAATTAACATTACGAGAACAATGTTCATTCAGTTCGATCGATAGCAATTCAGCCAGATTTTCAAGCCGTGAACAAACGTATCGAAACACTCAATCGCAGCCAACTACAAGTTCAACGTTGATCGCAAGTAGCACGCAGTTTAAAAATAACGATGAACGAAATACACCAAAATGTCTGTTTTGTGATAACCGACATTATTCTGCTAGCTGTTCAACGGTTACCGACCCCAACGTACGAAAACGAATTTTACGCGACAGAAGAAGATGCTTCATTTGCCTAAAGCCAAACCACATATCAAAGAATTGCCATTCAGGTACAAGATGCTATCGCTGTAAAAGTCGTCATCACAGTTCAATATGTGGAGCAATGGAAGAAAGACCTCATTCTCCGTCAAGACCTTCAACTGAGCCTCAATCGAAAGAAAACACTCAACAACAACAGGAATCGGTAACTACAAATTTATTTACCTTGCAAAATGTTAAAAGCAACATAGTATTGTTGCAAACCGCTAAAACCATTGCTCATCCAGTCAACAATCCACGAGATTTTAAGAACGTAAGAGTTACTTTGGATTCTTGTTCTCAACGCTCTTATATTACCACCGAATTAAGAGATAAGTTAAAGTTACCCACCATTTCTAGTCACGAAATTCTGATTAAGGAGTTTGGAAATGAAACTGGAACGTTAAATAAATGTGACTTGGTAAATTTAGCACTTAAGAGTAAAGATTGGGGCTCGATAACAATATCAGCATTTGTGGTAAAAACAATTTGCAGCCCTGTATCCTCCCAGGCAATTGACGTGGCAAAAAACATGTATTCGCATCTTAAAGGTCTGATAGTGGCAGACAGTGGAAGCGGAGCAGAAGATGTTGAAATAGATGTGTTAATCGGAGCAGATTATGTATACACTGTCATGTTGGACAAAGTAGTACAGGGGGAGCACAGTAACAGCCCCGTTGCAACTGCTACACGTTTTGGTTATGTGCTCAATGGTCCTGTACAACTACCAGGAAACACAATTGTGTCTTTTAACATCATTTCGTCGCATGTTTTGAAAAGTTCGGTAGTTATATATAACGATGAAGTTTTATCTAATCAAGTCAAACAGTTTTGGGACATTGAATCAGTAGGAATAAAAACAAAAGCAGAAATCCCAGAATCCTATGATGACGACATTTTGAAGGACAAGGTATCTTTCAATGGAAGTAAATATGAAGTTCGATTACCGTTTATAGACAATCACTCTATCATACCAGATAATTTCAGTTCAGCAGAACGTCGCTTAAACTCTCAATTAAAACGTTTAAAATCGCAGCCAGAAGTTTTTCATCAGTATGATACCGTTATAAAGGATCAGCTGAACTCGGGTATAATAGAAAAAGTTAACGATTCACATAAAGTAATTACAGGAAATGTCCACTACATTCCACACCGGGAGGTAGTCAAAGAAGATAGAAAACAACGAAACTACGTGTCGTTTACGACGCCAGCGCAAAAGTCGCAAACGAAGTCAGCTTAAACGAATGCCTGCATGCCGGACCTAACTTAACACCATTTATTTTCGACATATTATTAAGATTTCGGTTGAACAAAACAGTTTTGATGGGAGATTTGGAAAAAGCCTTTCATCAAATATCGATAAATGATGAAGATCGCGACTTTCTTAGATTTTTATGGATCGATACGACTGATACTAACGATTTCGAAACTATTAAGCTTCGATTTACGAGACTTGTATTTGGATTAACATCTTCGCCTTTCATCCTAAACGCCGTTATTCGATATCACTTGAATACGTATATTTCTGAAAATCCAGAATTTGTCCAGAACGTGTTGGATTCATTGTATGTTGACGATTATGTATCTTCGTTTCGAACGGACGAAGAATGTTTCGAGAAATATCGACAACTGAAATGTTTTTCTGAAGCTGGATTCAACATGAGAAAATGGGCTTCGAATAGTAACAAGCTATTAGACCGCATAAAATCACAAGAAAGCAATCCAGTTAATGCAGTGTGTGACGATGAAACAATTAAAGTGCTGGGTATATCATGGAACTGCGAGAAGGATAACCTGATTTTTGACCTCAGCATCTTCAAGGAATCGCAAAAAGAACAAACCGTAACGAAACGTTTAGTGCTAAGTACACTGTCTCGATTTTACGACCCTTTGGGACTGTCGTCACCAGTTATATTATCCTTGAAGCAACTGTTTCAAAAGGTTTGTAAATTGAAAATCAGTTGGGATGCTCCTTTACCCAAGGATTTTGTAGATATATGGAACAGTATCATATCATCGAATCTAAATAACTCTAATATCGTGGTAGAAAGGTCTGTCTTTGGAGGCATAAAATACGATACAGTTAAATCAATTCAGTTACACGGCTTCTCAGACGCGAGTCAGGTTGCTTATGGAGCAGCAGTATATTTAAGAATAGAAATGTTTTCTACAGTTTCAGTAAAGTTGATAGCTTCAAAAACATGCATTGCACCGATAAAGGGCACCACTATACCTCGCTTGGAACTTATGGGAGCACTGACACTCGCAGAGTTAATTAACACCGTAATTACAGTTTTGAAACACAAGCTTACTATTGGTAGAATATATTGTTGGTCGGATTCACAAGTTACTTTGCATTGGATATTGAACGAAAACAAAGTTTTGAAGCAACAGTTTGTAAGAAGTCGTGTAATACAAATAAGAGCAATGACGCCAAATGCTACCTGGGGATATTGCCCTACATCTGATAATCCTGCTGATGTAGCTTCCAGAGGATCTACTGTCGCAAAACTTCAAGCAAATCAACTCTGGTGGGAGGGCGCCCCATTCTTAAAATTGGATTTCGAATGTTGGCCAAAAGTCGATCTATTTTCGACTTTGATAACTGAAGAAGTAATTGAAAAACCTCAATCCACTCTTGTGAATAGCAATATAACGCATTTCGCTGTAAGCAAGGTTATGGCTTGTCAAGATTTTAGCAGTATTAACAGACTGTTTCGTGTCACTGCATTGGTCTTACAATTTATTGAAATACTTAAGGCCTGGTTACACTGTAGATAATGAATTAGATATTCCTCCAGACATACCACAAATAACCTTTCTGATAGATATCTTCGTGTGTAACATAACGCAAGATATCTAAATTCCAATTAGCGGCAAGAAGCAAACTGTCAAATCGTGCTGTGAAATCTTGATGAATAAAATCAAAACTTTTTTATTTTATTCATCAAGATTTTCCCAGCATGATGTGTCAAATCGCGAGACAAACAAACACCGACTGTCTCGCGTTGTATTCCTTGGCAATTTTGGAAGCGAAAAGCATCGTAAACGGTACATAATTGATTTTGAACAATAAAATGGACGCACAGAGTAAATTCACAAACTATGTCGGTGAAAATGGAAGCTGATAATGTTTTTGACATGAATTTATTTTATTAGAACATGAAATTCTGTACAACTTGAGGAATGGCACACCCCACAAAAAGTGACTGAAGAAATGTATGGAATGTATGATAAGATGTTTTCGATATTCTTTTACGTAAATACCTCACGGTTTGCCACTTTCCTCGCTGGTTATAGTTGAGTCATGATGCTTTAACTGTATTATCTAAATTATTATCTAAATGGCGCGTATACACTATAAGATAATCCTTTCCGTTTTTAGCGTTTCTAAATTGGGAATATCTAATTCATTATCTACAGTGTAACCAGGCCTTTATGAAAAAAGACATAATACCGGCAGAATTATATACAAGGGCACAGGTTATTTGGTACAAAGAATTACAGACCTCCTTTATCAACAACGAAAGTTTTAATAAGTCAAAGGAAAATCTTCACATCATTCGCGATTCTCAAAATATCATACGGGTTGGAGGTCGAATCGACAATGCTTCACTGCCTTATGAAACCAAATTCCCTATTCTACTTCCCAGAGATCATCACATAACAAAATTAATCGTGAAGAAATGCCATGCAAACGTAAAACACAACGGTCTAAAGGAGACTTTAACAGAACTAAGATCACGATATTGGATCATAAAAGGAAGACAGGTCATAAAATCAATCCTGTCAAAATGTGTTACGTGTCGTAAAATAATGGGTAAACCCTTCGAAACGCCTACGACACCGCCATTGCCTTCATTTCGCGTATCAAGTGAAAATGCCTTTTCACAGATAGGAATAGATTTTGCTGGACCTTTATTTGTCAAAAATATATACTCATCAACAAATGAAACATTCAAAAGTTACATCGCCTTGTTTACTTGCACAAATACCAGAGCCATTCATCTCGAATTAGTACCTGATCTTCAAGCTAACACGTTTATTCGAGCACTTCAACGATTTATCGGTCGCCGCGGCATCCCCGCCTTCGTAATATCTGATAACGGCTCAACATTCATTGATCGCAAGGTGCAAAACTATGTAAAATCTAGATACATTGAATGGAAGTTTAATGTCCCTACTGCAAGTTGGTGGGGCGGCGTGTTTGAATCTCTGGTAAAACTCACAAAACGATGCTTGCGTAAAACTCTTGGAAACGCTAAATTATCCTATGAAGAATTAGAAACAGTTCTAATAGAAACTGAAGGAATTTTGAACTCAAGACCGCTTACCTTTGTATATAACGATATATCACAGCCTCCGCTTACGCCTTCGTGATTAATAGTTGGACGTTGACTACTGAATAAACCCGCAATTTCAGAACAAAATAGTGCTTCGAATCATAAAACATTAGTAAAACGTTCAAGACATTTACAGTTCTTATTATCGCAGTTTTTTAATCAATGGAAAACGGAATATCTTACGTCACTTCGTGAACGTGCCTCGCGTGTATCATCAAAATCGTCACTTCGCGTTCCGAGACAAGGTGAAATCGTGTCTATCGCTAAAGATAAGATACCACGTCAACGATGGGCAATGGGAAAGATAACTAAAGTATTTCACGGTAAAGATAACATCATTCGCGCTGTCGAATTAAAAACATCTGATTCAGCTGGAAAATCAATAATTATAAAGCGACCGATACAAAGACTATATCCTTTAGAAGTTGATGTAGAAGAGAATAAGAAAGACGAAAAGAACTCGGAGCAAGACATGCCAATAAAGTTCGTAGCTGACGAAGATGTTTCTGAACTCATATGTAACGATAAATAATCTTAGTGTTCTCGCTGATTGACCTCCGTCAATCAGGGGGGAGTATGTTGTAATTTTGTAGTTGATTGTCAGTAAAAACCTTTGTGATGCATAAATTTAGTATTAGGGGTGTGTTTTAGGAGATTAAAAATGTCAACACTAAGAACAATAGTTAATTTTTAAATAAGAGAAGTAGAGTCATCGAGCATCGAATGAGAGGGTTCATTCGCTTATCCGCATAATTCGCACTTTTTTGCTCACTTGATTTAAGTAGTTTTTAAAGAATCTTTAGTTTAATTTTTGTTTATCAAAGACATGATTGTTCATCGATTATTCTGCAATTTTACTGCCCTTTGTCGTGCTGTTTCGTCCCCGAATGGCGCGATTTTAAAGAATTTTCTGCGGCAATGGTCCGAGTTTGCTCTATTGATTGCTGCCAACTGTTGACAAAGGATAACTTTGACGTCACCGGTGTCTTTGCTTCGTCAAACAATATGTCGACAGGCTACTTCGGCGACCTACCAAGCATCAGGTAAAATGGTGAAAATCCAGCAGCCGAATTTTTAGTGCAATTATTCGCGTGCGTCATTTTTCTAGACTGTCCTTCCACTTTGATTTCTCCTTCTCTGTCATGGTTCGAACCATTGAAAGGATGGTCTGGTTGAAACGCTCGGTCTGTCCATTACATTGGTGCTGTGCGAAGTTTCCCAATACCAGATAATTTTTAAAGCTGTTGGACGAGTTTATTTTCAAATTGTTTGCCTTAATCATGCAGAATATATTCTGAAAATCCAAAACGTAGGTAAAAGTCGTTGAATAGTTTCTCTGCAGCTGTGCATGCCTCTTTGTTCCTAGTTGGATATGCTTGTGCAAATCTTGTAAAGTTATCAGCAATAATACGAATGTATTCACACCCTCCTATACTACGCTCAAGATGCAGGAAATCAATTGATACCAATTCAAGAGGCGTGGTTAATGTAATGTTCTGCAACGGTGCTCTTGTACTTATATTTGGTGGTCTGTCTTTCAAGCAAGGGCAAGTCTTTGTGACATATTCATGAATCTGTGTGTACATGAGAGGTCAATAAAACCGTTCACAAGCCAGGTCGAAAACTCGGTTTGTCCCCAAGTGCCCTATGTTGTTGTGTAGTTCTTTAATTACCAGCGAGCGATACCTTCTGGGAAGAACAAGTTGATCAAGGTCGCCGGAACAATGTCGTGGAATGCCTAAGTCTGTGAAATAAAAACGATCCCATTCACGTAGCAAAACTTTCACTGTGAAGACTTTCATGCTTTGCCTCGTCAGCCGATGGTTTATGTCCGTCATGTTTAGAACTAATGATCCTTGAGATGTCTTGATCAAGCACTTGGGCTTCAACTATCTCCTTGGTGCTTATCTGGCAAAGGTTTTTATAATTCATCTGTTGATCGCTGCCATCCAGCTGGATTCATTGCGTTCCTGAGCCTTTACGTTATTAACGATGGCATTAATTGTGTCTTTGGATGTTTCTTCGGTGCAAAGGCTCTGATAGATGATATGCACCTTGACGTCACAGAACTTATTCTTTTCGGACTGAGTGGTAAAATGGGTGGCAGAATGGCGGCCACGAAAAACGCGCCGAAGGAAAACGCCTCTTTTGGAGCTTGTCATTCGCCTTCTGTATATTACTCTCGTCTCACTTCTGAGTTAAAATTAGTTTACGACCAGAAGTCGTTAATTTTACAGATATCAGACCCATATTTATTGAAAAAGTCTGATTTTGATACTCCTCCGGAGCAGTGGCCTAAATTTTCTTACGCAGCCGTTTACAATTATCTGGTTACTTCAAAAAGTAATTTTACTCAAAAAGTTTGGAAGCTTATAAAGGTATGAGTGTATATCCGTATGTTGTCACTTGCCAAACTTATGAGGAATTTTGTAAGCGAATCCAGCCCCCCTTGTATCATTTTTCTGGCAAAGTACGACACTTGCAGTATTTCACAAAAAAGGCCTAATCAAGCTTAGGTCGTCGTTAATGATGATGAATCTGTATGTAGTGGACATTATACTTGTTTTGTCGGACAAGGGGAAGTCTACTCTCATGTTGCAGCAATTTTTTTATATTTATAGTGTTTCTGAGTTCAAAGAATAGTCTACATCTCCTTGTACTTCCGAATTTTGTTCTTCGTTGGGTAACAACTCAACTCGCCCCGCTACCAGTTGACATATTAGTTATATTAGATATATATACATATACACCAACTCTGTTTGATAACACAAGGGGTTACACATTGGTCTATTGGGTAGCTTTGGGAAAAGCTGTTTAAAGGGTGACAAATTCATCGCCGCTATTTCATTCCAGAGGAACAACAGACTCACAGAGGTTGCAAAGAGCTGAAACATACAACCAAGACATCATCAACAATGCTATCTTTTTCTGCAGTTTTGCTCATCAGCAACTTGATGGGAATGATGCTCTGCACCATTGTAAATTTATTTCGAAGCAGTCCAATTACTCTTTCCACATGGATTCGTACATGGAATATCGCGTCTACAAGAACTCTACAAAGCTAAGGATAATTTATTGGAGGAAGAACTGCGATATTATCCAACTTTTTGTAACTCAATTTATAACTATTGACGAGATGTTGTCATCCTTTAAGTTCTCACTATCACTTTTCTGACCTAGACATTAAGGAAGCATATGTATTTAGCTATATACGTGAAAAGCAGATAATTATAATCTCACATCCCAATCAGAGCAATCCGTAGGGAAAAAGTGGTGAATAAATACAAATATGTTATGGCCTACCCGGAGTGAATCCTGCAAACCAAGGCAAGGTCAATATTTCTATCTGGGTTTATTTTGGCAGCAGAAATCCATCTTTCCCTCCGTTCAGGTCTTTGGGAATTCGATAAATTTTGACCTCATCCTTAACCCATTTTTCGTGCCACCAAGAACATTAAGTCTTAACCATTTTGAAAAAATATCGCTGCAAAATCAAAATTTGTTTTACGCGCCCTCTTTTGCTCATCACCAGCCTCTCTTGTCAATGACAGAGATTTGTGTACTTCGGCATAACCTTTTTTCTAAAAAGCCGCGAGCCTTGGCCGAAAGGCTGTTTTCGGTCAAGTTTTTTGTAAGAAAGAAAGTCTATCAGATAAAAATCTGATTTCATTACAGTGACACATGACAAGTGACAAATTTTTTTGCAAATCTGACTTGGCATCATTGACTGTAACGTCAATATGCATATCATCTATAGTAAAGGGGCAACCGAGAAAGTGCATCTGCCTCATTGTTGCTTGAACCGGGACGATATCGAATCTTGAAATTGAATTCGGCCAACTCCGCAATCCACCTGTATCCCGTTGCGCTCAACTTGACAGTAACACATATGTTAGTGGGTTGCTGTCAGTGTAGACTTCAAAACTTGGGGCATATTACAAGTAATCACGGAAATGATTGCAGATGGCCCACTTCAGTGCCAAAAATTCAAGTTTTCCTGCATGCATGTGGTATCCTTTTTCCACCGGAGTCAATGTTCTAGAACAATAAGCAATAACACCCAGCGTTTCAGCTTCATCGGCTTGATATAACACAGCACCTAGTCCATCTTTGCTGGCATCGGTGTGCAGAACAAATTCCCGATTAAAATCTGGGTATGCTAAAATTGGAGGAGATGTTAATGCACCAATCAATGTCACGAGAACCTGTTGATGGTTTGCTGTCCATGATATTGTGTAACTTCCTGGCAATTTACCATGTTTCGCCTTTCCTTTGGACTGTCTCTTCAATGTCTTTGATCCCTCTTTGGTCTGTCGTCGAGCCGAAGGAGTTCAGCTAATGGTTTCGCTATCTTGGCAAAACCTGGTATATATACGGTAGTATCCAAGAAGACCCGATAATTTCCGCAACTCACCAATGTTTTTTGGTGGCTTGTCCGATAGAGATGTTATCGCCTTGATGTTGGATAAATCAGGTTTACACCCTTGTGGAGAAACAATGTGGCCAAGATAGCACACCTCGCGTTTGAAGAATTTGAATTTACGTGCTTTCAGCTTCGCTCCATGTTTGTTGAGGCGTTGCAGAACTGTTCGTAAATGCTTGATGTGGTCCTCAAAACTTGGACTAAAAACAATGATATCGTCCAAATAAGGGACACACAATTCATCTCGTAAACCTGACAAACACTTTTCCATATACCCTTAAAATACTGAGGGCGCGTTGGTTAAACCAAACGGTATTCTTTCCCATTCGTATAAGCGCCAGGGGGTAACGAATGCAGTGCATTCGTTGAATGCAGTGTTCCCACCGAGATTTTCCACTCTTTGTTGTATTCGTGGCAACGGGTGTCTGTCTGCTATCGTCTTTTTCTTTAAAGCGCGGTAATCTACGCATAGTCTCAACGCTCCATCCTTTTTCGGACACATACAACTGGCGACGAGTACGGAAATTTTGACTTGCGAATAAAATTCTTGTTCAGCAAATCCTCAATGTAAAGCTTTATTTCTGCAAATAATTGTTTAGGAACATTCATATATGACTTCTGTACGGGTATATTGTCTGTTAGATTGATATCCAGCTGTAATTCAGGAATTTGGCCAACATCTGCGTCACTTACGTCACGAAAATACAGAGGACACGTTGTGGAGCATTTTCAGCACTATATCTTTTTGGTCTTCAGTTAGTCTTTGAAGATTCGCCTCATTCATAACCGCAGAATTTTCTTCACATTCGCTGGAAACAGGACTCACTTTGACGGAAATGTCATCAGCTACTAGTTGGGGTGTTGGAAGGTTTTTTCTCGTGACATCAACCATTGTTACTGAACGAACTTGTTCAACTCTACCAAGTACGGTGCGACCCTGAATAGTAATGTCCTGGCTAGTTGTGTTTCTTACAGGGATGTCAATGCGAGAATTCGTCGGTTTCACAGTGACAACTTTATCGTGCAACTGCAGTCCTTCAGGCCATGTTTCGACGTCATTATGTTCAAACATAAACAGTGTTGCTTTTGAAACAGTTTGTATTTTGTATTTGGATACGACATGGGACAGCCACTGAAGCATTCTTTGGAATTACAATACGATTTTAGTAGCTTTGACAGGAAATAGTAATTCTTTCTTGGCATCCTCCACAACTTCAACAAACGTTTGTCAGCTTTAACTTGATTTAATGGTGAAACCAAGGGAGCAACAAAACTTTCAGATGGTGAACGATGCTTTGTCTCCAATTCTTCAACCACGTTAAACCCAACGATAACAATATCAATATCGCTTTCAGTAACTAAAAAAGGTATTTGAATATTATCCGTACAGTCTCCTGGCAACGCAAATACGAATTCAACAAATCCAACATATGGCAAATCGGAACCATTGGCTGTTTTAAAGTCCAATGTTTGACTGACTCCTAAAATGTTTGAAACATCAGAAATTTTCGTATCTGGGGAAACATCACGCAAGAGCACCGAGCAATACCGTCATTGTCTGGTTATAATTAACTAATTATAATGATCTTATTCTCTAATTATCCAAGCAATGTCTAGCGTACACTCCATGAAACATTTTTTGCCGATTAATTTGACAATTTTCTGATGTGTTTTTGGAGTCAAATGAGACGAATAAAAGAAATCATCTTCAGAGTCACCAATTATTTTGTCCTTGTAATTCCTGTTCATTGAGCTCTGTGCTATGGCTTGACAAATGTTTTTATGTCCAGACAAGTCTCTTTTTTTGACAATTTTTCGTAAAATAATCAACAGTTTTAAACTGGCCACAAGTGCCGAAATTACATTTGATAGTGTCTTCTTTTAAACAAAAATGTCAAATTAGAGTCTCTTTACTCTTTGAAGCTAGTGCTTCAATTGCTGGCTAATAATTCTCTTCGGTTATCAACAAGTGGCTTATTGCATTTGCTGCTGCACTCTTTAACAACCCTTTCAAATAGTGCATCTTGTTTACCCTCGCCAAAGATGTATTTGATGAATGTTTCGTTCAAAAACGTCCCAAAATTGGATCCATTCCTTCGGGTCCTAGTTAAAGTTCTTCATTTCGATTTTTGGCAATCTTATTGAGCTTGCTGGGTGTGCTCTTGGCTGCTCAACCATCTCTGCATAAGCACTTCTCGTGTTAGTTGGCCATTCCCATTCCGTTCTCCGGGGGCTCGGGGATTCTATGGACCGTGTGTTCGGTGAATAGATGGAACTAATAAAACTTGCATAATTTCAACTGGAAGTATATTACTTTGCGTGTCCATCCCACTTTGTTGAAGATCACTGTCCCACTCAGATCGAAGGCCAAAACGACAGAAACCCACCCCATTTTTGTTTAAGATCGCTGTCCCACTCAGATCGAAGGCCAAAACAACAAAAACCAACCCCACTTTTGTTTAAGATAGCTGTCCCACTCAGATCGAAGGCCAAAACAACAGAAACCCACCCCACTTTTGTTTAAGATAGCTGTCCCACTCAGATCGAAGGCCAAAACAACAGAAACCCACCCCACTTTTGTTTAAGATAGCTGTCCCACTCAGATCGAAGGCCAAAACAACTGAAACCCACCCACTTTTGTTGAAGATCGCTGTCTCACTCAGATCGAAGGTCAAAACAACAGAAACCCACCCCACTTTTTTTGAAGATCGCTGTCCCACTCAGACCGAAGGCCAAAACAACAGAAGCTCACACCACTTCTGTTTAAGATCACTGTCCCATTCAGGCCGAGGGGCAAAACAACATAAACCCACCCCACTTTTTTTGAAGATTACTGTCCCACGCAGATCGAAGGCCAAAACAACAGAAACCCACCCCACTTTTTTTGAAGATCGTTGTCCCACTCAGATCGAAGGCCAAAACAACAGAAACCCATCTCACTTTTTTTAAGATAGCTGTCCCACTCAGATCGAAGGCCAAAACAACAGAAACCCGCCCCAATTTTGTTGAAGATCGCTGTTCCACTCACATCGAAGGCCAACACACTAGGGAGGTGGCGCGCGACGCGCGCCAGCCTTCCTAGTCTCATTCATAAGATATCTAGTCTGGGGAATGTTTGTCCCGTGTTAGCCGTAGCTTCTAGCACCGCATCCGTAATCTCCGAACATAAAAATGTCAACAGTCCTCCGGGCTCATCGATTCTTCTTAAGACAAGCAAAGCAGTCGCAACTTCCGATAACAAAAAGATCCCAGCCAAGCCAAAATTTTCTTTGATGAAGGTTCTCAAGGTAGCTACGTCCGAACTGCCTTTGGCGCGAGTAAGATTTATCTCCTATTTCGTATGAGTCGTTGTCTATGTTTGGTTTTGGTGATACTGTCGTTGAACAAACTTACGGAATCGCAAACGTTGGGTTAGAAACTCCCTCTGGCATTGAACATATTCGTGTTCTTAGTGTTGACAACATCGTCAAGCCTTCAAACCAACAAAACCTTACCAATGAAATAAATCTTCATCATCAACTTCAAGATTTCCGTTTAGCCAATGACTTTGTGGACAGTTCATTTGTTGTTGACATTCTGCTGGGTGCTGATATTGCTTAAAGTGCCCCTACACTTTAATTTTTTATTGGCTGAGACTATAGATTCGAATGCATTGATTCTGAATCCGTTTATATTTTTTAGGCCGTCGCCTGTGGCTTTCTATCTTGCTTTAAAATGGACTTCCGTTGCACATATCGCAAGACTAAGAAGTTTTCATGCAGAAACGTAGTTTACGATGTAGCTAATAAGATGCAAAAAACCCCCATTCGTAAGTGTGCACAATAGCGTGAAATCGGGGGGCAAAGTTACGACTCAAATGATGACATCATCAATTTTCTAAAATAATGAATATATCGCCTCAAATACTCAAAAGTAACAGAAAATGCATATTATACTTTTCTCTTTCATTAATTAATCATGTTTAGCAAAAGCATTACACCAGGTTAGTATTTATGGGGGCTGGGAACACAAAAGCTTTCATGTAGCTGCGGAGGAGCATTTGGTAAAACAGAAGTTATATGGATAATTTATTACGGCCCTCGCTGCTAATTTTTCATAAAAGCCCACATTAAAACTCAAATCCACACCTTATTTAAAATAATAACCCGTCCAATTCCAGTGATGTAGCAAAAGGGGGCACTTGCACCCGGAGCGCTGGGTTTAAATGGGCACAAAATCTCCAAATTTTCCAAAAATCTTCTTTATCTGGGTGGATTTTCAGATTTATTTATAATGTAAAAAAATGTCCGGAAAAGTTGTCAATTTGGGCGAATGGATAGGACAAGCTGCGATTATATGATTTCTATGGAGGGGCAGGGCCGTGGAGAGACGGCCTGGGCCCCTGAGCGAAGCGAAGGGACGGGCCCTATAGCGCCGTAGGCAAAAAATGTTTGGGTACCACGCCCTTTTACAGTGGACCACCCCTTTTACAATAAACCACACCCTTCAAGCCACTGATTTTTTCTTCAATGCTATTCAATGCTTTTCAGTCACTATTCAGTCACTCAGTTTTGCAATTGTGCAGCAGCCATAGTATTGATTCTACATAAACTGCAAGGATTAAGTAATTTAGAATTGGGATGCGACTATCTGGCTATTGTTGCAAAGATACAATATTTAACATAGTTTCCTGCTGTAGTGGTTGATGATACTTGAAATAGTAGCTTGCGAGCTTTCATGTTTGCGAAGTCGTTTATGATGTCCTTAAAATCAAGAGTTTTTGCAATGTCATTTTCAATGCTCAACACTGCAAGATCTGTCAGCTTTTCCTGAGTCAGCGTGCTTTGCAAAAAGTTTTTTATCAGCTTGAGTTTGCTGAAGAAGCGCTCTGCTGATGCAACTGTCACAGACAACGTACAAAATATTCTGAGGGCAGTGCGAACATTGTAGAATATTTCTTCCAGGTGAAACCTCGCTATCTGGTTCAGAACCGCGTGAGGATTCAGTGCTTTCTCCCCAAAACTTGTAATATCCACGGTTTTCATGTGCACTACTTCTTCTTCGAGTACCACTGGACTGCTGTCATGTCCGTACCTTTTGCCAAATTTAACGCGCGCATCGTGAATTGCTTCGTCAGAAAGCTCCAGATATTGCCAAAGAAAAGAGAAAAGCTCATTGATGTGATATGCAGCTTCATAGTGTGTTGTTATTCCTGCAAGAATCAGTTCTATAGAAATGTAAAATACTTCACGTTTGAAAGCACTTCCATGAATGCTTGGCTGTCTTCAGGATCCTCGAGTAATGAGCGCTTATGTTTACGCTCTGTTAGAAATTCAGCAGAAATGCTCATGGCAGTGGCAACTAAAATGCACTCGTCAACAATTTGAAGCCATTTCTCGCGGAGTTGCTTCAGGTCGGCGACAAGACTCTGGAGATCGGCAGCTTCAACATCGATAGTTGCTTTTCTTGCTTGCATCACCTGGTTCCTTTGAAAGGTGGAGCTTTCTGATGAATTATTTCACGATGCGTGCGTTAAATTTGGCAAAAGATACGGAGATGAAATAAGTAAAATGGCGCTCGAAGAAGAATTATTGCACATAAAAATAAAAAAATTAGGCAGACAGAATTCACCGGACCCTTCAGGGCCGGGGCCCTGGATCTACCACCCCCTCTAACCCCCCTCTCTACACTCCTGTGGGGGCGCCAAAATAATGTTTACCCCGGGGCTGACTATGCTCTCTACGCCCCTGGCAGCGGGTACCACTAAACTGTGAGCGAAAGCAGTAGAGTGTTGGGAGCCAGAGTTCCATAGAATCCAGGTTACTCTATTACCCCGCATATAAGTGGCATTAATACTGTAGAAGTAACTCTGCCCGAAAATCTTACCAGATCTCAACTGGACGCCTCTGGGGACAGCTTGCTTTACTAGCTTTTATTACAATTCCCATACTTAGTGCCTTGCCAATTCATTCGCCCAAATTGACAATTTTTTCGGAATTTTCTTTACATTGTATAATAAATCTAGAAAATCCACCCAGATAAAGAAGATTTTTGGAAAATTTGGAGATTTTGTGCCCATTTGAACCCAGCGCTCTGGGGGCAAGTGCCCCCTTTTGCTACATCAATGGAATTGGACGGGTTATTATATTAAATAAGGTGTGGATTTGAGTTTTAATGTGGGCTTTTATGAACAATTAGCAGCGAAGGCCGTAATAAATTATCCATATAACTTCTGTTTTACCAAATGCTCCTCCGCAGCTACATGAAAGCTTTTGTGTTCCCAGCCCCCATAAATACTAACCTGGTGTAATGCTTTTGCTAAACATCATTAATTAATGAAAGAGAAAAGTATAATATGCATTTTCTGTTACTTTTGAGTATTTGAGGCGATATATTCATTATTTTAGAAAATTGATGATGTCATCATTTGAGTCGTAACTTTGCCCCCCGATTTCACGCTATTGTGCACACTTACGAATTGGGGTTTTTTGCATCTTATTAGCTACATCGTAAACTACGTTTCTGCATGAAAATTTCTTAGTCTCGCGATATGTGCAACGGAAGTGCAAGATAGCAAGGGACAGGCGACGGCCTATTTTGATCTGATGCGTAGTTGTTGAGATACGATGCAACGCGTGCCAATTTACCTACTATGACATCATAGTAGGTAAATTCCAATGTAGTGGCTGCTCGTTGTGCTCAGTGGCGGAGGGCGTAGGCCTACATTCAGTATAATAAATAGTGTTTGTGTTGCGCTTTTGTCGTGTCTCGTTATGTGTATTCGTGGGTATTTGTGCAATTTTGGTGATCAGAATCGAATAGAAAGTTTCCATAAATTAACATTCTTAGTCGGATAGTAGTTCGTGACAGTAGGGATTGCAGTGCCGATGCCGAGGAATGCGAAGATGGCAAGGGGATAGGATTGATCGTATCGTAGAGCAAAGCAGACCGTTGATAGTGTTTTGTTTGTTTGTTTGTTTGTCGCCTTATTTTAATTCGAAATATATACCTAGCTTCATAATTAACAAAAATTAAGAAACTAATCTAATTTGAATATCTACATACTAAAATTTAATTAAATACAACCCTCCCCAAGAAATCTACATAACCCCTTAAATACATTACATATAACTGACAAATTTTTACCGTTTTATATACACTTGATAAAATTATACCCCTTCAGAATGTACACCCGCATTTTATTTACTAATGTGATATGCCCAGTCAACCACATGTATCAAACTGACATACATTGCAGTTACATCTAATTCCGTCCCAGTTTTTCATCAAACATTTAAAATTTGCAATATTTTCTGCGGATTTCATTTCCGTTGGTAAGTTATTCCATATTTTTGGTCCTAGGGCTTTAAGACTATTTGAGCCAAAAGTGACTTGGTTAGGTCTATGATGAGACAAATCATAAGGATTTCTTTGAGAACGACCAGATAAATTTGTTTTATGTTTGAAAATATCCTTCATAAAGCGTGGGTTTAATTCATTCAAGGTCTTATATATCTCACAACAAAGGGTTTTCAAACGGGAAATATGCATAGTGCATTTTTCTGATTTCATCAGTAGATGTTCATAAGAAGATTCGTTATCACTATACAAAAACCTCAGCGACCTTTCTTGTATTTTCTCAATTTTTGCGATTGATTTAGCACTTGAAAAATGCCAGACCAGGGGACAGTAGTTGAAATTAGAGAAAATAAAACTCTGCACTAAAATTTTCTTTTCTTCAAAACCAATAAAAGATTTTAATCGTTTCAGAGCATTTAGCTGAGCAGCAGCCTTTTTGCAAGTTTCCGATATATGTGTACACAATAGGCGAGTCTTAATGAATTATGCCAGCGGAAATCACAATATATAAAAAATCAACATTTAGTGATCACTAAGCAAAACAACAAGATCAATATATTAGTAACTGTCAACATAGGATACCGTGATACCGATGAAGGAGAAACCTGATGCATTTGATCCCATTTGGCTGAGAACTTTTTCGCTGAAAGCTATGAAAGAGATGTAAGCAAGAAAAGAAATTGTTGGGGAATCTCCACACGCGCTATCAGTGGCGTTCCTTTATTTTGTCCGTGCTTTAATGTTTGTTTGAACACGTGTTATTTTAACCTTAAGAAACTGTGATTTACGTAAAAACCTCGTTTTGATGCCGAGTTAGGAAATTAAGCAATAAGGTATTAGTCAGAAACATTAGTCATTAACGTTCTAGAAACTTCGCTATTGCATTCGTGTTAACCTACGTATTTTAATTCTGTATTTTCATTGGTCCGAATATAGTTAAACTTACTTGTGATTGGTTAGAGTATTTTAGAAGTTCCTTGCTTGTCATTATAAAGGCATGTAAAATGAATTTTCATGTATGAGTTGAATTTGAGAGAGATTTTCATGATGTACGTTTGAGTTTATTGAAGAAAAATTGTGAAAACGTATGATTGCCTTTCTCTAAGAGTTGTTCTGTTCATTTAAGAATTAGTGCGGTAGGTTTATTGCGATAATTCCTACAGAAATGTTGAAAGAAAACTTTCTGGGCATTTGACTGGATCTGAATTATTATCTTTTTGTTGTGTATGTGATGAAGCAAAAGTGTATATCAAAATTCAATATACGCAATAATTTAGGCCATCATATCCGTGTCAGTCTAAACCTTTGGGGTTTGAAGAAGCTTGAAACGATTCGATTTTCATTTGGAACAGCAAGTGTAGAAAATCTGCAACAAAATTCCTTATTACTACACATGAATTTCGTTATTGTACCGAAATTATTGCGCTTTGTTGTTTGACTTATGTCATTCATGATGATGCGTCCATAGAATTTCTTCCGTCGTTTTGATGAAATCTATCCATCTCCTCCTCACAGTTTTAGGGCGATCATCCTGATAAAGCAGAATTTTGTGAAGCCATACAAATTTTGATTTATCGGGTGTATTTCCATGGGCTAGCAAAACACATCGATATGGCATATTTTCTCAGTTTTATCATGTTTTGATGCTCTTCTTGGCATCCCCGTTCCCGTACAGTTTTAACATTGCACGGCCCACGCCCTCCTCCACTGAGCACAACGAGCAGTCACTACATGGGAATTTTGTAATTCCTCCCCACAGCTGCAAACTCATCGCAAGCCTTTCAATTTTCAACGTCATAATGCGCCGACCTGTTTCTAATCATCAAAGTCAAAAAATCAAATATCAAGCTCATCGTGTGCGAGAAAATTGATGTCGGATTTGTTGCTTCAGTACGGGAAAATGAACGGGGCACCAATGGCACCAACTATGATGTCATAGTAGGTACATCCCAGTCCTAAAAGTTGACCACGAAAAATGGCGAAAATGACGAAACATCTACACTTCCCCACGTTATAACTGGTTAACTAGACGTCAGATTTAAATACTATTTTCGGATCTGAAATCAGCGAAGAAAGTTTTATCGATATAAAGAATAAAAAAATAAGGTGTAGGGGCACTTTAACGATTTCTCAGAAACGTTTTACAAGATCCCGCACGACCTTTTGTTTAAGAATCCGCATTCAGATACGTTTTATCCGGTCCGTTGACAACACGAGAAACCCTTCTATTGTTACCGCTGTAAACTAGACTCATTACATTGAGTCCCTGTGTTTCACTGGACTCTCTCTCACCTACAGGTGTTAGAGACAAAATCTACGTCTTGTGGTAATCAATGATGGAACTATGTTGACAGTTACTAATATATTGATCTTGTTGTTTTGCTTAGTGATCACTAAATGTTGATTTTTTATATATTGTGATTTCCGCTGGCATAATTCATTAAGACTCGCCTATTGTAATGAGAGTTCGTTAGAGATTTAGAGATTGAGTTACGGATGATTTAAGGTTGTTTATGAATTGACTGTTTAGTTAGTCATTGAGAGAAGTTAAATTCTCAGAAGAGTGTTATCTGCTTGTAAGGTCTTTAAAGAAGGAACGTATCGAAATTTAAGCAGCAAACTTGTTTCATAAATTGTTGAGTTGTGTACACGGCAAGGAGGATTTTTCAGATTTCTCTGGTTGAAGATGCAGAACTAGTGAATTCAAATGGTTGAAAAAGTAAGAGTTTTCGAAACGTTACTTTTGCAAGTCCTGCTATCAACAAATAAATTGCTATGTCAATGCAAAAGGCTTCGCAAATGGACAAAGCCAAACCCTCAATGAGTGTAAAGCAAGTTCTATCAAAAATTTACAGGAATGTTTTGAGCTGCAAATTACCGGCTTATTCCCAAGTCCCTCTAAAAACCAAAACATTTTCATGGAAAACGCCAAACAAAATATCTTTCCTGAACCAGTTGAAATGCATTACTGCTTTGACAACTTTTCTTATATACAAGAAATGAGCAAAAACACATCAGAGATCAGCAAGTTCCACTACCTGATTGAGCTAACAAAAGGAAAACCTAGACAGGATATTCTGGGGCTTCCCCATTCAGTAGACGGGTACGAAGAAGCAAAGAGAATATTGGTTTCAACATATGGAAAGGACTCTAAGGTCCACAAGGCACTGATAAAAGAAATAGAGAATCTCCATCAGATCACAAACATTCATAAAACAGCGAGTGTTCATGAATTTTACAACAAGCTTTCTCGTACAGTGCGAACGCTTGCAACACTCAAGAAATTAGATTCAGCCCAAAGTACAGTGTACACTCTATTGGATAAACTTGGGCCAGTCAGGGAGATTTTGGCTCGGCTGATGATGACTGGGAGGAGTGGCAACTGGAAGACATTACAGAGAATTTGCGAAAGTATGTTGAGCGAAATCCATTGATGTCTGGAGAGAATATTGATAGAAGCTTTGGAAACCGAGAGAGATCTCAGCAAAGAGACAAGATGCTTCTAGGCAATGGACAGCGTAGCAGAAGAAACTTCGGAGGATGTGTGTATTGTGGAAATGGCCAACATAAAAGTGTGGACTGTACAACGGTCTTAAGCATAGCCAGTCGAAGAGAGATCTTGAAGAGCAAGAAACTCTGCTATAACTGTACGGGAGCTGGACATTCCACCTCAAATTGCTACTCTAGATGCTATACAAAGTGTGGGCAGAAACATCACACGTCTATATGTGAGAAACAGGAGACAACAGTGCCTACACAAGGTTCAGAGAAAAACATGAGTGCATCAAGTAGAGAAACCCGGACAATCCATGCAACTTTAATGGCAAACGTCAACGGACAAGAGGCCCGTATATTGATTGACACAGGGGCGAGTAGCTCCTATGTATGCTCGGACCTGATATCGAAGCTATCATTGAAACCGGCTCGCACAGAAACCAGGTGCATTGAGCAAATGTATGGGACGGTGACAAGGCAAGTGGAGATCTACAACGTCAACATCAAGTCCTTGGTGAGAGATGATTTCAATTTTGATGTTAATTGTATCAATGCCGATAAGGGAGTTCTAACTTATTTGCCAAATCCAGAAGTGAGGAAATTGAAGCAAAGATTCAGAAGACTGAAGAGGTTGGAATTCAGCGATGAAGCAACGACAGCGAAACAGCTTCCAATACACGTCATATTGGGGGCTGCGGACTACCAGAGGATTCGAACAACAGAACAACCAGTGCTTGGAGACAATCCAGACTGTGATCCAGGTGCAGAGTTCACAATGCTGGGTTGGATGCTATATGGGAGGCTTGGTTCTGATTCGTCAGCTGCAGAGAAGAGTTTCTTTCTCAACTCGAGTAAAACAGAGTTCGAGAGACTCTGTTCGCTAGACATTCTTGGATTTGAAGAACCAGGCCACGAGCAGGAGTTCCACGAGAGCTTTACGAGCAATCTCCTCAAAAGCAAAGAGAACTTCTATGAAACAAGACTGCCATGAAAGACTGATCGTATGAGCTTACCAAACAACAAGGCACTTGCAGAGAAAAGGCTGCTGAACACAATACGTCGATTGCAGAAGATAGGGAAGCTGGCAGACTACGATGACATTATGCAAGAGCAGATTAAGAAAGAAGTACTTGAGAAGACCCCAGATACTCCGACTGGAGAAGTTGTACACTACATCCCTCATCAGCCAGTGTTCAGAGAGGGTGCAGAGACTACCAAGCTGAGAATAGTTTATGACTGTTCAGCGAAACAGAGCGAGTATCAACCATCTCTCAACGACTGCCTTGAGACCGGGCCATCGCTACAGCCATTACTATTTGACATCATTTTAAGGAATAGGATGAAAAGGTACTGCATTATGGGAGACATAAAAAAGGCCTTTCTTCAGATACGCATTGATGAAGCAGATCGTGATGCACAACGAATCATGTGGTACAACAATCTTGAAGAAAGGAAGCCAGCTGAATACAGATTTACAAGAGTAATTTTTGGGGCAGCTTCAAGCCCTTACATCTTGGGAGCAACATTACAGAAACATGTGTCGGACTACTTAACCAAGTACCCGGAAACAGCGAAGGCGTTGCTGCTCGATACGTATGTGGACGACATACAGTATGGGACTGATTCTCTCCAAGAGCTTGAGAAGTTTAAAGTCGAATCAACGGAAATAATGAATAAAGGGGGCTTTACCCTTCATAAGTGGCATAGTAACGTGAATGCTCTGGAGACTGGTCCCGTTCAAAACAAAGAACAGATACTCAATCAAGAGGATAGCCAGAATACGACGACAAAGATTCTGGGAATACCATGGAACAAAACAGAAGACACAGTTAAAGTCAACTTTAGTCCTCTCAGTGAAACAAATGGACCAATAACTAAGAGGAAAGTTTTAGCTTCGATCAACAGTGTCTACGATTTGCACGGGTGGGTTGCGCCTGTAATGATAACGGCAAAGATTCTGTTCAGTGAACTATGCCTCAGGAAAGTGACATGGGACGAACCAGTGCCTGAAGATCTTAGCAAGCGATGGAATCAATGGATCAAAGGATTAAAGAACTGTGATCATATTACAATACCGAGATATGTTGCAGACAATGGTATAAATGAATTCATAATACATGGCTTTGCAGACGCGAGCAAATTAGCGATATGTGCAGCCGTTTATGTATCAGTCAAGAACTCTGATGGGACAGCTAGTCAGAATTTACTGGTGTCCAAATCACGCATTGCGCCGAAGGATACCTCCATTCCAAGACTGGAGCTCTTTGCTGCTCATATGCTAGCCAAGCTGGTAAGCCACGTGAAGGGAGCTCTGAGCACTTACTCAATTCAAGAGTGTCATATGTGGTCTGACAGTATGACAGTTCTCTATTGGCTTGCAAGTAAAGGAACTTGGTCGGTATACGTACGGAATCGTGTACGTGCAATTCAAGACTTGGGTAAATGGGTGTGGCACCATGTCCCCACCAAAGAGAACCCAAGCGATCTTGGTACCAGAGGGATACCTCCTGCTAAACTTGATGAATTTTGGCTCAAAGGACCAGACTGGCTCATCAATGAAGAATTTTGGCCAAATCAACCGGAGATTACTCAAACGAGAGAAGCGGTTGCTGAGATTATACCAAAGCAAACCGAGAAAACGCTCCTCGCAACAGCCAACGAGGTGAACACAGAGCAGCAGGAGTGGACAAACGGGATTCTACAAAAGTACGGCTATTGGAAATTGTGTCGGATTACTGCTTGGATGAAACGATTCTCAGACAACTGTCGTCTCGAGCATAAACTTTGTGGACCGTTATCAGCAGATGAAATAACGACTGCAGAGAATGCATGGATCAAGATGGCACAAGAAACCCAGGATAAGACCTGCTCATTTGACCTGAAACAGGACCAAACAGGAGTATGGCGATGCGAAGGAAGAGTACCGGGATACAACCCAATCTATATCTCCAGACATCAGCTGTTAGCGACAAGGATAGTAGAGCACTATCACAGGCTTACGCTGCATGGGGGAGTACAAGCAACGATGGCAGCCTTACGACAGAAATATTGGATTCCTCGATTGCGACAAATGGTGAAATCAGTATGTCATAAGTGCAACAGCTGCAGGAAGAGAAGAGCAAAGGGGATGCCAGCCCTGAAGATGGCTTCACTACCCACGTTCCGGGTAGAGTTCACTGACCCATTTGCCACAACAGGGGTGGACTATGCAGGCCCATTTTACTGCAAATCCACCAATAAGGAAACATTGAAAGTGTACGTTCTGCTGTTCACTTGTGCTAGCACTAGAGCAGTGCACCTGAAGGCCTGCAAGGATATGACGGCTACAGAATTCAAAAGGTCATTGAAAGAGTTTGTAGCAAGAAGAGGGAAGCCACAGCGAATCGTCAGTGACAATGCAAAAACCTTCATTGCTGCAAAGAAATGGTTGAACAGTTTGAAGCAAGATGAAGATGTTGGAAACTACTTAGCTTCGCAGAGCATAAATTGGACGTTCAACATGTCACGTGCCCCTTGGTGGGGTGGATTCTTTGAAAGGTTAGTCGGGATGATGAAGTCAGCACTAGGAAAGGCGATAGGTAAGGCATTTCTAACTCTACCGGAGTTTGAAGAAACTCTCCTCGATGTGGAATGCTTTATGAACAACAGACCTCTCACGTATCTCGGTGAAGACTTCGAAAGACCAGCTATAACACCAAACACCCTGTTGAGAGGACAACCAGCTACCAACTTGGAGGAGCAAATGCCAAGTTCAGGCGAACAGACAGTAGTGGCTCGTCGTGTCAGATATATGAATCGTTGCCGCCTACAATTACGAAAGCGCTTCATAGAGGAATACCTTAAAGCCTTGGAAGAAAGAAAGCGACCAGCTGGAGCAGCACAGATATATGTTCCAAACGGATCAGTCGTCCTGATTAAGGACACTTTAAAGCAAAAGAGTCAGTGGGGGATTGGGCGCGTTGAAGGAAGAATTACCGGAAGAGATGGCATAACAAGAGGTTATAAAATCAGAACTGGCACAGGATATATTGTGGAAAGACCAGTGCAACTGATTTCAAACTTAGAGATTGGCGGAGAGATCAAAAACGAAGATCAAGATCTCAGCAGCAGCCGTTTGAACCCTACTGCAGCGGAATTCGCACCCAGACGTGGAGCAAGTCGAGGAGCTAAAGAAGATGCATTCAACAAAATAACGGGAATCCAACTGAACGAAGATGAAGAACTCTAAAATCTCACATAAGAGCTGCGTCGCACTCAAATGGGGGGAGAGTGTCGGAAAATGACTTATATCTTGTAACCATAGCTATAGCTGTCAACATAAAGTGATTGATTTATATATATAGACAAAAGTCATGTGAGGGGGTGATGTGATTAGGAATCGGACAAGACTGGAAGGTTGTGTTTTTCTTATCAATTATTGGTTGTGTTTATTATAATAATTACATAAAATCGAGTGAGATTCATTCAGTGTCTCTGGGAACTGAGCGCGGCGTCTGAAGATTCCCCACAATAATTTGTAACAACCTTGGCTAAAAACAGAGTGCTATTACGTTCCAAACTTTTTTCTTTAAAGATTTAGAAACAACACCTCTTTGCATCTTATTTGCTGCCAATACTGGCCACGTCAGCCTAAATTATTGTTTGTACATATACGGGCCCCTGTCTCCTCATTGATCTCGTTAAGTTACTACTACGTTTTCCCATTCCACGATACGCCTTTGTCGCTGATATTCAAAGCGTGTTCATAAACATCAAGTTGAAGGAATCAGATCGACCCTACGCTCGCTTCCTCTTGTACAAAGACAGCGATCCAACGAAAGAAGTTTGCGTTTACACGTATGCAACAATCGTTTTCGGTCATACCAGCAGCCCCATGGCACTGGATGTTGTCCTTCTCGAGCATTTGCAACAGTAACAACATGCGGTTGCTGTTGACTTATCGCAAAAGCTATACATCGGTCTTATATCGTGTTCAAGCAGAGGCTGAAGCTGTCGCCTACTTTCAAAAGCCCAGGACATCATGCAAGACGGTCACTTCGCATTAAGTCAATGGTTCACAAATTCCAGAGCCTTGAAAATTGCCATTGGCGCCAATAACGCCGGCAGCCAATCACATAATTTCCTTGCTCTGTCTGCAATGGAATACGTTCACAGATAAAAATAATAATAATAATAGCATCATATTTATACAGGTTAAGCTTGTTCAGCAACACTGTGCTGTTATCAATCAAGGACCTGTCTAAAATATACAAAAATTAAAAGAGAAAAATAGCAATATACATATGTAACGTATTCGGATTCGGCAGAACAGAGACGAAGAGATAAAGACAACAACCTTGCTTGTATCTCAAAATCACCAATCTGAATCTCACTTTACGATTGCAACATACATAGTCACATGGCTCTGACTCATTGTCATATGCACATGGCTCTCAAGATTTATACAATTGCACAGTAATAGTAATAATAATCATTATAATAATAACAATAATAGTTAAAAAAACTAAAAGAACCTAAAATTTAAAATTCAAAGATAAAATCTTCAGAAAACGATAAGTTACAGTTAATTATTCACTCGTACCGCAGAGAATCGCAAGAACAAGCCATTGCGTTATGCTTTAAATCATCATCATCATCATAATAGTCATCATAATCATAATTTTCAACAAAATCATTTTCATCATCATCATCATCATAATTTACAACATAGTTGTTAGGTAATAATACGTAAATATATAAATGATGTTATACATAAATTAAAAACAGTTAACGACGATATTGTGGGCGGTGTAGGAAACGCATTTGCAAGGAACGAAGTGCGAGCAGAGGGGAAGGGTATGCGAGGCCCTGACTCATAATGCAACGGGGTACGCGAGGCCCCGTTTTGTTTTGACATATTTTGCGATGGGGTACGCGAGGCCCCTGGCTTTTTATAAGGTACGCGAGGCCTTGCCATTGACTTGTACGGGGTACGCGGGGCCCCGTTGAGCCTAATACTTTACTGATTTGTATCAGTATAGGTTATTGATGTGCTACTCGATTTTTTGTGATATCAAGTGTTATCACTTGAATTGAGTATAGAGAAATGCGTGAAATTAGATGTTCAATTGTATCCAATTGTGCTGAGCAAATTATGGCCCATATCATTTTGTTATCGAGATCACGTGCAGTCTCCACCTGAAGCAGCCCGGAAATGTGAAAGTGATCGAAGAATATATATTGTCGACAGAAACCTTGCAAATTGCAAGTAAAAACGTGTTGTAAATGAAAGTCTCTCACTGCCGACAGGTACATTGTCGGCAGACAAAATACCCTGAAATTCATAAGCGTTGAATGCGTAGCAAAGGTAAGGAACTGCTTGACCCCCGTACGGTGTGAGCCTTGTGTATTTTGGGCGAGTGAAAAAACTTGAAAATGGTGTAATAAAGGCGCTAAAGGTGCGAAATTTCCTCTGGGAATTGTTGAGGTAGGGGATTGGCCCATGGAGCCAATTGTCGGAAACAATCGACCTGGAAACGTGATAGAGAATCAGCTATTTCGTTTTTTGCTCCCGGGATGTGTTTAGCAAAAAATAAAAATTATATTGCATATTGAGAAGCGTTAGGTGATGGACCAGAGCCATCACTTTGGGGAAGGGGGGCACTTTGAGTTGATGATATAAACAACAGACTCGTTATCGCAATAAAATAAATCTTTTTCGTAAACCAGCGTGGTGCCCAAATAAGACAGGCCATAGCAATAGCATTCAACTCTAGCCACGCGATGGAAATGCCTGTTTTCCTGAAGGCTGATCTTACAAATTTTGTCAAACGGGGAATCAGGATGTTTAGGTTCGATAATCGGCTAGAAAGTGTGCCACGTACGAAATTGCACACTTATGTTCCAGTGTCCAGTGAATCGCGGTAGCATATTGATTGAAGAGGAAAGGAGCGCTGTGTAGGCCAAAAGGCAAGAATTCTTCGAAATGGAAACCCCCATTTCAGTGCATACCCAATAATTCCCAGTCGTTTGGATGGACTGGAATTAGGCGAAAAGCAGATTCGATGTCTGTTTTGGCCATAAATGAACCAGGCCCGAGACGTTGAAGCTTTGCAATTGCATCATCGATTGTTACATATTTTAAAGAATAGGAGTCCTTGTCAATGAAAGAATTGATCAAGCTCGGATAAGACAAATGAAAAATTGTGCGGAATTTTTCGGAACGTTTTTCCGAAACTACCCCCAGGGAAAAAACTTGCAGGTTTGGAAACGGCGGCTCTGAGAAAGGGCTCGTGAACGTGATCAACCATTGTTGGTCGATCCTTCCCCAGTCCATCGTTCTTAACAATCTTCAAGTCGTTATCATCCCCCATTCAAATGGAAAACTTTTGTGATGCCGGGGAAGATAATTTCTGGAGGTTCTCAGTTTGTCTGCGTGGCCGGCATCGGTGGGGCTGGACTGCTTGTAAGATCCGACATTGCTAGTGAAACTGGCTGCGGCGTACTGGCTGGTCTATCCGTCTGTGGAGGCTTGTTGGCGGTCATCAATTCGAGGATGATGGTAGCCAGAGAACCTTCTATTGCCGTGTTGGCTTCGGTTGCAACACTGGGACATCAACTGACAGTAGTCACCGCCGTAGACGGTCGTGTACTTCTTCAAATGCTTTGTTTAGTTGACTTGCTTTTAGGCATCTCATCTAGCTTTTGTTCAGACAAATTTTTTTTGCTTGCTTGATCTGCTTAATAGCAACGATGCATATGTTGCTCTGTTTGTGGATTGTTGCCCTTTGAGGGCTTTGCATTGTCTTATAAAGAGAGTATTTTGCGTGGTGATTCGCTTAATTTGATTGGCTTGTCGCTGGTTATCCTGCTGTGTTGGGAGCTCTCATTGGTTTATTGTGCTTGTCACTTTCATCAAGCTGAGATTAGATACAGGCAGCTTCACTATGCGTGATATTTTACGATTGGTGCCAGATTAAAATACCTTTCCTGTGTCAAGTAATCAACGCACCTTTGGTGCGGCCCTGTTAATTTGGTTGTTGATTATCATCCAAAAACAGTCACGCAATATGAAAAATCCGTGCCTAATTAACTAAAGTTAATAAATTTCATGTATTAACTAACGTATAATATTACGTTTGAACAGAAACATTTCGCTTCATACACGTCATCTTTCATCAAGCGCAAAGTTCTCAGCAACCCAAGTCCGAAGAATTATTATTATCGCAAGTTGGAGAAAGAATGGCCTTGCACAGAGCAACAACGTCACTATCCATGACAAGTCTATGACTACCTTCTAACACATTCCGTCAAATGAATCTATTCCTCAATAATGATGGTTTTATTTGTGCAAGTGGACGGTTCCATGTCGATTCGTCTTTAATTTTATTATCACGATCATGTTGCCTCACCAAGTTAATCGTTCAAGACCGCCATCATTCTAGCCATCACATTAGGTTAGACCTGATCATATTCGAACGACCACCAAATAAGATAAAAATTATCACCAAATAAGATAAAAATTGAGTCTGGGGAAGGCGAACAAGTTTGAAATAAATTAAACAAAAATGTGCCTAATTGCCGGGGGGTCCCGGCAATTAGGCACCTAACGGATTTTTAAGAGTACCAAAATGTATTAGCCAATCAATACCAAGAATCTTATCAAAGCTGACTCTGGCTAACCAATCACAGAACTCATTCTAAGCAATAAGGTAGCGGGAAAGTAGAATAAGAGAAGATTCAAAGCATGACAAACATGACTAAGAATATCATTGCAAGTCTCGCAAGTCGAATTCGAAAAATTACCGAAAAGAAAAAAGAAAATGCCAAAACTTGAAACAAGGTCACGCCACGAGGAGATACAGTACGACGAGCCTCTCGTCCTACCACGCTCACTTCACCAGCAGCAAGTTCGTGGGGGCAGTTCGCGCGGGTGGAAAATCAACTAACACACCTAAATGAGGCTTCGACCGTTCCACAACCGTCCACACCACCTGCGACTGGAATTGTTTGCGAAGAGGTTGCCACATCTTCTGCTGAACAGCAACCGTTCATGGATAATGGACAGCTCTTTATAACAGAAGTCGTCCAAAACACATTTAAACGAGAGCTGGTAGCCACGAACTTCCCGCCACAGCGCCAACCACTGCAACCAGCTCCGTCACCCACAGCCGGTCCAGTTCCACCTCGAGGAAGAACCAACTCGAGACTATGCTTCCCTAAGTCAGCATCAGCCCCACGACACGACCTTCTCTCCGGATGTCCCTGGCAGTGTGGTACGACAAAATTACAACGGTTACTTTTTCGAATTAAATAAACTGCTACCCATCAATTTGCAAGGCATGGCGCCAGATTGTCAGGAGAATAAATTTCCATTCACTATAGGGAATGACCATGGCCTGAAGATCGTCCAGAGCTCGAATAACCAACCCATTTCCACCAACTCTTGTAGCGTTTAGGGGGTTCTTCTTATCGGTGCAAGGTCGACACTTTATCTATAGACTAACCAGTCTTGTTAAGCCAAGTCTAGGCCAGAAGGCCTAGGCCTGTTAGAGAGATACGCAGTAACAAAGCCTGTTTTCGTCCGACTTTCAATCGACAATCTAATAACTGAACTGATATTAATCCAACGTACAACTACATAATTACTGACATACCAAAATACATGTTTCCGTAATTGATGTTCACACAAGGGTGTGTGCCGGACTTAGCACAACGTGACGTCGCCAGCTCTAATTATTACAGAGTACCGACAAAAGTATACCTATTCGTTACACTCTCAATGGAGGGACGCATTTTTTCTTTACTTTAAGATTATGACTTCCAAGTACACACATAGAAGGGCGGGATGAGTGGCCTACCTAGAGACAATACATTATGCTGCGCACAACTTTTGCCCCCTTGCCTGGCAAGTGTACGACCCCAAGTTTCGGGCAAAAGTTACAAACGACCGCTCGCTATGTTGGTCACAAGTCGACCAACAGCTTTGACTGATGACATTTACGAGCAACCCGTCCAGAAACTTGCAACTGGCCTTTTCATCCTTCAATACCCCCGGGCACCCGGAAAAACAGAAGGCCCCTCCACTGTTTTGGAATTCATAGGGATTATTTTAGATGCAGATCGCGTGGAGACCCGTTTTCCCCCAGAAAAGTTAGCCCGCTTTTAGGCGGATCTGTTGGTATGGGCCAATCGTAAAACAACAACTTTGGTTGAACTACAATCGCTCATAGGTACTCTAAGCCTTCCCTGTAAAATAATTTTGTCTGGTCGAGCTTTCCTACGGCGCATTATCTGTCTCAATGCTGGTGTCAAAAGTTACACCATTACATCAAACTGGGCAAAGTCTTTCGCGAATATATTGACATGTGGCTATTGTTTCTCCAACAATGGAATCACTTTTTCTTCACTTCGAAGCAAATAGGTTGTTACGGTTTATTTAGGCCTATTGGGAATTTTTATTTTCACATTTTAGCATAAATAAGGTTTGACTGTTTTACTTCTGATTACTTTCTCTTCACTTCGAAGCAAAAGTGTAACTATAGCAAAATAGGGTATGATCTAACCTCGAAATAGGGTAAGTCCGAAGACCCAAGCTGCCAGGAAGGACTTGTCCACCTCCAGCAGATCTCAAGAAACCAAGACAACCTACATCTTAGGAACCAATGTCTAGCTACCACCATGACATAAAACTAGGAACCTTAAACCACCGAACGCTCAAATGTGAACTAAGCCTCCACAAAACCGCCGCCCAGGTCCAAAAACTAAGCCTGGCAGCCCTCGCCATCCAAGAACACCACTTAATTGGATCCGGCAAAATCGATCTGGGCGAAAATATGTCCATAGAAGGATGGGGCTTCTCCTATAACGGCTTTGCGAGTAGCTATGGCGGCGTCGGCCTCCTCTACAACTCGGCCAAAATAACTATCATCGACGAGCAAGATCCCTTAAAAGGCCGCATGCAGCTTTCCAAACTCACAATTCAAGGGCTAAAAGTCCTCTGGCCAGTAATTTATAGCCCCACCGACGCCCAAGCGGACAGCAGCAAGCTCAAATTCTACCACGTGGAGAAATTCACCGCCAAGGCCAAAAATGACGAACCAAGCTTTAAACTGCTTTTTTCGGGCGACTTTAATGCCACCATCGGTAGGGACTCGAACGACATGCATGCCTGCATCCATCTCAACAACGACCCATGGCCCACTAACACCAATGGTAGGCATCTCCTACAAATGGCCGAAAATCTCCAGCTACAAATTTTGAATACAAAGTTCAGATGCAAGAACATCCACCGCATGACTTACGTAACCCCTGGCAACCGCCTCCGCAAGGGTCTCGACAACGTTTTGTCACAAAAATTTGTAAGCGACATGGCCACCAACTGCAGAGTCTACCGAGGCCTGCATGGAGACAATAGAGAGTTTAATGCCGACTACCGACTCCTCGTCCTACCCCTCAAAGTCCCAATCAAAGCCGACCTCAAAACCAACAAAAAAGAAACCAAAAAGCCGCCCAGAGCTCGCCCCAACATCAGCCTGCTCGGGAACGACCCCCAGGTACGAGCCCAGTAGTCAGCAGCCCTAGCCGACCTCCTCCTCGGTGATATGCCCGCTCCAGGCGACGTTAACCCGCTGCCAGACAATATTAAGGACCCAACGCTCAGCCACAGACTGCATCTTCATCTTTAAACGCTCGGCCACCTTCGTTGATTTTAAGGCGGCCTACGACTGGGTACCCAGGTTGTGCCTGCTGAATGTTTTCGAGTTCAGGACTGGGGCCAGCAAAATCACAAAAATGCTGGCGGAGAGCTTCACTGGCACCAAGGCCCAACTCACAGGCTCCAAAGAAAAGTTCCCTACAATATGCGGACTGAAACAAGGGGCACTTGAGTCTCCCGTCCTTTTTAACATATATTTTGATATTTGCATCCAAGTTGCCAAAGAGAAAATTCGACGGGAGATTCAGCCAGGGATAGTTTCGCTCAAGTTCGACATCAAGAGTGAATGTCTTAGGCCAAGGGGACAGCGCTCCAGATGGGACAGCAGCGGCAAGATCACGGTGGAGGAAGAAGAGTACGATGATGACTTTATTGGGGTCAACACTAGCATTGACGAGTCCAAGGCAGCACTAGAAGCCATGGACAAGACCTTCAAAAGATTTGGCCTCACAATTAGTTTTGGGAAAACCGAGACAATGCTGTTTGGCTTCCCCGAAGCGGAGACAGCAAAAAAGTCGCTTTTCGAGGTCGCCGGCGAAAAGATCAAAAAAGGATGAGAGTTCAGATATCTTCGACATGAAATCACCAATCAAAACGTGGACGACATTGACACGACCTCTCTGGACCACAGGATCAAGTTGGCAAATGCAAAACTCCAGGAAATAAAAAGGTGCTGTGCGATCGGGAAATCGACCTCAGAATTCGAGCCAGTTATTTGCAGACTTTTGTCCGCCCCAGGCTGCTTTACGCGGCCCAGTGCAGGGACCTCAAAGAAGCCGAAGTCAAGAGACTCGAAAGCTACTGACATGCGAAAGCAAATCCTGTTCGCGCAAGGGTACAAGCACGGCAGGAGCATTTGGAAAAGGTTTGAGGCCCTACTTTTCATTGACGAGATTCAAATCAGGAAGCAGATGACGGAAAAATCTAAAGTGCCTCTTCCAGTGCACAGGCAGTTGGAAATCTGGTGAAGTGATTCTGGAGGCCCTATAAGGGATATTTGAAATATGAAATAATCGGGAATTTTGGGGGGGGAATATAAATATTTAAATTTTCGGTTTTGAAATATGAAATAACGTTGATTCCCAGTATCAGATATGAAATAAAGAAATAACTAAATA
Organism: Sanderia malayensis; assembly: GCA_013076295.1. Classification (NCBI taxonomy): domain Eukaryota; kingdom Metazoa; phylum Cnidaria; class Scyphozoa; order Semaeostomeae; family Pelagiidae; genus Sanderia; species Sanderia malayensis. Next base: position 5,511,200 of record RQOL01000861.1, on the reverse strand, counting down.
TTTCTTTAAATTTTGTGAGAATTATTCATTTGATGAAATAAGCCACCCAAAACAGTGCGTATTGAGACCCCATTGAGGTTTTCCGTTATTTGTCGAACTGAAAACTCCATGAGGAATCACGAGAAGGATGATCTTTCCTGTGGAAGCCAGTTCCAGTGAATGGCTGCACCTACCATCTAAATGCCGAAAAACCAACATCAAAATGGTCAGTCTTGTTCATTTCTGTCAAAAGATGGTTCTCAGGATTCTTTCAAAAAACGGGGATAAGCCATTTGGTAGCTATATGGCTAACCTAGGGTAATAATGTTTCCGAGTAATGCTTGAAAGTGAATGAGAGAGTTGTGTGAGCCAAAGTAAAAGTTGGCGTTTTTGAAAATTCATCTAAAAATAAGAGATACACATAAAATTTTAGCATTGGCTAACATGAGATATGTAGAATAAGTCAAAGTAGAGAGCGTGTCCTCAAAATTTTTCAAAGTAGACAGCGTGTCCAAAAATATTTTAAATTTGATGATTTTGAAATATTTGGTTTTCGCAATTTTTAAATATAAAATAATGGCAAGGTTTCCTCATGAAATATAAAAAATTTCACCTCCCCCCCCTAATAGGGTCTCATTCTGCATCGTCAGAACGTATCTGTTGCCCTTCGTAGTCACTGGTAACGGCCCGACGAAATCGATACCTACTATTTCTAACGGTGCCTGGACTTTTATTGGATATAGTGGTACCATCTTCGGTCTCTTTGGAGATTTCCTTGCCGCACAACTTTACAGTTTTGCAATGTCGAGCAACATCTTTCTTCATGGAAGCCCAAAAATAATTGTTCCTTAACCATGAAATGGTTCTCATGAACCCTGGGTGTCCAAGCTTGTCGTGGCCATATACAAGTAGCTTTCCGATTTCCTTCTTGGGTACTACTAATTGCTTCCTCAGCCTTGTCGAAACTCCTTTTACCTTTGGAGACCATAGATGATATAGAACATCCTCTTCTAAAATATACTGACTTGAGAAATTTCTTATTCTGTCTCTACTCCTTTCTTCGCTTGGAGGTATTCCGCGTGACAAAAAATCCTTCAGTTCCTTAACATCGCTGTCTTCATCCTGCCAGCGACTGATATCGATTGCTTCTAAAGCTGCAACGAGGAATTTGCCTTCACAGTCTTTTGTTCTTGCAAATCAGACGTAATTGGGTATCTTGACAACGCATCAGCGTTTCCATTGGTTGTGCCTGCCCTGTGCTTTACGATGAAAGAATGCCCTTGTATTTCACACACCTATCTTTGAATCACTTGGCTTTTCGGTTTCATTTTGCATAACCATTTCAAAGGGCAATGATCAATTACAACGGTAAATCTTGGTTGTCCATATAGGTAGTGATGAGAGTATCTGGGGGCCAAAACCACCGCCAAATATTCCTTTTGGATCGTTGCATAGTTTTGTTTGCTAGATTTCAATTGCCTGCTGGCGTGCGCTATCGCAACATCTTTCCCATTTTGAATTTGAGCTGAAACCGCTCCTAAACCGTTATTACTTGCATCAGTTTGTAATATAAAAGGCTGTTTAAAGTCTGGGCAACATAAGACGGGTGCATTCATCAACCTCCATTTCAACTTGTTCAAAGACTCCTGTGCCTCATCTGTCCATCGAAAAACCGCTGGCACCATCGTTTTTCTGAGGTTCGTGAGTGGTCTTGCGACACTTGCAAAGTTTGTGATAAACTTTCCATAGTACGAAGCTAAGCCCAGAAGCGCGGACATCCGTTCGATTTCCTGGGACTGGGAAATCTTCTACAGCAACCATTTTTGCGAGATCGGACGATACTCCTACCGCATTAATTAAGTGTCCTAAGTATTTCACCTTCGGTTTTGCCCATTGACACTTGTTAAGCTTTATTGAGAGACCAGCGACTTTTAAGCGACCCAAAACTGTTTCAAACCTGTCCTGGTGTTCTGCATAGGACATCCCAAACACAATGATATCGTCAATGTAAACCAAACACTGGCTCCAATGAAGCCCGGTCAAAATGAAATTTATCAGCCGCTGAAATGTTGATGCAGCGTTTCATAGGCCGAAGGGCATTACATTGAATTGGTAATGGCCCTTTGCAGTAGAGAATGCAGTTACTTCTTTTGCGCTTTTCTCCAATGGCACCTGCCAATATCCACTCTATAAATTCAGCGCAGAAAAATAATTTGCCCCCTAAGGCGTCCAAATTTTCGTCAATACGAGGAAAAGGGTACGAGTCCTTTTTGGTGACCGAATTAACCTTCCGATAATCAACGCAAAAAAGGGGTTGAGCCATCGTGTTTTTTAACTAAGACGATAGGAGACGACCAAGGACTCATTGACAGCCTGATTACTTCCTACACAAGCATTTTTTCTACCTCCTGATCTATTACTTCTCTTTTAGTTATTGGTATTCGGTATGGGCACTGTTTAATCTGTCGTGCTTCCCCCACATTTATAGAATGCGTCACTGTATCAACACTGCCCATCTTAGCCGGTGCAACAATATTCATTTGGTTAAGCAAGTTCAAAAGTTGATCTTTTTCTGTTGGTGTTAAATGTTTTATGTCAATATCCTGTTCCGTGAGTGCCGAACCCATCTCTGAATCTACTGAAGATACCATGTGCCCAACAGTATTCTTCTTAACTTCTTCATGAAAAAGTCCAACGTCCGATATTGGGGAACATTTTGCAAGTAAGACCGCTTTGTCTGTTATGTTCGAAATTGGTACCGTTATTTTTCCATTACACGGCCGTATCTTTGTTAAGATCCTTGCAATCCTTAAAGAAGACAATGCTCAACCACCTGCCATTACGTATGAAGATGAGAGCTCTTAATAGCTCTCGAAAGTTCACGAATATAAAATAGATCAAAATCGTTAGTTTAAATGTTGCTATATAAGAAATAAATCGAAGCAAAACATTTGTGTCCTGTTTTGAAATGGCATTGTGTGATAAGTCCATCTGGTGGCGAGATAGACTCATTACATTACGTCCCAGTGCCCAGCACGCAACTCGCTCAACACAAGGGACTTAACGACTTTGAAATCTTTTCAAACTTCCCTCAGGTTCGGAAGGCAAGAAGTTTGTCTACAAGTTGGTTAAATGGTTCGATCACTGGAATAGTGATACATTACATTTCAAAGATATTGCCATGAAAATTGTTATGGTGATGCCCGCTCTTCTTCTAAAGAAGCCATCATATAAGTCTACATCAAAGTAACATACATTGTGTCTTTCTCGCCGCTTAGCCTTGTGGCATTCTGGTGAATTTGAAGCTATTCTGAGAGAAGCGAGGGCCGTTCAAAAGCATTTAAAATCCTATCGAAAAGAGTTGACTGATGAACAACTTGCTAAGACTTTCTCGAAACTGATGCTTGAAGGCAAAGTAAAAGCTACATTGAAGTTACTGGATCAGTCAACACAGGGTGGTGTGTTGTCTAATGATACCATCCGGGAATTGCAAAAAAAAACATCTCCAAGCAGCAGATGTTGATGAGAGTGTTTTGTTACAGGGTCCAATACCTTTTGTTGACCCCGTGTTTTTCGAGAACCTGGATGATTCAATAATTCTGAAAGCAACAATGCAGATGAGAGGTTCTAGTGGTCCGTCAGGCCTAGATGCAGAAGGATGGAGAAGAATTCTTGTTTCTAAGAGTTTTGGAAACATCGGTCAGAATCTGCGTAATTCTTTGGCTTCATTTGCTCGCAAAATTTGTTCAATTGATGTTCACACTGCAACAAATAGTAGCACTAACATCGGCTCTATTGAAGCGTACCTTGCCTGTCGGCTGATACCACTTGATAAATGCCTGGTGTACAACCCATCGGAGTTGGAGAGGTACTGAGACGTATTATCGGTAAAGCTGTGATTCAAATTGTCAAATCAGACATCATGGAGAGTGCTGGCAATCTTCAGCTTTGCGCAGGCCAGAAAGCAGGTTCTGAAGTCGCTGTTCATGCCATCCCTGACATCTTTGAGGAATCTGCAAGTGACGCTCTTCTTCTGGTTGATGCCACTAATGCATTCAATGCTTTGAACAGAAAGAGTTTGCTTCATAACATCCAGTATTTGTGTCCTCCCATATCAACTTATGTCCGAAATCGCTACCTGATTCTGTCCAGGTCATGGTAGTTTCGAAATATCTTCTTGTGAAGGTGCTACCCAAGGAGACCCACTCGCAATGCCGATGTATGCCATAGGCATAGTACCACTCTTAGACCTGATTGCTGAAAACTGCGTAAATGATGACAACATTATCAAGCATGCAGCTTTTGCAGATGATCTTGGTGGGGCTGGAAAGCTTCACGTTGTAAGGTCTTGGTGGAATCATATTGTTGAATTTGGCCCGAAACTGGGCTATTTTCCAAATGCAACAAAATCATGGATAGTTATCAAACCGGATGTTGAGCAAGAAGCTAGAGAAATTTTCGATGGGACTAATATCCAGATAACAACAGAAGAGAGAAAATATCTTGGTGGTTTTATTGGATCCAAAAAAGGGAAAGACAGCTATGTTTCTTCACTTGTATCTTCTTGGTGTGACCAGCTGAAAGTTCTTTCAAGAATTGCAAAATCAGAACCACAGTCAGCCTATTCTGCTTTTGTTAGTGGCTTCAGGCATCGTCTCACTTACCACATGAGCACAATCATGAACATTGAAGATCATCTTAATATCATCATTGTATGAAGGGAGCCTCGAGTTGGCTAACTACTCTGCCACTATCTTCAGAGAATTAATTTTCCTCTTAATAAACGTAAATTCTATGATGCAATCCATCTTCGCTTTCGATGGCCATTGAAGTTTGTCACGATTTACTCATGAGCATCGAGCCCGTTACGTAATCTCTATATTTAGTATCATCCACAATGTTTTTATATGGAAACTTAACCTGCTACGTTAACGAAATTGTTTGCACACGTACCTATGTTATTTTTATAGTTTATGTAATTCCTTCCACGCAATGTTTATTTTTAGTTTTCCATTTTATATAAATAAGTGTAATTGTGTCAGTAGATTCAGATACATTCGAGTAGCAGACTGAGAATCTGGTTGAACTTTATGTTGTCTATTCCTCTCGGTTATTGGGGTCTGTGACAATTTAAATTGGTGACAGGAGCGGGATACTGATCGAGAGCAAGACTCGACGAACTCAAAATCAACATGGCACGACGATACGAAGAAAACGAAGCTATACCTGCAGTTCAGGAAAATATTCGAGAAAATGCTAGGCCACAAAGAACGATTGTTGACATTCAGACATTCTCTGGGAAAGATGAAGAAGATATTGCTGAGTGGTTGATTCGCTGGGAAGTCGCAGCAAATGCAAACAACTGGACTCCACAGCAACAACTGACGATGATGCCTGTCTACCTGACCGGAAGAGCGGGGCGTTTATTTTAGAGATTCCCAGAAAACGTCAGAAATAGCCTCGAGGAATTGAAGGATTCCCTCGATGAAACATTCAACACCGAAGAGAAGCGATATTTGGCCAGACAGAAACTCCACGAGATAAAACAGGGATCCAAAGAGTCTGTCATAGAGTTTTCTGAACGAGTAGACAAACTCGTTATGAAGGGGCATGATGGCTTCGACAGTGCAGCGCAAAAAGACCGAATCGCCAGCGAATGCTTCATCAAAGGACTGCGGCAAGAGATAAAAGAGACAGTGTGGGAAAAGTGCCCCAATTCCTTTCAAGAAGCTGTCCAGTCCGCAGAAAGAAGGGAGGTTTTCCTTAACTCGGTTGGCAAGCGGTCTGCTGGTGTGAATGAAGTTTCTGAAGACTTGATTGGCCTGATCCAGAAGTTTAATAGCGATAGAGAACGCAGTAATCAGGAAATCTGGAAAGCAATACAGAGCTTAAAGACCGCGGTACAGGAACTAGCAACAGCCAGACGAAATGATAACACCTGGAATCACCCCCCTGGAGCAGAAAGAAGAACCCCTATCGTGTGTTATGGATGCAATCAGACTGGTCACATAAGAAGAAATTGCCCCTTGGCTCAGTACAGACAGCCCATGCAGGTGAACCCAGCATTGGATAGAAGATGCCCAGCAGCCGAAGAACCGATTTCAGAACAGACCACGCCCAGATCTTGATGCCAGACGGACGGAGAGATTGAAGAAGAGCAGCAAGTCTTTCCGGATTCAGAAATTATCGATCTAAACTGCTCATTGATTTCAAGATTGGCGAAGGAAGGAATTTGGGTTAGGGGTAAGACGAACAATGTTGATGTGGACATTTTTGTTGACACTGGGGCAAGGTATAATTTAATTGACTATAACTTTTGGAATGAGGTTTGCATGGGTAGAAAATTTCGTGATACTTTAATTTCGCTTGTTGGAGCTGGCGGGAAGAATTTGGCTGTGATTGGTGAAGGGAACGTTTCCCTTTGCATAGGAGGAGCTTATTTTGACTTGTTTGTTGTTATTGTAGATGATTTTAAGTTTGATTTGTTATTGGGAGATAAATTTTTAAGAGAAGAAAATTTCGTCATTGACTATCGTGAAAAAGTATTGAGAACACATGGGGTAGAGGTTGGTTTTGAGCCTTTGCCTTCTGAATGTGTGGCAACGTTGAATTCTGTAGTTGAGCTACCTGTTGGGACACCCTTGCGTGTAAGAGCAGATTTGTCTGGTAATCATTGTGGATTAGTTTTGTTTGGGGAACGCCAGTTGGTCAAGACTGACGAGCGTGTTTTAGTTGCCCCTCTCGTGACAAAAGCGGATGATGACAATTCTGTTTTACTCGAGCTGGTAAATACAACTCGCAGCAAGGTTTCGCTACAGCCTGGTACCAAAGTGATGCACCTACAGCCCTTTGACGCAATCGTGGACGACTCAGTTCAGACGATGGTTGAAGGACAGCAGAACACCGCTGAAGTGCCGATTGGAGATTTCAAGCTAGAACACCTTTCAGATGACGAGCAAGCAGAACTACTCAGAGTTCTCGAGCGACATCACGTTTGGCCGACGTCGGAGAAATTGGGAACAACTCACCTAGTACAGCATCCTATCGATGTGCAGGGAGCTCAACCTGTCCGCCAAAGGCCATACCGTGTCCCGGAAACGAAGAGGAAGATCATTGCTCAAGAAGTTCAGAAGATGCTGCTTTCTGAAGTCATCCAGCCATCCGCAAGTCCGTGGAGCAGTCCAGTCGTACTGATTGAAAAACCGAATGGGGAGTATCGTTTCTGCGTGGACTACCGACGACTAAATGCTGTGACCAAGAAAGACGCATACCCTCTGCCCAGAATTGATGAGACTCTGGACGCTCTCGGAAACGCAAAAGTCTTTACGACCATTGACTTGCAGTCTGGATTCTGGCAAATCCCCATGAAGCAAGAAGACCGAGAGAAGACAGCATTCGCGACCCACAATGGCCATTACTCGTTCAATGTGATGCCTTTTGGATTAGCCAATGCTCCTGCGACTTTCCAGAGACTTATGGATTTGGTTCTATCCGGCCTCCATTGGACGCATTGCCTCGTGTACCTCGATGACGTCATCGTTTTTGCTCCAACTGTGGAAGAACATCTAAAGCGATTGGACGTAGTTTTGGACAGAATTGAAAAAGCCGGACTCACTCTGAAACCAGCGAAATGTCAATGGCTTAGGCGATCGGTGAAGTTTCTTGGACACATTGTCTCTGAAGAAGGAGTGACTGTGGACCCAGCCAAAGTCAGCTCTGTCAAGAATTTTCCGATTCCTCAGAACAAGACAGATGTAAGAAGTTTCCTTGGATTGACGGGTTATTACAGAAGATTCGTCGCCGATTATGCAAGCCGATCCAAACCGCTGGTAGATTTAACAAAGAAGAAACGTCTCTTTCAGTGGACAAAAGACGCTGACGATGTGTTTCAAGAGCTAAAAGACTGTCTGATTTCTGCACCTGTTCTACAATGCCCAGACTTCTCGCTACAGTTCAAGCTCTACACTGATGCTTGCGACTACGGCCTTGGAGCAGTTCTCGCTCAAGAAACAGATGATGGTGAAGCAGTAATTACTTACGCAAGCCGAATATTGAAGCCATCTGAAGCCAAGTATGCTGTATTGCAAAAAGAAGCCCTTGGTATTGTCTGTGCGTTGAAATACTTTTATCCTTATTTGTATGGCAGACATTTCACCATTGTTACCGACCATCGCCCGCTGAAATGGCTGAAGACTATGGACGCCCCAAACAACCTCTTTGCGAGATGGATCAGTGAAATCCAAGGATATGATTTTGACGTCATCCATCGGCCTGGAAAGCTCCATGGAAACGCTGACGCTCTTTCCAGATGTCCAGTTCAAGACGATCTTTTGGCGGTAGTAACTGGTGACGTCATCCAGCTACAGAAACAGGACGAATACGCCGGAAAATGGATTGTCTTTTTGTCAGAAGGAGAGCTGCCATCTGACAAAGATGTAGCAAACAAGATGGTGAAAGAGAAAGAAAGCTTTGTCGTTGGAGATGACGGAATGCTGTACCGAAAGTGCAAGACCAAGACTGGCCATGCAAGAAGACAGCTTGTGGTGCCAAAGCTGCAGATCGGACAGATATTAATGCGGATGCACGACCATCAGTTATCCGGACATTCAGGTTTCTTCAGAACATATCGAAAAGTACAACAGAAATACTTTTGGCCGAAAATGAAGAGCGACATCAAGAGACACATCCGGCACTGTGAAGAATGTGCGAAGTTCAAATCGCCAAAGCCGGCCAGAAAAACACCTCTGAAATCTATTGTAACATCAAGGCCATTGCAAACTGTGGCTATGGATTTTGTCGGTCCCTTGCCAAAGTCTGACAGAGGAAATACGTATGCTCTGGTAATGGTGGATCATTTCAGTCGTTGGCCTGTCGTGTATTCAGTGGACAATATAGAAGCTGAAACTGTCGCTGTAAAGTTGCAAGACTTCATTCACACCTATGGCTGCCCTGAAGAATTGTTGTCTGATAGAGGAAGTCACTTTACAGCCAAACTGATAAAAGCACTTACAAAACAAACCGGGGTAAAGAAGATATATACGTGTGCATTTCGACCTTCGACCAATGGCCTAAATGAACATCTGAATGGCACGCTATTTCAAGGAGTTAAAATGTATGCTTCGAAAAGGCCATCAACATGGGACCAGTATCTAGACGCGTTAGTAGTCGCATACAGAACAACGCCTCATTCAGTGACACAGCATACCCCAGCGTTTCTCATGTTTGGAAGAGAATTAAACTCACCACTGGATATGAAACCGCCTACAAGGCTATATACTGATGATCCAGTGAAGAATATGCAGAACGAACGCCAGTTGGCTTACGAAATTGTTAAAAACTTGGTTTCGAAAGAACAAGCACGTCAGAAAAAGCATCACGATAAAAACCTTCCAAGAGTTACAGTTACTGTCGGTGAAAAAGTATGGCTTCGTGACTTCATTATAAAGAAAGGAACCTCGAAGAAGTTTCTCCAGCCATGGAAAGGACCCTACGAAGTTGTGAAGATCGTAGGAGAAAACAATGTCGAGATCAATATTGGCGGAACAAAGCGCGAGAAAACGAAAAGAGTTAATTTGGAACAGATCAAGAAAGCTAATGAAATCGATGGAAGCCCAAGTGATATTGCAAAAGTATTGGACAAAATGCGTACTAGAATTCCTGAACAGAGGCTCGTTACAAAATACTTTGTAGAGTTTAATGGCGGACATACACAATGGATAGACTCCGAGTTCGTTCCTGATGAACTGTCTCAAGAATTCAATACGAAGAAATAACTGTCCGAATTGTTCTTAACTTGTTGCTTCGTAAATCGTTATTTCTTTTGATTAATTAATATTTGGTAAAATAGTAATTATCTTAGGGGGGAGATGTGTCACGATTTACTCATGAGCATCGAGCCCGTTACGTAATCTCTATATTTAGTATCATCCGCAATGTTTTTATATGGAAACTTAACCTGCTACGTTAACGAAATCGTTTGCACACGTACCTATGTTATTTTTATGGTTTATGTAATTCCTTCCACGCAATGTTTATTTTTAGTTTTCCATTTTATATAAATAAGTGTAATTGTGTCAGTAGATTCAGATACCTTCGAGTAGCAGACTGAGAATCTGGTTGAACTTTATGTTGTCTATTCCTCTCGGTTATTGGGGTCTGTGACAAGTTCTTGCCATCTTAATGTCCTTATGGGAAGAAGTTTGATGTAGATCATGCTATGTCTTGTGCCAAAGGTGGATTTGTGTACCAACAACCTGATGAAACACGTGATCTGTTTTCTCACCTAATGAAAGAAGCTTACAATGATGTGAAAGTTGAACCACATCTACAGCCGATAACTGGAGAGAGTCTACCGAGTAGTGCAAATGAATCTGTTGAGGTACGTCTGGATGTCAGCGCAAGAGGGTTTTGGCAAAGGGGGCAACTTGCATTCTTTGACGTAAGGGTTATCAACCCATTTGCAAAGAGCCACCTGAGCAAGAAACTATCCACAGCTTTTTGCAGCAGTGAAAAGGAGAAAAAGCGTCAATACAATCAAAGGATCATCGATGTGGAGCATCGGTCGTTTAGCCCACTTGTATTTACACCCTATGGTGGTTGTGGCCGTGAGGCTGAAAACGTAATAATCAACCTTGCTGCAAAATTAGCCGCAAAGAAGGATTTCGAACATAGTCATTACTTATGGACTTACAATACTTATGGACTTACTGTTCAAAAACTGAAAACGAGCGAGGCACGGGGACGCAATGTAGTGCGTCTAGTGCACTGATTTATGAGAAAATGTACATATTGGTGCATTTCTTATAGATCAGCAGTTGTCTAGTGGCGAGATTGGAGTAAGGCACAGGGATGCAATGTAATCAATCTACTTTCCAGCAACCTGGTGTTAAGTTCACAAATAACCATGGAAACGGCAGTCGCATCTCAATATCACCAAATCTGAGCAGAACACTCTTCCGCGCTTTGGAGAATACCCAACAGATGGCAATGTTGTGATAGAATAGGAAAACTTACATTTATTACATTGAACATGGATTTATCTTCGAATCCAACCGGTTTTTCTGAAGATGAAAAACTAGCAAAGGCTCCTGAGAAAATTAACATTAAAGTAATAAAATGCAACTCATTGGTAAGGCCCACCTCAACTCAAACCCCTTGAATGTCAGTCTCCACTCACTCTTCATATTTTTCAATTGACATAAGTAGTGGTAAAGCATCAGGTCATGGCAGTTAACCCCTTCCGTGTAGACCTTTCTGTCAGTATTATAACAAAAGTTTAATTCAGTACGTGAATGACCACATCACGCAAACAAGCAAGTATATACATACTTCTCTTCTCTCTTCCATTAACGCGTTATTACAAGAAAATACTTGAATAAAAAAGTAAAATATTAAAATAGTACTCAGTATGTGAAAATAAAATTTTAAGGAGAAGTTGTGATCCAAAAGGGCAAAGTACATAATACTAGAATTGCCATTTTGAGTCACTTGGTGAGTAATTTTTGCTCACCAACTACCAAGTGTATTATTTATGAGCATATATAATGTTAAATATGTTATTAATACCATTGCATTGATTTGAAGTTTTGGTGTTGGTAGCATAACATTTTTCAGTTGTTATGAAGAAATTTTTCAGAACGTTTTGATGATTGAGTACTGCTTTGAAAAATATAGCCATATGAACAATGTTTACACTTTTAAATACTGTGCAAGGATAGATGGAGAGAGTTCTAATTGTCCTAATATAGCCAATATATATATACTTCCAGTCATGACCAGATGCTATAAGTTGGCAAAGCTTAATGTTTAAAGGCGATATTGTTATATACTGATTCTTTATATGAACCAATTCCTTTTGTAGCATTTGCTAAAGAGTTCTCATCTAACTACCAATGTTCGCATTGAATTTGGCAGTACAATTGTTGGAGAGTCTCAGAAATATGAATATGATCAAGACAATGGTGTAACACAGTATGATTATGAATGTTCTTTGAGCATGATTGTGGCAGATCCTCTCATTCTTGATGAGCTTGTTCAAACCCCTCTTGTTGGTAAGCAATTTTAAAATTCAATATTTATGATTTTGAGGTTAAAAAACTGTTTTTAGTGTCAAGAACAAAAGCTGAGGTGAGGTGCAAGAAACATGATTTTCCACACAGTTTCAAAAATTAAAGCATACCATGGATATACAAGATTTTGAAATTATATCAAATTTTAATCATGAGTATTGATTCATTTTACCCCCCCCCCCCCTTCAATAGCACTTGGCAGGTTAACAACTGGGCCTTGTAGTCTTTTCCAGTGTTTATGTTATTAATATATTCTATGTATAATATAGGATTAATGAAGTCTGGTATTTATGACTTACAGTAGCGGGCAAAAGTCCCTGGACACCCGACAAGTCAGTTGATAATGCTATGTTTCTGCCCACTTTGCTCCCTGTGAGCAGAATGCAACCCCCAAGCAATGGTTTCCTCTGTAAAAATCTTTTCTCATCGCCAGTCCAAAAGAATTTCAGCGATATTAAATATACGGCCTCAAAAAACAACATTGTTTGGGGGGGTAATGAAGTATGCTTGTAAAATTTGCTTGTAAAATTCTAGGTGTCCCAAGTCTTGTGTCCCCTATTGCATCTTTTAGTTTTTTTCAGTGACAGTAAATGAAATTTTGCCAAGAGACAGGAAAACGAGAGAAGAAAGAACAAATATTTTGGGACAAGTCTGCATTGACCTAATTGCTTTGGTGCAAGGTAATTCTACACATTTTTTATGTGCATATGGCTGCTTTAGGCTAGCTTTTGAAAATTTAGCAATCACAATAATATAATATTTAGTTCAGATGCTTAGTAGTGTTCTAACTAAATGACAGATGTACTTGGTAGCTTCGACCATTTTTAATTTTGAAGCAAGACCAGAGAAGATGTAATGAAGGACTCCTGTCTTGCCCAGAAAAACCTCCATGTGAAACGTAAATAAGTGTTCTCCCGGCTTCCCATTTCACCGAGAAACTTTCTCCATTTTAACAGCCGCTAAAAATGGAATGCGACCGCAATGATTCTAAATCCGAGATTAGCCCTTGAAATTCTCATGTGTGATTTTTAGTAATATCATTTTGAAACATTTTTGCAAGAAATGCCACCATATCTATTTATAGGCTTACTTTAGAGGTACAATAAAATCACGAAAACTCGAACCTTCGAGGGACCCATGAAAATTGTTCGAGTTACATAGCAAATGTTTGAGTTAGCGAGGGTTAGAATATTCTGGCAAAGCTTTTGAAGAGAATACAAATTGGTTCGAGTTATCCAAAGTTCTAGTTAGCGGAGGCTCAAGTTATCGGGTTTTTACTGTATCACGTTATTGCAATTGAGGTTGATGTGCGGGATAGCGATCACTTTTCATCAAAAGGGAAATAGAGCATCTCCAAGACGACTTATTCTAGTTCCATCTGCTCAGCAAGAATATAAATGTTCACATTTTGCGTAACAGCCCCAATTAGCTCTAAATGTAATGAAAGCTTATGCATTATAAATACATTAGAAAGGGAGCACTGTTTGCATTGTCAAATTAATTTCTGCTTAACCCTGCTCAATTATATGAAAACAAAGGCGAATGGATATTGTCTAGCTATAGATATTTTTTATATTACAGGACAGACCAATGTAACTTCCAACTACAAACTGCATTCACCCATACCTTCGCCGGAATCTTCAATGAAAAATGAAGCCGATTTGGTAGGATGGAATTTGCACATTTTCCATTCTGTGAATTTAATTGACGTATCACACTTAAAGGAGACCTGCTAAGGTTTGGCAAGTTGAGCTCTATTAACTACGTTTGACCCGCTGAATTCAGTGGTGGTATTCATTTCTGCAGATTCGACGTATTTTTCTAGATATCGGCTCTCCAAAGTTAAAATTTAAAATAGCCTCGACTTCGATCTTTACCTCGTGACGTCAGAGATGAACAATCTTTTTTGGGCCTGGCTCGTGAACAGAGTGTCACAAGCAAACAAATACGTGATTGGGGCAGTGTTAAGTGCGTAATTGGTGACAAATCGGAACCTGTTGACACTTTAGAACAAGTCAAGTGTTATTGAGAGGTTCACACCTGAGATGATTGTTCTTCTCTGACGTAATGATTGTTGATTGTTCATCGTCCTCGAAATAAAATGGCTGCCGCCCGAAAGTTTGGATGGCGATATCTAGAAAAATACATCGAATCTGCAGAAATGAATACCACCACTGAATTCAGCGGGTCAAACGTAGTTAATAGAGCTCAACTTGCCAAACCTTTGCATGTCTCCTTTAAATCTCTGCATCATTTTTCCTTGATCGTAATGTATCGTAGCCATGACGGTCTCTTTTTTCACCAGCCGGAAATTGAGATATGTCTTTCGGTGGAAAAGCCCCTGCTTCCTGATGAACATCTGAGTACAAGGTAACGGACTTGCGTATGGAATTACATTATGGGTGGTTAGACACCGCACTGTTATAATTAGTTTTTTGTGCGCTGCCGCATTTTGCCGTTACTGCGCTGAAGAAAAAACCTGCGGGGAGAAGAAAGATGAGAAAGAGAGAAAAGGATGAATGGGGGCGCAACTTTCTCCACATGCTCCTTTCAAAATTCACACCACAAGATATATGCATAAGGGGACAAAGTAATCATATAGACGGTGGCAGCATACAGTTGAGCTTAAATTCGAGTGAAGTGAGCTTGATTCAAAGGAAAATGGCAATGGCTGACTGAGGACATCTTTTGTCTGTGGTGAAGGGTTTATGATCCCTTGAAACATTTACTATACTTAATACTGAAAGCATTAATATTCACACCAAAATCGGCATTGGATCAAGATTAGAGACCTACAATTAGGGACAAAAGTCCTAGGACACGATTTTTCAAGCTTTGCACGTACTGTTCATCCCCTTCCTCCCACAGACAGTGTGGTTTCTAGAGATAGTCTTGTGAAAATAGACAAAATTCTTTTTTACGATGGTCATAGCAGTCTGCTTGAGAGAACAAGGTTGTTTTAGGGGGAGTTGAGGAAAGCCCGCCAAAGTTTGCGGGTTGATTGTCTTTTTTGTAATTTTGCAACTGCCCCAAGGACTTTTGTCCCCTATTTTAGATACCTTTCTTGCGTTGTAATTTGATCGTGGTCTGATTGCTGTTATATATCACGCAGAAGGAAATATTCGTGAACTGACTTTTTAGAACACACGAAGATCACGTTGTAAATCACAAGAAGCTTTTGTGATTTACAACTACTTTTGCAAAACACGGATTGGAACTTTTTGTGGACTATATTTGTGGACATCGATGGACAAATTTAAAAATTTTCTACTTTCACCATTTCCACTATTTTATTTTCTTTATTTTATTTCGGGATAGTATCTGCCATAAAAAGACACCTCCTGCAACTTTAACATTTTGAAATTTGTTCATTAAAACCCCTTTTACGCCCCTAAAGTGTAGTTTTAAGACCATTTCCAGAAAACGTTTCATTTGCAAAAAGTATCCGGGCCGAGGTTGTGTGACCTATATGTGTCGGAACAGAATCAATTTCTCTCTTTGGCTTCAGAAAAGCAAGTATTCGGCATTGTTAAGGCTTGCAAACGGACCCCAATACTTGCGAACTGATAATGTTGTGCTAACAAATAAGTAGAGATCAAAGTAAAACAAAAGTGTGTATTGTAGACAAACTCAAACAGACAATTAATATAAAGTGACTCTTTCCGATTTGCCACGACCAGCGCTGTAGTCCTGGGGGGCAGGGGGCGCATCCCCCCCTGTTAAAATAGGCAGTATATTGAATGCTGCACCTTTGCTCAAATTTTTGCTTTCAGTCCTCAAGTTACTTTTCTGGGACTACATATCTGGCCACGACGTAAATTTAAATGAGGGGGCTTTGGGGGGTACCAGAGTTTGCAAACACTGATCTCATTTCAACGAAACCAGGAAGTTCGGTTTGACGTCAGAACTTGGAAAAATTTTTTTTTTGTTCTTTGAATTGTGTATAACACCATATGAAAAAACCCAGAGAATAAGAGGTGGGTGCTTACCTTCCCATTCTGTTTCTCTCTTTTTCCCTTTCCACAGTTTTTACTCTGCAGCGCAACAAAAACAAATACAAATCCTGTTTCTAACCACTCATGCTTATATTTGAATAAATGTTTAAGTTACAGTTCCTGTGAGTTTATGACGAAATGATTGCAAGTTTTAATCTTGTAGTGATATATATTTTATTGGATGGGTTTTCAAGATGGGAAAGAAAGCACCTCCGTGATAATTTTTTGCCTTTATAGCAATTTGGTGAAAATTTGCATTGAAAGTCTTTGCTCTTTGCCTGAATCATGGAGCTCCACAACTGGAAATCAATTTATGTACCTACTTGCACTTCCAATGCCAGTCTCCAATCAGGTTTGTCCCAAAATGATTAATTATTGAATTAAATGACAAATTCACGATGTTTGGTCGAACGTCAAAAGGGTTTTGATATTATAGATGCTTGCATTGCTTTTGCAACTTGAATTTCATTTGTTGAATCTTTTCATTTTATTATATACGATTCTGAAAGTTAGTATTAGCACTGCGGTCGACAATGCCAAATTGCCAAATTATGGTGCGTTGTGCAGTGACCGCTTTCCATTGTTGTTTAATGAGTTGTTAAGAGTATATATCAAATTTCTAAATAATATTCTGAAGCCAAGTTTGGGAAAATGTCTTAAAAATGGAAGTAAGTGCCAATAAATCAAGGTGCCTTGCGACGTTTTTGTTTAAGAGTACTTATAACTTGATATCATGTCTCTATTGTTGAATTAACAAGATGCTTATTAAAATTGTCTAGCTAATGAAAATTTTTACTTCTAGAAAGAAGTCTCCGTGGTTGTTCCTAATGGTTCATATCGCTCTGCGGGTGAGAAGGTAAGTAATGGCTGTTTTCATTGTGGAAGAATCATAGCAATAAAACAAAATTTATGGCAATATTCGGCATGATAATTTATTATGATACTTAGAGATGTTGCATTTTCTGTTCATGCACGATGGTTTCAAATCGACAAAAATTTGTACTTTGTGCTTTAACTTCATTCTGGTGAGAGCAAAACACTCGCCTTACAGCTTTCCTCACAATTCCTGGTATGCTTAAAATTCTTCAACCCTCTTTTCACCAAGACAATGTTGCATGGAAACATAATCTTGCAAATGTGGATAAAATTCTTTTTGTATGATGATCACATGGGTCACAGGGGTTGAATAAAGCCCAGAAAAAATGAAGTTTGGCGGGACTCTCTTTTTGGAGTTTTGCAGTGCCCCAAGGACTTTTATCCTCTATTACTTGTTGTCAATGGTTTGAAGTGGGTTTCGAGTCTGTTTACAGCAATTCGGTGTGCCTCAACAGCGTCTGTTGTAGATAACAGCTTAGTAGAGCTGTAAAGCTCGCTTATGTTTATTTTCGGTCATATTTTTTCATAAAACAATGAAGACAAATGAAATATAATTTATTTAGTACAGCGAATCCGTAATTTGTTGTGCTGAATGGTATTACGCGCAAAAAAAATTGTGATGCAGGACATTATCCAATTTGCTTCTTACTTAGAGTATATTTGTTTATTATAGGAGCAGAGCAATCTAAGACGTTGGTGTATGGCACCAACTGCATCCGGTGCCAGCCTCTTCATACAAAACAGGTCAGTATAAGGTTAATTTTTTCCACTGGGAATTTTCCTCGACAATCTAAACTTTAACCCATCTTTTAATTCTATTTTATAATAATGGGAATTTGTCCATTTTAATCCCAAATCCAAGATGGGCCTATTGAAATTTTAACCCAAAGTTCTTACTTTTAATCACGGCCACATTTTTACATAGGGGGCAAAAGTCCCTGGGACACCTCAAACTTTCATTGGATAATGCTAATGCTATGCTTCTGCATACTTTGTTCTCTGTGAGCCGAATCCGACCCCCACTCGCCCCCAAGCAATGTTGTCTAGTCCACCAGACGTTTCTCATCACTGGGCCAAAAGAATTCCCGCGATATTGAAAATTACCGCCTCTACAGACAATATCGTTTTGGGAGGGGGGAGATGAAGTATGCTTGTAAAACTTGCTAAAATTCTGGGTGTCCCAGGACTTTTGTCCCCCACTGTACCATTATACAGGAGACTGCGCAGCAAATTTGCGAGATCGCGTGGTTTTTCTATGTAACCATGTAACCTTACTCACTTCTACTCTGCTCTCACTTTCTTGAATTTATGGTACCGCTATCACCGTTATCACAAGAACCTGGTACTCTAGCGGGAACAGAACAATTACGCGTTATACCCAATCAAATTTGCTTCGTTGTGTCCCATTTCAAGGTATTATTTCTCATTAATCGGAAACAGTACTTTCATGAAAACAGATTCAGCAATAGAAGCATGCCTTGTAAAATGACAACGTGCCCTTGTCAAACGTATCAAAATGATGGGGCCAGTTGATTTTTAAACGTGCTAAAAAACGGATACAAGATAACTTATGGATACAAGTTTGGTTAAGTTGAGCCTTTCACACTGTTTGTAATAATTATTGTTTGTGGTCAATTCCCATAATGGTAGTTTCAGGGCTGCTGGGCTGCATCAAGTTATTCTTAAACTTGCTAGACTTTTTATGAAGATCGATGAAACCTTCCCATATAAAACTTTCAGCCTTGTCAGAAGTCTTTATCGTAATGTGAGAAGGTTGTAATCTTTGGTTTGAATTCGCCGGTTGGCTTTCACCGACCATTTTGCTAACCTATCACCAACTTTTATCGATATTGCTATAAACATTTAATTTTAGTGCTATCCTTCAAACTTCCTACCAAGAACAAGATGGTGATCTCAACAGCAAAGAGGTAAGAGCTTTACATTTGTTGTTAATTACAGATGGCCTTACCGTTATTTTAATCCACGATGGCCAAAAGACCTTGTAAATTTCTAGAAGTATGGAAGAAAAGATCACACCACAAACTTTTTTATGCTTACTTGATGATTGAGAATATCTGAACTACCGAACTGAATTTTTATCAATCGACAATCAAGAAGTGCCACTAAACGTATTTCGTATTGACATCAAAAACTTCAACAGAATTAAGACAGTTCTTTATTTTATGAAAATTTATTTACTATAAAATATTTAGGCCGGATTCCAGTTTCTTTAGAGTCACACATTGTCAGTCGAACAGCTAAAGCAGTTGTATATATTGACTTTTTGGAAAAAACATGACATCTTGAACCACGGAATGTTTACGGGCGCGTAAGGTAATGAATCCCCCAAGCTTGCATGAGAGAACATGATCCACTGAGAATTTGCTGTGGCAAACACACTCTGAAGGGAGATCGTCCATACTCCACCCATACCATAGGTATAATGCACCAAAGAATTTTGTAGGAGATAATTCTTCTTCTTTAAGTGGCAGTAACAATAACTTCTTTAAGTGGCAGTAACAAGCCCCATCCGAACATGCGGTTATCATTTGCCTTGTTCGCTCGAGCACAGCTGGCTCATGTTCCCTCTGAGTCTTGCTAAAAGCTGGGATTCATGGACAGACTTAGACAACTCGACATTTTGAACCAATTTGGGATGTTGCAAAACATTATCACTGGCATTCTTGTTAACAATATTGCTCACTAGTCGTTTTGTATTTTGTCTCAAGGTCTTGTAGCTATTCGATAGATGAATTCATTCTGACGTCAGTTACTCCTAGACCTACTAGTTTCACTGAAAGTGACAGTAGATCACGCTCAAGGTCGTTACACGAGCGACCATCAGAAAGTGACGGAATCAACTTGTGTCTAATTGTGTCTTCAACAGGCAGAAGTAGATGCTCAATGCTATCGATGGTACGAATGATGTAATTGAATTTGTTTCTGAATCCAGCAGTAAAGGCACAGTATTCAGGATTATAACCAAGATTTCGTTGGCTTGGAAAGTAACCAATTTTGGGCCCAACTTATTCATGACTTTGCCACCAATTAAGGAGAGTATCTAATTTTCCACCACGTCGGTTGATTCTGTTAAATGCATTGTTAGTATCAACGAGCAATATTCCATCACAATCATCTTTATCAAATATTGATTTCAAGGCATGAACCACGTCTTCACAGCCATTACCTTGAGCTGCAAAAAGCTGTAGATATCCAGCACTCTCTAATATTTGCGGCTTGAAAGTGACAATTACAGCACTCCCAATAACGCTACGAAAAATCTCACCCACACCAGTTGGTCTGAGAGCAGAACATTTATCTAGTTGTGTCAATCTCCATGCCAAGAAAGCTTTAAGAGATCCATCATCACGAGCAAAACGGTTGATACACAGCTTTCTGGTAAAACTTGCCAACGCATTACCTAAATCACGACTGTGCGAACCATCGGAGGCCGATATTAAGATTCTTCTCCAACCGTCAGTGTCTAAACATGAAGGTCTCAGCTGCTCCTTTCACTTGACAAGCCATTTTACGTATTAAAGCACCATCAGTATCTTCATAGGCTGAAAGTCCTATCTAGCTCAGGTCTTGAAGGAGATAATCATCAAAGCATTTCTCAATGCTTTTTATTCAACATTTTCAAATTTTCATTAGTAAGAGGCAGTATGGCACTCGATTCTTTCTCAGATAGAAAGTGCCGCATTAACCTTGCCCGAAGTCATAAAGTTGTGAAATTGTTTGGATACATCATCTATCATCATAAATCCATTGGATTTACCACGATATTTTTGCTTAAGGATTGATTGAATATATCTTACTTTTTGTAGTAGCTAGTTGGTCAAAATCACCATATCTCCACAATTATAATCTTTTCTGCAATTTGAATGATGTTTGCTCTTGGAGTTTTTGCTTTGTTTTGTAATAAAAAATATGGCATTAACATAAGGGCTTTCACAGAAGTCAAGTGAAGCGAGCCTTCATTTACCCATTCATGAATCAAACGAGTACACCCCGTTTCCAATTTTTCCTGAAGGTAATAGGAATTGATTTCGTTTTCATTTCACCGATTCTTCATATGCAGCATTAATAGTTTGTGCTTTATCACTTAGTGATAAGTTAACCCAGACCATTTGGGTTTGTTTGGATCTTCACCATGTTGAGACGCGATATTTGCTTTCGTGATGTTCCATTGGTTGAAGATTGATAAAACGATTCTATCAACGACTGATTCTGTCGCTGAAACTGAACTTGAATCGGCAATAAAGTTTCTAGGGAAAGCAATATTCCTGCCAATTTCAGATAAATTACTGTTCGCTGGTTGCTACTTTTGTTTCACAGCAGCGCATATGCTGATTCAAGCCTCTTATGAACACTCGAGAACATAAATTGCACCAGAAATTATCATTAATGTCTTCCAGAGCAGAGCGAGAAAAATTCAAGTCACATCCGACTCCCTGACGATCCTCTATATTTTGCATCATTCTCTGCAGCTGAGTCTTTATAAGTTGCATACAACTGCGTGATGACAAACTGCATCAGGAATAAATCTGAATAAGCAGTTCACTTTCACCAATAGAAAACTAACGTTCTGTTCAGTTAATAATTATTCAGACGTTCTGCGCAATATTGTTTGCATGAAGGAGATTGGTTAGCTTCTCTGCTCTACAATTATTTGACTTTTTCCGGAATTCTACACTAAGAATTTTAATGTATTGTGAAATGGAATTTTGATAAAGCGGGTTGCAGCGTTATTTATACATAGTTTTATCTGGATGAATGGGCTAAAATGCTCGCTTTTATTTTCTAGGATAATGAATTTAGATCTGAAGCAGAAAATGAAAAATCTCGTGTCACGTGGAATTCCGAACGGCGTTGCTTTTTAAGCAGGCAAGCGGCTGAAAGGTAGATGGTCTTGTCATTGAAGAATTTATATTTCTTTTGTAATTGAGTAATTTAAAGATATTTATTTTCAGTTAATCTGCTTTATAAGAGGAATACAACTCGGCAATTTTCATAACTTTTCAATTCGTGAGAAGTTTCATTATTAGCATGTATTTATGTTGTAGTCTGATGAAAAGTATAGCCAAGAATAGAGTGTGGCCTGTTGAAATCGCACGAACAATTGTATCACAAGGAGTGAAAGGAAAAGGAAAAGGAGAAGAGGAAATAACAACATCTTTTCACGGTGTTGCTTATGTCGATATGGCGCCTTTGCTATACCCCGGAGTAAAAAAAATTCGCGGAGCATTTCTTGTAAAGCCTTTTAGTGAATCAGAGTTTGTCGATAGAACTGGAAGAAAAGGAACATTGATTGACGATGCTATTAAAATGATTACTACTAGTAGAAGTAGCAGTTCAAATGCGCAATCCAAGATGCCCATCGGCAAAGGGAATAAACTAGATGGAAAACCAAAGGTATTGGCTTGGGTAGACCATCGTTGATGTTCTAACTTGCTTTTTAATACATATTTTTAACTTTAATGCTGTCAGTATAAAAATAAGATATATAATTTGGAAATACTAGACAGCTAAGGAATTTGAATTTCAGAATCATTGTTCACTCCCGCTAATTTATGTTTATGTTTTGTAGCCTTCGGCTGCCATATTGAAGCCACCAGATTCTATTCCCGAAAATGAGACTCATGATGCAAAAAGAAACGAGGGACAGGTATAAAATTGTGTCTACTTTTTATTATACAGGTTATCTGCTGATTTTTTCCTTGCTTTTCGATTGCCGAATAAATTTGTCCATCCTATCCAGAGCTCACTATTGTTGAATTTCTATTTGTTTCGTAGAGTCCAAAGGTCTTCCTTGAGCTATGTCCTGCATCATTTCGTAATGGGTGAAATTATTTAAATTTAATTCTTTCTTCTAGCAATTTACAGAAGCAAAAACTTACATTGTCATAGAAATTGACCTCGAATCGCCATTGGTATCAAAACGAGAGCCCGCTGCTTTGGAGAGAAGGTTTGTATGCAGCCTAAGATGACATCGATTTTTTTACGGAAATGGAAAGAAAAAGATCTGAGTATCACCATGAACCTATTTTGAGTGTTTTCTGACGAGTATAAGTATGTTTTTTCAAGCTTAAGCCTAGCGCACACGGGCGATTTTTGTCGCTGGCGACTGCGATTTTTGTTACCGGCGACAAAAATCGCCTGTGTGCGAAGTTTTTATGGCGATTTTTGTCGCCAGCGACGATTTTTCAGATTCAGGATGCTAAATATTGTTTTTTGTTGCCGGCGACAAAAGACAAAAATCGCGCTGTGTGCGGATTTTGACAACAACTATCTGATAAGTTGTCCAATTATAGAAGCAAATTGAGCCACGTGATAATGATTTTTACTCATATTCTGCACATGAAGCAAGCATCCAAGGCAAAACTTGTGGAGAGAACGCCGGTGCTTATAGGCTGTCAACTCTCCAGAGTATTCTGACAGGGTAAAGAAGGTTGCTACATTATCCAAAATAGCAGCCCTGTTAGATGTAATAGGTAATTTAAAGCCCTAGTCGATATCTATAATTTTGTCTGGGCCTAGCTAGCTAGACTAGCTAGGTAGGTACCTAACTGGTTTTTGCTTGAAGATAAACAAAGTCCTTGTTATAGAATGTGCGCATGCACGCGTGGCAACAAAAATCGCCTGTGTGCGCTAGGCTTTAAACACACCCAGGTCTCTTGAAGATTTCAATGGCAAGATCAGCTGTATGTGGACCGTGTACAACTTTGAAAATTGATGTGTAATCGTGAAGTAATTTCGCATTGCATTTTATCCTATCGTTCAACAATGAATCGTTAATATAAATAAGAAGGAATAGAAAGGAGACCCATAATAGAGTCCTGCGAGACATCTGTTGAAACGGTACGCCGTGTAGATATCTTGCCAGTATGATGATCTTAAAACAGTACGATGTTTTCTATAATCTTGAAAGCTTATATGCTTAGTGTTTGCAGTTTAACATAGACGCAATTTGTTCATGAGAACTTTATGTCAGATCTTGTCAAAGGTTTTTGAAGTGTCAAGATAAACAGAGCGAATATCTGGAGTAGGGTTGCAATCAAATGCTGCAAATAAAGAATTAACGATTGATTATAATTGGTTACCAGTTGAATCTCCTGATCTGCCATGTAATTACAATAACACGTATGTTATATACATCAATAATATTTACGAAACTGTCTCTTATCTTACAGAATATCGGAGCTTATTCCACCGCGGTCAAAATTTATGAAAAAGGAAGGCGGTGAAAAGAAGGTAGCTAACCGTTTGAACCATTGATCTATTTTCTTTTATAAAGTTTATCAACATTAACCCATTTATCAATATTCAGTGCAGTTCTGTTATTCTCTTGCACTTTTCCATTTTTGTATTTACAAAGAGATTCGAATCCGATTTTATTTTATACATTTATTGTTCAACTTGTAATCAGAAATGTTTTTGATTTTTTCAGTCAATTGAATGCTTTCAAAATCAAATACAAGAATTGGCCGACCAACTACTTGATGAATATAGGTATATTCCTGGTAATTTATTAGTCTTGTCAGTGGAATTAAGCTATTGACTCGAAATTTTTAATTGGCCCGATTTACTCCGTTAAATTGCGCTGTGCGCCATGCTCTTATGAACGTAGTCATACTTGATATCTTATTCCTTGTTTCCAGAGAAATTTTTTCATCAACATTGGACAAAATCGATGCTGATGAACAAGATAAGAGGTAATTTCTAATTAAGTAACTGATTGACTTCGTCGAGTATTTGTGACTTGGATGTGGGTCAGTTTCAGGGACTTGGCGCTATAAAATGTAGCTAACTAATTAATTTCCTTGGGAGACAGTATGAATGTTGTGCCAGAGTGTTTATCTTTTATTCTACTTTCCAAAATATGGAAAGAAGAATAAAGGATAAACAAAATAAGAAAGAGGAACGAATAAAACGCCCATGAAGGCATATCCAAGTAAATTTATCGACAATATTTAGTGCAAAACTAAATAAATTGTCAAAATTGAATTTGAATTTTTGAAAATGGCGAGGCCCTTTTATGTCGAGTAATCGATTTTATCCGCAACCTTGAATTACTTGTTTTGAAATAGTAAAAAGCAGCCAAATATCAAACCGAAAAATTTCATATGATATATCATTTTCTTTTCTTGAAAGCCAAGGCTTTATTGATCGGCTCGGTGCAAGTTTGACGTGCATCTCACAACTGTACGTTGTCAGATGCACGTCAAACATCATACTGCTTTCATTTTTCGCACAAGAGAGGTCAAAATTTTCTACTTTGAAGGTTAATAGAAAAATTATAGCTACATGATTTGAAAATTTTATTTCCGCGGTATTACTGGTTTTCATAATATGGCCACGGTGTGCGCGAATCGCTTTGTGGTTTGATCTGTAAATCGCTTAGATGACGTGATGTTAGTTTTTACCAATCGGTGGAAGATTCAATTTCTAGCAATTAGGTTGCGGATTGGCTGAAAAACTTTACACCAGAAGGTGATTGCTGATTAATGAAGTCATGCGCTCTTTCCTTTCCCTTCCCTTTCCTGTTTCTCTTTCTTTGTTTTTGATTTGCTAGGGTAGAATCATTTTTGGCACCCAGGGCAGAATTGAGGCTGCAAAACTGAATCCTTTTGATCGAATATATTTTGTCACACAGGAAAAGAGAATTTCTTTATCATATTAATGCATCTGGAAAATACTTTGCGTTAAAGGAGCAATTGAAGGTGTGTGTAAATTATTAAGTTTTATAATTTTACCCTTCCGTTGTAATGTAACTTAATTACTTTGGTTCTATGCATTGTGCTGGTAGGTGTTGATTACCCTTGTGAGGTTTTGCGCTCCACGGTGATGATGACCACTGTTCTCCACATAAATATTGCACAATAGGGGACAAAAGTCCCTGGGACACCTGAAAATTTCATTGGATAATGCTGTGCTTCTGTACACTTTGCTCCCTGTGAGCAGAATCCGACCCCCCCCCCCCCCCACTCCCCCAAAACAATGTTGTTTTGTACACCAGTCCTTTCTCGTCGCCGGGCCAAAAGAATTTCGGCGATATTGAAAATCACAGCCTCTACAGACAACATTGTTTTTGGGGGAGGAGGGTGAAGTATGCGTGTAAAACTTGCTAAAATCATGGGTGTCCCAGGACCTTTGTCCCCTATTGTAGCTACTTTGTACATGTTGTTGACGAATTCTCAGAAAAATGATGTTTTCGCAAAGCTTTGTAATCTGGGACGTTATTGGGATACTGGGACACTGGGACACTGGGAAGGACAGGGTAACAAGCTTTTCGCTTTATTCGACCACCATGCATTGTTATAAATGAAACGTAGCGCATGTAAGTATTACACTTCAATAAGTTTTGTGTAAACGTTTATTTTGTTTGATGTTAAGCGTGACGAGCTATTTTTTATACTAATAACTATGAAAACGTGGAAAATGCAAGTTGTGTTACTAGTTAGTGGACATCAGATCACATTTAGCATGATGAACTTCACTAATCGAGTTGCTTTCGTTTATTACTATTTTAGTATTTCGTTGTAAAGATTGTGCGGGAAAAATACAAGAATACTAGTCCATTCAATGATCGATATCAGCTCCAATCATTTCTAAGTGAGCTATATGAATTTTTGCTTAGTCAGATGCATCTTGGTTTGGGAAATGTAAGTATTTTTTCTTTAAATTTGTTCGGGATTTTGTTTGTTAGCAAATTAAATTGTAAATAAAATGTTTGTTAGCAAATAAAAAAATTTTTTTATTCCATTTATTTTATCACCGGCGTTGTAATATTTTTATAAAGAGAGCTGTTATCATCAGGTTTCTTTTTACATGATATTTTTGTCTCAGATTGCCTGATCCTCTTTTAATATTCTTTCGCAGTTCTTTCGCACAGAAGAATCTACCGAGATACCACCTGTAGTAAGAGATGAACAAATGCTCAAATTCTTTGCCTTCGAAGCTGAGGTATAAAACTACTATAGCTACCAGGTAGACTAAATAAGTAAACCTCTCTCCGCCCACAGAAAAATTGTTTTAGAAAATGCATCTGACGGAAACAATTTGAATTGTATGCTGGAAAATCTCTAGCATGCAATTTGCAACTCCAAAGACATCGCCTCCTGTTATCATATACACCCATTTTTTATAAGAAACTATGCAAAATTCTTGTACCAGAATTTCTTAGCTTTCGCCCTAATTATGCCACGAACAGTTTCTTAGCAAGTTTCTTAACACCAAAACCTACTTTTCCGAAATTAATTCAAGCCAAGTGGCATTTTAGAAGTTAGCAAAGTCATGTCACGCAAAAGTTCGGGATTTGAGAAACCTGTTGGTGTGTCATCTGTTATGAAAAACGTGAATTTTGTCATCAAAAAGAAGGAGGATTTACTCGAACTTATACTGCACACAGATTTGCGATCGAAGCGTTGCAGTCCCAAGCTTTACAGTTTGAAATCTCCAGTGGATGCGGGGTGGTGTTTGCACGGAAGCCCACAAGGGCCATCCGAACATTATTTCACGACATCCGAACTTTATTTTTGAGTATGCAAATGGCCCTTGGTCCTTGTGGGCTTCCGTAGGTTTGTTACTGGAACATAAAATTGTGAAAATAATACGTGGCCAGAACAAATACATAAATATATTCAACAATTAGGAGGACACTTTGAGCAATTTGATTTGAGCTATATGTGCAAGGCAAATTAGAGCCTATGTACATCAGAAAATTGGAATATGCTTATTGACATTGTAATAAAACGTACCGAAAATAATACAAGACGGTAATACTCTTTTCCATAGGTAATGTTCAATTATGACCTTGCTGCGAAGTACTACCAGGAAGTATGTATAATGATTTTTTTCTTATTTTTTCTTGTGAAATGAGTTGCTTTTAGCTATTTTATGACTTGCTAATTTTGCAGATAGGTGGCAAACCCAAGTTGGTAACTTTCTAACAGGATCTTTTCATATTTGGATATAAACAATTTACTTCAAGCTTCAGTTCAGTTCAGTTTCAGTGTCATTGATTTTGAATTTCTCTACACAAATACTCTTCAAACTTTCAACAATTAAATAATTACAAATTAAATTAAAATACAATAAACACATAAAAAGAAAGAAATACGTAACACTTGAGGATTTGTGTGGGATAGGGATTTTTGAGGAGGAACTCTCTCAGTAGCAAAGCTAATCGAGGAGAGAGCACCACCTTACCAGATGTCACTAACAACTATGGGTACATTTGTAACTGTCAATAATCTGCCCTAATAACTATTTTTAAATAGAAACGATTTAAGTTTTTAATGACAAATCTTGAGGGATGACGACCTTTTAGTTAATATCAGTAGGGATTTCATTCCAGCATTTTGCTCCGTGATAACGTACTGATCTGAGGCCATATTGACTGGTATTTTTCTGTGGCAAGAAAATACCATCTTTGCCTGCCTTTCTTGTATCATATTGATAAACAGATTCCACAGGAGTAAAGAAATTATGAAAACAAACAGGAGAGATTTTAACCAAATAAACCAAAATTTTGTGCGGATTCTGTGACAAATTCCCGGGGAACGCGTTCTCAGGAAGACCAAACTTTACAGTTTTGCCAGGGCACATACAATGAATGCAAACGGGCCTACTTATTGAAAAAACTTCAAGAACTGACCATCTTTAAAGGAGACAAAGAAATTACAATGGAATCCCGCTATAACGAACCCCGCTTACAACGAACTTCCCGCTATTACGAACTAAAACTCCGGTCCCTTAGATTCTGGGAAGTAAATCCTACTGTAAATACTCCCTGTATAACGAACCCTGGATATAACGAACTTTCGTTATTACGAACTAAACTTCCGATCCCCTGACCACAAATACCCTCGATATAACGAATTTTTGAGAAAACTTATCGCCAAGGGTGAAGTTTTTCAACCTCAAGGGTGAAGTTTTTCAAGCTCTGGATGGACTTCAAACACCGAGCCTTTTTTGTGCGGAAACGGGGAACGAAATGCGAAGAAGATCAATTCCCTCTCGAAATTATATGACGTAGCAATGAGAAACAAAAAGGAACAAAAACATATCACTGATTTTTTTGTTTAACAGAGCAGAAAGAAATAAAAGTAGATAAAATAGAAATAGTAATTAAAAAATTGACATCAAGTGGTAATAACGACTTTGCTTTGTGATTTTTCATTGTTAAACATGCTTGAGCGTTTTTTCCTGTTGCAATCTATCAGAGCAAAATCTGTTGTCATCCTGCAAACTTTTTTTGGAAAAATATAGTGTGCCATTTAAGCGCGAATACTTCAGGGAAGGTCCAACAGACATTCTGGTCCATTTGTGTTTGGAATTCTTCATAAAAAAATGTCCCTTCTGTACAACGAACTCCCGCTATTGCGAACTATTTTCTCGGTCCCTAGGTCCCTACAGAGTTCATTATAGCGGGATTCCACTGTACACATCTTTGAAAGGCCTATGCAGCCAAAAAGCGCATATAGTTTTTTCTGCTGAAAAGTATAGATTTCAACGTGCTTATAAACATGGCGCATATAAAATTTAAAAGTATTTTGTTGTGGTTGAATTTTTCATTTTCAGATTAGGGAATTCTGTCTGACAAATTTTATTCAAAAAATAAACGCCATAATGATGCGTAGTTCCAGACGTCTTTGTGAATTACAACAAAGGAAGTAGTAGAAAAATAATCGTGTACTCCCATATGTGAAAAACCTGGAATTAATCTGCTTTTTGTTGTGTAAATTTGATTATTAGTATTTATTATTTTTTTTAGAGAATTGCTTCGGGAAAGAGTGAACCAAGATTCTGGGTTGACTATGGATGCTTTTGTCTGCATATTGGCGATAACTTGAAGGTACGAGGTAAAAGTAAAAGTATTCGGAATGAATTTCATTCCTACTATGCATTTTCTATTGAATATGAAGGTGATTACTTTTTATTAAAATGGCAATCAAAGCAAGGCAGATATGAAGAACGTGAAACTTCTAGGTTTTGGTATTTGTAGTTGCTAGTTATTTGTGGAAAAATCGTTTTGCTATTACATACAATAGGGGACGAAAGTCCTTTGAAACACAAAAAGTTGCAAAAACAGATTATCAATCCACAAACCTCTTTTTATGGGCTTTATTTAACCCCCACTTCCTAAAAGGCTGCCCAGGCCGTGCCCACGCCACTAAATGGAAATTACGTATTGCGATTTTGCAGCAGCGAATTCATCAAACGCTTTTGAAAACCCCAAATCCATTATGCGCTGTCCTGTTTCTAATCACCAAAGTCACAAAAACAAATATCGATTCCACCATGTAAGAAAAAATTGATGTCAAATTTGTTGCTTCAGTGCGAAGGAAAAGCGGAGTTCCCGCTATGGTGACATAGTGGACTGGACCCGGTCCTAAAATGACGAAATATCAACACTTACAAATAATAACTCGTGAACTAGGAGTCAGATTTAAAAATTATTGTCACATCCAAAATCGGCGTACCAAATTGAGAAATAAAAGATGCCGTAGGGGCACTATCTCGAACATTTTTTCTGGTGGAAAATTAATAATAAAGTCCAAACGTGCTTTCACAAGGAAACTGTTTACGGCTGTTTTGGGCCATTCCACTGGTAAACGCAACATAAAAACAACGTTGCACTGATTGATCTTTTTTGAAATATCATTATGCGAGTACGAAGACGTTTCTATTTCAAGCCCCTTTCAAGGCCCGTGCACTGCATTCGCTAACGCCCATGCCTCTTTAAAGGCCTTGTATGTAGAAGCGATTGCTTACATGCTCCTCTCCAGAAGAAAATCCTGAAATTACAAGACATGCAGCTATGGCGTCATACATTTTCAGCTCTAAATTTACTTCAACAGTTCAAGGTCATGAACTTGAGACGTCGATTGAATGTATGATGTCATAACTGACGTTACAAAACTGAAATCAGCGCTGGGGATATCCCTTACTAGTTAAGATTTTTGTCTTAATACTTTTCATTCTTTAAATTTGATGCAAGACAATAGAGGACAAAAGCCCTTGGGACACTTCACTTTTGAAATTACTTGAAAAGGACAATCAACACGCAAACGTCCTGTTTTGTGGGCTTTATTTAACATTCCCCCTAAAGCAATATTGTTCTTCCAAGCAGACTCCTGTGCTCATTACCCAAAAAGAATTTTCCCTTTGTCGTATTACCTCATCAGACCCTTCGCACAAACTATAACAGGGCTATTTTAATACCCGATATATACCGAGTTCTTTTCGTGCCCTGATAAGATCGACCTGGTAATAATTTAATTCATCTTAATTAGAACCGATCAATTAAAGTGCCGGCGGACTTTGTTAGTTTGTTAACGTTCTATGACATTCGATATTATGTCGTTATTCTTTCCAAACAACATTGTCTGGTGGAGGAGGGGGCAGGCATGCTTGCGAAACTTGCAAATATTTTAAGTGTCCTAGGACGTTTTTCCCTTATTGTAGGTATGGAAAATCAACAATCACTGCTTTAGAAAACTCTTTTTGCATTATTACTAATACACTTTTTAGTTAGTGATCCAAATTTAATTTATAGGCCGAAGAATGCTTCAAAGAATCTGTTTCAATAGACCAAAACTATATTGATGGGTAAGTTCAAGAACCGGTATCCCATCAATGGGATACCGTTTGAGCAATTTATCATGTTTACGTTTTCATATTCAAATCTTGAAGTCATGAGTGACCACTCACTCTTATCGTCAAAGATCTATTGTGACTTGCATTTAGGCGGCTATTTTTATGTGACCTTTTACGAAAAATAATGGTGAGTTGTTTCAAACGTGTGGAAGGTCTTTGCTTTCAACTGGAAATGTTATCGATCACAGTGGGTCGTCTTGGCATATTCAGTGTGATTTTAAACCTTTATCGCTTGTTTTGTGGTTAATATGGACTTGTATTGCATTTGCATTGATAATTGATTGCAATCAAGTAGTGGTTTTTTCTGTGTCCTCGTTGTAATTGCTGTGGCCTGCTTTCTCGTGTTTGTGATAGCTTGTGAAATGTTCTTGGGCATAATCTTTGTCAGTGATTACATGTATTTATAAGCATTCTGTCCACGCCTTTATAGGTAGGCTACGTATGGGGTAGCGTCTTTCTCTTTCTTCAACAGGAGCCATTGACTGTGGACGCTCGATAATATGACACTCATAACTCTTCTTGTGAATCGCCATAAAGATTATTCTTTCCAGTGAATTTTTTAAGAAAATATATGTTTTGTGTGCAGACAACACAACACAACACACTGAGACTGATGAAGATCATTAGAAACAGTTATTGCATGGAGAGATTAAAAATATAGTCCCAAGCTGAACATCAAAAAACGAAATGTCAACTGTTGATATGGGGAAATTCGAGATCGAGAACGAAGAAGTAAAAACCAAGAATAAAAGATTTTGGTTGATGATTTGCTATCTGTTTATAGCGACTTAGCAATTCATGCATGAGTATTAATAATCATTGAAATGGGCACACCATTTATCTTTAGGCGCGAAGCTTTGTGTTCTGTTACGACGGTGTTAGAGTGAATAGATATTCATCGTCACTGGAATAAGCATCAGTGTGGCTTGCAGCTTGAGTAACCACAGTGTTAATTTGTTTTAGGGTCGGTTTTGTCGGTACTTTTGCCCTCATGCTTTTGTATCGGCAATTGTAAAGTGTAGTGTCCACGACACTCATGATTCGCAAGATAGAGATGCACAAGCAAATTGATCACAAACATATTATTTTCAATTCCTGGGAAAACTATGAGAGGATACCAATTTGTATAGTTTGGGAGGCACAATTTCATCTATTTGAAAATTGTGATTTTCCACTCCTTGTGCTTGTGAGTATGATGCACTGATGCACAGTATTTTAAACCTGTTGTGGAAAGTCTCGACACATTTTTGCTTTTATTCATCTTGAATTAGCATAATAGCCCTTTGGTTATCTTGCTCCACTTCCTTCTGCTGAGGTGTATTAGGATTCTGAACCTCTTTCTTGATTCAATTATTGTTGTAGTATTTTACAAGTTTTGATGATAAGTACTCTCCACCATTGTCTGATCTGACCGCTTTTATTTTCTTCACAGTGAAGTTTTCCACTCATTAACAATCTCCTAACTTTTCAAATGATACGTTTTGCTTCCCATGAAGTAAATGTCACAATGTACTTTGGTTGTCCCACTTTTGGTTCAAACATCACTGTGCAGTATTCTCAACACCTCTAAACTGTTATGTTCATTTTTGGCAAGTGACATTCGACTTTGCTTTCCCTTCTCACAACCTTTGCATGATTGCTTAAAGTTTTGTTATTTATTCACATTGAAGTATTTCACTAAAGACGTGTCATTTGGTGCTTTCAAATTGTCATAACCTCTAAGTGTTCGTCATGAAAATGCCACAATGACATGTCATCTTACTTACTTGAAGTTCCAAAGCACAATGGTTTTCAGCAAGCTTATTCCTTTTAACCTTTTAGAATTTACGATCTTTATGACCGTGCAAGATTTTTCTTGCAAAAATTTCACTACCGTCCTTTCTTATGGAGGACAGTTACAATAGTCTCTTGTGAATCTTTGACAGATAGAGCACCTCTGAAAGATTAATATTAATTTCTTTGGAGTTATGGAAAACTTGACAGCTTCAAGTTTCCTTTTCCAGATGCCACCATGTAACTGTCATCAGCTAATTTTATTCTTACAGATTTTTAAACTGAATTTAGTTTTTCACAGATGTATTGTTTTGAGACATGTGCTGGGTTGCCCTGATTCTTGCACCAACCAAATTTGTTGATTGAGCTATCACTGGATCCAGCAGGTCCAATTCCAGAATTGTTATATTTGCAGATCCCTGGTCTCGTTTTATTTGGGAGGGGAGTCCTTTATGAGCTGCCTGTCCCTTATGTAAAGTCAATTACAGATGGTTTATATCCAAAGCTTTAAAAAAAACTACAGTTAACAATCTTACCATTTTTTGAAAAATAGCTGGAGAAAATTAGCAATGTTTTATGATTTCATCAGTCGATTTACTGATGTTGGATATTTTCGTATAAAATATGACGTTAGAAATCACATCAATAGATAATTTCGAGTTGACCCATCTCGGAATGTTGATCTTTGGGAATTTAAGTGCAGTAGTCCAAAGATAAATTTGATATTTAGCGAATTCTTATCCTTTGCTAACTTTGTCTTGTCTCCAAGGTGTGTTATAAATATCAATTGATAATATGCCTTGTCACAAACATATAACATAAGCACTGATTCAACTGCAACAATTACTCATTTTGAGTGTTTTTCCTCGCTTTCGAACGCCGTGTGACCTCGTTGCAATGCGAGTCTGTTGTAGTTGATTCGCACAAAGTCTTTAGTATATTTATTGTCATCATAAAATGCTCAAATCGTTACTCAAAATCTCAAATACTCAAATACATGGAAACGTTTTTTTATTCAAGGTTAATTATGAATGGGTGTATGGCCGTCATGCATAATCGCCACGAAGAAGCTGAAGTATTTTTTGAAACGGCAACATGTTCCAAGCCGAATAGCGCCATTGCATGGACTGCTGCTGGTAACATATCAAATACTCTTTGCGCTTTCGTTTGACACTGAGCTTCCACATTTGTAACTTTTTTTCGAACTGACAAAGGAGTGTTCAATGCTCATTCATTCATATTGTAGAGAAAAGTCATCGGAACACTTGTAAAATTTAATAAAAATTATTTTTATTTTATAACGTTTAATAACGTTATAATTTAATAACGTTTTCTTTAAAGGGCTCTACTATTCTTCCATCGAAAACAGTATAATGGCCGAAAGAGCATTTAATGAAGCAAAAAGGCTTTGCACTCTATCGACACGGTCGGAGATAGCAAAAAAAGGTAATGATAAGTGTATAAAATAGACCATAGAGAGAGAGTGGTCAAGCAATTTGACTGAATTTGACAATGCCCAAACACGTAGCTGGACGTAGATGCTGGGGTTAGCAAACGTACAAAAGCGTGCAAATTTGCTTCAATGATGGGCCTCTTTTAGTTTAGAGACATTTGCATGCCAGGATTTAATTTTGTCGGTTACAATGTTGTATACTGGAGTTTTGTAAGGCAATGAAAACACATACAAATATATATATATATACAGTAATATATAATTATAAAACAATTATCGTAACAAGCTAACTCGATCTGATGGAAATGCATGCCTGGACCGTTATGTAACTTTTTATAACAGACAAAATTATATTTTTTTTTATATTGGCTATAGGCGGTTTGTTAATTTTTGTCAAACTTGTTTTAGGATCGTCTGGAGCTAATGATTCAAAGCAAATTCAGTGTTTTGAAGAAAATAAGGAGGGGGACGACTCAAGATATAAAAAAAGCAATAATAAAGAAAGCAGTGACAGCATTTTTCTTGAGTGTGCCCGGTACTTCCTTCGGCATAGAGTGATACCTGTAAGTTACATGTTGCTGTCTTTTTTTCAATAAAAGGATACAGACTATACAATGATATTATTCAGTGATTTTTCATAATTTTTTTGTTTTGGTTTGCAGTTTGCTGAGCGAGCTTTATCTTGTGAATTGCTTGCATCCAACTGTGGTGAGTCTGCCGCGTATTTTCAGACTCTTGCTGATCTTCAGATAGCAAGGAAAGAGTATGATAAGGCCGAGCAGAGTATAATGAGTTGTCTCAAGCTGGAGCACGATGTGAGTACATCGAAACATGATGTCATTGTTTAATTGATTTGTGTCACGCACGGCTCTCTTTATTGGATCGTAGCTATTCTCTCATTATTCTTCGAAGTCTTTTACTTTTCCCACATTGTTCTGTTGCTTAAAGCAAAGGCAGACTTTTTATAGTGTTCAATTAATTTTTATCGTACTTTTGAAGTAACGTTCACATTATATTGGTGTTACAGAACCCAAATGCTTGGTGTTCGCTTGGACATTTGAAATTTCTTTCTTGTGAAGAAGTTGATGGAAAAGAGGCATATGAAAGAGCCCTTTCCTATGAAGTTGATGCCCAAGACTTGCACACATTATACCTTCGCTTAAGTATGATGTATTTAAAGGAAGAGCAGGTATTTATTAAATCCCTTGTTGTGATAGTAACCGCACCTTTCCAAAAACTAAGCCATATATATTAAATTCAGTATTCGACATTCTAGGATCCTATTGACTTTATAGGTGCCCTATTTCTGTTAATTGTAATACTTTTATTCGCCTTAGTTTTTGAAAGCCAAAAAGATGTACTTGGAGGCTTGTAGCCGACGTCCTTCCTGTATTTCTTGGCTGGGAGCTGGTGTCAGCTCTTACAGGGTTTGTTTTATTAATATTAACTATAGCCCTGGTACCCGTCGATGCCGGGTTGAGATTTCGGCGAATGGCCTTTATTTAAGTAGATACTTTGTCAGGAAAAAATTAGCTCACGTACATGCCAGCCGATTGTACATTTTTTATTCTGTTTCGGTATCCACTTCCTCAACGCTCTGCGCTTCGCGATTGTAATTAACTTTTTTGAACTGTGTACTTCGAATTGAATCAAGAAACATGTATCCCACAACCACACAGATACAGACTGGATGAATAAATAAACACAATAGATGTGAGAAATCGAAAATTCCGTCACATTTTATTTCAACTACCCGTTACTTTTCTGGTTTTACTCTTTTAATTCTAAACGTTTTGTAAAATATTTTTCGCTGAGGACACTCCCAGATAAATTCTGGTTACATAGATACCTTTCACTTTGCAATCTGTGGAGTGGTTCTTGAGTTATAAGCGGACATAGCCACAAACATACATACATACAAACAGTTCTGTTTTATATATATAGATTGAAGTTTTGAAGATCTGAATGTCCAGAAAATTAACAAGTCTCGTTTACACACTTTTTTTATACGAATACAGTCTATAAGAATATCGAGGCGCAAAATCACCAACATTTAAGAATAATTTGACAATAAAGCTCAAGCTTCTTCGTCGTCATACTTGAAGTGTTGATCCTAGTCTAAAAGAACTATTTCAATTCCGTATTGTTCGGTTCTGTTCTGTAGACAGGGAATTATCCCCTACAAACTAACAAACAGGGTAACCTTAAATTTTAATGTTTCACATGAAAGCCAAGACAAAGAGGATCGGAAATCCGAGATGGGACATTTCGAAAAAGTGACGGGGGTCACGTCATCGCTCATCAAAGTATTGCACCATTGGTCACGGTCAGAAAAAAATCAACTATCTTATATTGTAAACCTGAATATCTATTTAGAAAGAGCATAAAGAGTTATGCAAAAAATATTAAAGAACTTTATCTTTAACATAAACAGTTGAGGAGATATCGGCAGTCGAAGATGTTACAATTCAGGGGGTAAAAAAAGAAATGAAATTACCTGAATTCTCCAATATTACCAAAACATTAGCACAAATATTGAACTACATATACCATCTTATTGATGGAAAGCATTTCAAGTTGATTTCAGCCAAAGAAATGTTTGAAAAACTGAGTTTACACAATGTGCAGGGTGTCTGAATTCCTGACATTACCCCCCGATTTTTTGAAAAATCCATTTTTTAATGATTTGGGGTGAAATTTTTGATATAGAGTCAACTCTGCTTCGGTTGAACACCCTAGGGAAGCGTGAAAATGCTTGAATTACAACATATTCGAATTGTAGAGGTTTACATTTATAAGAATTAATTGTTTAGTGATCCTTAGGAACGGAGAATTCCGTTCGAAATAGGTAAAGTTCGAGCTACACGAGTTAGAATTATGCAGACATGACTGTAAATTGTATTCCACTAGTAAGAACTCATTAAAAATGCTTTTCTGTAGCAATTTGCTCTTCAATTAGACATCAACTTGCCAAATAAAAGCGAACAAGTCATCAAAATTAGGGGGTAAAATCAGCATTGCTGAAACCAATATAAAATGAATTAAAGTGTATAGAAAAATTGTCAGCGAAAAAACCTCACTAATATTTTATGGTAGCCATTCGTCTCATGAGCTATCACTTGATATAAAATCGGAGACATCCCATTTGCTCTCCTTGCTTTCACTTAACTAAGAATCATTTTCGCTAGCGCCTTTTTATGATTGGTTACAAACAGATTCGCTTGTCGGTCGATGCTTGTTGTTTATTTGCTTTGCTTTCAAACCATTTCTCTTTCCCTTTGATTTTCGCCTTACTCCTGGTAGTCTTTTCTCTCTTGCTTTCTTACATTGTGTTTGCAGATCTGCAATGTCAAATTCCTCGCTCGCTTCTGAAACAGGCTCCTTTTTCTTTTGTTGCACATTTCTTACAGGAGAAAATTGACTCCCGCAAACAAGACTGGCGGCTGTACTTTTGAATTTTTAATTTTCCAACCCCAAATTCTTAAAATCTAGTTGATCGATCATAAAATTGCTGGAATAATACCATTCGTATGGTGGACGGAGTCTTGGTCCGGTGGAGGTAATAGCAATGAAGGCTTATGTTTAAGTTATATATATATGCGAATCCTAGTTTCAACAAAGTCTTTAAGCGTTATACCAGAATAGGCAGTTGAGCATATGAACTCTTTGACGTGGTCAATATCCTCTGGGGCTAGATTGCTTGTCAACCCAAGGGCCAAAAGTAAGTTGGTCTTTGTATTGTCAGCAAGGACTCTTCTGAGGACGAGAAGTTTACCCGGCAATAACGGAAGAGGAAAACATCTACAGGATTAGAAAAGCGTACACAGTTAGATTGAGAAGGACTGCAATCACGAGGAAGCAGACACAAGACTCATACTTGAAATATAACTTGTGTTGGACAACGAAGAACAAGAAAGAGAACAACCACATCGGTATCCTTACAAACAACAAAAGCATCATTATTTTTTTCAAGTGCTAGGGCAGTGAGACTTTGGGCCCTTGGGTTGACAAGCAATCTAGCCCCAGAGGATATTGACCACGTCAAAGAGTTCATATGCTCAACTGCCTATTCTGGTATAACGCTTAAAGACTTTGTTGAAACTAGGATTCGCATATATATATAACTTAAACATAAGCCTTCATTGCTATTACCTCCACCGGACCAAGACTCCGTCCACCATACGAATGGTATTATTCCAGCAATTTTATGATCGATCAACTAGATTTTAAGAATTTGGGGTTGGAAAATTAAAAATTCAAAAGTACAGCCGCCAGTCTTGTTTGCGGGAGTCAATTTTCTCCTGTAAGAAATGTGCAACAAAAGAAAAAGGAGCCTGTTTCAGAAGCGAGCGAGGAATTTGACATTGCAGATCTGCAAACACAATGTAAGAAAGCAAGAGAGAAAAGACTACCAGGAGTAAGGCGAAAATCAAAGGGAAAGAGAAATGGTTTGAAAGCAAAGCAAATAAACAACAAGCATCGACCGACAAGCGAATCTGTTTGTAACCAATCATAAAAAGGCGCTAGCGAAAATGATTCTTAGTTAAGTGAAAGCAAGGAGAGCAAATGGGATGTCTCCGATTTTATATCAAGTGATAGCTCATGAGACGAATGGCTACCATAAAATATTAGTGAGGTTTTTTCGCTGACAATTTTTCTATACACTTTAATTCATTTTATATTGGTTTCAGCAATGCTGATTTTACCCCCTAATTTTGATGACTTGTTCGCTTTTATTTGGCAAGTTGATGTCTAATTGAAGAGCAAATTGCTACAGAAAAGCATTTTTAATGAGTTCTTACTAGTGGAATACAATTTACAGTCATGTCTGCATAATTCTAACTCGTGTAGCTCGAACTTTACCTATTTCGAACGGAATTCTCCGTTCCTAAGGATCACTAAACAATTAATTCTTATAAATGTAAACCTCTACAATTCGAATATGTTGTAATTCAAGCATTTTCACGCTTCCCTAGGGTGTTCAACCGAAGCAGAGTTGACTCTATATCAAAAATTTCACCCCAAATCATTAAAAAATGGATTTTTCAAAAAATCGGGGGGTAATGTCAGGAATTCAGACACCCTGCACATTGTGTAAACTCAGTTTTTCAAACATTTCTTTGGCTGAAATCAACTTGAAATGCTTTCCATCAATAAGATGGTATATGTAGTTCAATATTTGTGCTAATGTTTTGGTAATATTGGAGAATTCAGGTAATTTCATTTCTTTTTTTACCCCCTGAATTGTAACATCTTCGACTGCCGATATCTCCTCAACTGTTTATGTTAAAGATAAAGTTCTTTAATATTTTTTGCATAACTCTTTATGCTCTTTCTAAATAGATATTCAGGTTTACAATATAAGATAGTTGATTTTTTTCTGACGTAACCAATGGTGCAATACTTTGATGAGCGATGACGTGACCCCCGTCACTTTTTCGAAATGTCCCATCTCGGATTTCTGATCCTCTTTGTCTTGGCTTTCATGTGAAACATTAAAATTTAAGGTTACCCTGTTTGTTAGTTTGTAGGGGATAATTCCCTGTCTACTGTTTTTCTTTAAATTTGTTATGAAGGAACACATAAAAAAATATTTGAGTTTTTTCTTTTTTTGAATTCGACTTTGCACCTTCTTTTGGGCAAGAATAATTCAAGAATAATTTTAGGCTCAAAGTCGAAAATTTTTAAGAATATTGTGACTCTGCAAAAATTAGGTGTTCTCATAAAAAAGTGTGTACTTCAGAAATTTAGGGGAGTAAAAGAGAAACTTCTAGATAGCTAAATGTTTTCTAAGCCTTTATAAAATTATTTTCCACTTTCAAGAAATGGAAGGGGCATGGCCATAGTTTCAGAGGCCTTTTGTTGATATTATGCAGTTGTATTCAGGTTCCGCTACATCTGATCGAGTTAAATTCCTTTTCCGAAAATCTGTAAAAGCGAAGATAAGGAAAGTAAAAAACTAATGAAAATGAATGAGAAAGATTGCTTCTTATCTTTTAGCTTGAGCAACTCCCTGAAGCAGAAATGGCATTAAATGAAGCTAATATCCTAGATAATCAGAACCATGATGTCTGGGCATATCTCACACTCGTTTGCACAAAGGTAAATTGTATGCTGACAACTAATGGCACAGTCATTATTTTCAAGTATAGCTTTATCCTTGTTTGACCAACGATGAGCTCGATAAAGGCTTCTTGGTTCCAGTAAGTTGTTAAACTTCCTTGCATTGCATTCCTGAAGAATTTTGAGCAACTTTATACGCAGAAGCTAACTTGTTTTAAAGAACGTCAGGGGATGGCTGATTAGAAAAGGGCTCGTTCCTAGTCTTTTAATCATGACGGAACAAATCATGGAGATTTTAATTGAGTATAAAACTAGAAGTAGCTAATAATTTGGTATATGCTGTTCAGACCATCTCTATCTACTATTTGTATTAAGTGACAAAAAGGCCGGTGGAGTGCAAGGACCATCGGAGCAGGGATGCGCAGTCACTTGAACAAGAAATAACCACTATTTTTATTCTGGTCTATATTGCTTGTGAAACAATGTGCTGCATATTTCTAAAGCGTAGAAACAATTTCTGTCGTTATTTTTTACTCATTGGAAACTGCTGAGAAATAATTTTAACCGCAATGTCCATCATATCATCATTTATCATAATAATAAGGTTGTAGTGATAAGGCAGTAAGGTAAAAGGTTAAAATAAGGGGGTTCTTCAGTAGGGTTTTATTTATGATGATTTACAAGTTTAGCTTTTGTTATTGAATCTTTTGTACTTCATTCATACATTTTGCCCCGTGCTTGAAGCTGGGACATTTAATATTTTTCAATTATTTATGATCTGTTCTTCTTTTAGCAAAAGCGATTTCTTGAAGCTGAGCAATGCTATAAATACGCTCTTAAGGTAACCAACATAAGTTACCTTCATATCCGTTTATTTATTTCTCTTGACTGTGTGATTTTTATCTTTTGTATATCACCGCATGTTATCTGGGTTTGCTCTTGGATCAAATTTTTAGACATTGCTTGTGCTTACACGAGCGAAGGACAAGTTCAGAACAATACAAACCGACGTTTTCAGTTTCAGTAACCAGCGTGTGCCAAACAATGATAACTAATATGAATGTAGATAGACTGAAACAATACATTTGTCGGTCGCGTTTATTTATTTGTTAGCATCAATTTAATATTCTCCGCCGTGATTACTTGAAAATGGCAGTTCATAAGTTTTACGTTTACGAAGCAGCAACTTTTTTATAGCTGACACATGCAGACTCGTACATCAAATTTCACAACCAAGTCAAGTTTCCCTTTTGTTGCACAAATTCCAAATTTTGTGCTACTCGACGATAATCCATAGTTTGTGACGTGACACCATTTCTGACATTTCGTCATTGTCATAGTTTCTTTATGCATAACCCAAGTAACCGTCTTTCATTGAGTACACTGATTATTTCATAACAAATGGAAATTTACTTCATTCGAATTTTCTATGCGAGTTAATATATTAACTGCCCATTATTTTATTGTAGTCTGGTTTAAAAGACCAGAAATTGATTGAAGAAATAAAGATGGTGATGGAAAAAAATGGATTTGATCTTTCTTTGATTTCGTGTGTATAATTTTTCTTCAGTGCTGCCCGTTAGTTTTGGCATTTTGTTTCATGTATAATGATATGGCTAACCTGTTCTTAATTAATTGTGTTTCATTACGTATTTGAAGCTGCATGCTTATGAGTACATTAAAATCTATCTATTTCAGTAAAAAATTCTAATATCATTTTGGCTGCATTCCAGTAGAATGACAAATCGGCAAAACCAGAGAGCTTCACTCTGATTTTGTCAGAGAAACGTTTATACGCCATCATCTCATATCAAGACAAACAAAATATTTATTAATCTTCCTTTCATCCAAATTAAAGCTCAATATGTTGTGTTCAAAAGTATTGTTCTCAGCTTGAAATAAAAGCTAAGGAATGAGTTATTGTGTCACATATTTCATCAACTAAACCATCTCTATTCAATTTAGTGACCTGTGAAACAAAAAAAACAGTGCCTCATTATGAAAATGCTGCCATTAGCCAATGTCATTAGTCCCTCATTATTAAAATGAATTTATCAACCAAACAATAGAATATTTTAGCTGAAATCTTCCAGTGTGGGGTCAGAAAGGGCCGGGTTCTCTTAAATTGGTGATATTGATAT
The DNA here is from genome assembly GCA_013076295.1 of Sanderia malayensis. Lineage (NCBI taxonomy): Eukaryota > Metazoa > Cnidaria > Scyphozoa > Semaeostomeae > Pelagiidae > Sanderia > Sanderia malayensis. The sequence goes on along the minus strand of RQOL01000861.1, from coordinate 5,468,188 downwards.
TGGTGATATTGCTCATGTTCATATTACCAAGATACCTAGCATTATAACTTTACAATCAGGACGTCTTTTAAGATTATCCACCATTTCCAGAGGCTTTCCTTTGGAAAGTGGTACAGTGGCAAATATAACAGCATTTTTAGCCCCAAAGTTGTTGTAGACTTGTGCTCTGAACTTTGAGCTCAATAGTTCCATTTTTCCAATTTCATCAATTACAACAAGTTGTGAATTATCACTCTAAAAATATGAAATAAACCTCCTTTGTGTGCAAGTAGATGTGCAATTCAAATATATGAATAAACCACTTTTGCATGAAAAGCTGTATCCTTACTCCTTAAAACTCAGTTCTTAATGACAAAGAACAATCAGTTTTTGGGAATCTCACTTCATTTTATGCAACAGTCTTGCACCTCACTATCAGTGAGTTGAAAATCACCAAGCTTTCTATTGCAATGCATATGATAAACGTGCATTAAAGGTTGTTTGTATCTTTTCCATTCACTATAACTGTTGAATATTTATCCCTTTACCTCCTCTTCATTATATTAAAATAAATGACTAAATCAAATCTATACTTACATCTAAGTGTAAGGCTGGAATGGCAATCTCTTCAAATGATTCAACATCAACACAATATTGGCCAACCATTGGAGTTGATTTGGTCATAGCAGCAGGTAAATAATCTCTTCAAAACAACACCATATTAGTTTCAATACACAACCTGATGCCTCTCCTATGTCAAAAGTATGAGAGATTGAAAAAGAAAAGTTTTCTTCTTTAATCTTAGTTCACCTGAAAAACTAAGTTTTACCTCTTCCTTGATAGACATGCTCTCTTTGATTGATCTATTAAAACAATATCAAACCCAATTCTAGAACCCCTTTCTCGTAATTCTTCTGTATAGAAACCACTCAAGGAAAACAAGCATTTTTCAGCAATTTTTTTTGCAACTTTCTTCACAAGTGTTGTCTTGCCTACTCCTGGAAGATCAGACTTACCATCATCAGATAAGGTTAAAATGAATTAAAAGGGATAGGAAGAAGCCTATCAATTTCAGATCTGAAATTTCAATTTCACAAAACACCGGATCTCCTCCTCAGTATATATTTACCTGGTGGGCCAGTTAATAAAACATGCTTACAACATGATAAATTAGCCATGTTTTATATCTGTACATTTCTTGCTGATGCTGAAACAGCTCATCCAGTCGAGTCAACTAAACTATTGCTGGATTTTTATGACCCTCTTACTCTGCATTTACAAGTTACCGCCCACCACCAACAACCAACGCCCAGGTTTTGCGGCTGCGGAGGATGATAACACTGCACTCCGCAGCCATATCTCAAAAACGGGTAGATGATTTTTAGGATGCATTGAAACCGATCTGCTCGTACACCAAGTTCTCGTTGTATGATGATGATCAAACCGAACAGTCAGGGCCGCGGAGAGGATTTATGGGCCCCGGGTCAAAACAAAAGAAAAATAGCGAGTCACGTCGAAGGCGGTCCGAGGCGGGCTCTTCTGGTGGGGTCCGGGGGAATGCTCCCCCGAAAATGTTTGATGACGATGATTGCTGAAATTGCTCTGGTGGCTATTTTGAATGATAAATAGCTCTTTTGGCTATTACTTCTGTTTGTTATTTTATTTAATTCAATTTATACATAACTGATATACTTCACCATAATGCTTTTGTTATTATTGTTACAATTATGGACATGTCGTCATAACGAATAAAAGGAAGGAATTATTAGTTATTAATTTCTTTATTGAGTTATTATTTATGGGCCCCTAAAGCCATGGGCCCCCGGGTCAGTGACCCTCCTGACCCCCCCCTCTCCTCAGCACTGCGAACAGTGCGACTAGCCAACGAACAAAGAGTATCGTTTTCGTTGGAGTTGACTTTGCAGGGCAGCAGGTATGAATGGCGGAGAGAAATTTGTTCTCTTGCTGAGTAAATTGACATGCCAGTAGAATTTCATGGTAATGCTAGCGTTATTGATGTGTCCTGCAGATGTTATATTCTGCATACAATGTGCTACGATATCTTTTGGGCGATTAAAAAGAGATTGTGTCACTTTACATACCGTATTTCCGCGATTAAACGCCCGGGCGCTTATTAAATATTTTACAAAATTGGGTGGGCGCTTATTAGAGGGGGTGCTTGAAAGAGGGTGTGCTTATTTCACAGTCCTAAAGTTTTAAAACCAAACAACATCAAAAATAAAAGAATAATCTTATATAGTTCTGAATGTTATTCAATATCAAGCAGTCACGATCAACTTCAACTGATGATCTTGACTGCATTGCATTTTCCAAACGGTCACGACCCGATAAAAGTTTTTTTTCCAGAGTTGCTACGATATTATTTGAACCAAACAGCAAAAATGTAAGGATTCTATTAACTGCGTTGGGCGGTTAATAGAGGGGGAGCTTATTTCACACTTTTTTGTTTAAGGGTGGGCGTTTATTGGAGGGGACGGTTAAAAGAGGGTGAGCGCTAAATAGAGGAAGTACGGTACCTGAATGCCGTCGGTAAACTGGAAGTTGACTTGATATTCAATACACAATACCTTTGAGAGAAAAAAAGGAGAATTTAGAATGATTTATTCTATTCTCATTTTGTGCATAAAATATTTAATGACTAGATCTCGTCCCTGTATTCAGTTTCTGTTAACTCATATGATTGATGACGTTACAAAAAATCAATAGCATCAACGACATCATTCGAATAGCCCAACCAAACCAAGAACTATTCAAGTGACACCATTCTGACACTTGTTGTGTGTGGAGTCAAATTTTCCTTGAACTTTGTTTAATGTTTTATTAATTGTTGCTCCGCCCGAATTTTTGTCTTTATTTTTGGAATAGTAAAAAATAAAACAGAGACAAACTTTGCCGAATGTTCAGGACACTTATTTTTGTTGACCCTGGACATGAAGTATTTTAAGTCTAAAGTATTAGGTATTCGCATAAGTGAAAGACACATTATCTAAAACAAATCAATTTGTTCGAGCTATGGGTTGTTGCATTTTGGATATTTAATGCAAGGGATATAAATGAAAGAAGGCCTGAAGCTTTTCCAAAACGATCACAAATGCATCACAGCTCAAAGTACTCTCGCCGTTTTATTTGTGAAGCTCGATTCTCGGTATCCGCTCGCCGTAGACAGGGAATTTATCATAACATTCTAGCAAATTGGGTAACGGAAAATCTGAAGACAGTTTTGGCATCTGTGGGGGTAGGTGGTCATTTTAAGCCTTGGGAACATTCTAGCAAATGTGCCATTGTGACGTAATCGATGACGTCATGTGACCACGGTCACAAGAAATCCGACCTCCGAATATCCGACCGCTGATTAGTTCACTGGAAAGAGTATCTAAAACCGAACAAATAATTATAAAACATTAATATAATTTGACTTATCTTTCGAGAGATATAGCCATTTCAAAAGTGTCGAAAGGTTCAAAATGGCGGATAGAAAATTCTGCTCGATTCGGATATCTGAACCGAATTAAACGAGTGGAGGGTTTATTCCATCGTTAATGCAATAAAACAGTAAAATAATAAGCAAAACACTTAAATAGGAGCTGCTGACCTGAAATCAAAGCTACATAAAAACCAAATTTGATTGTTACGTTATGGAAGCCATTCATCAAAGGAATCGGCACTTGAAGAGGAATCAGACATTTTCGGACATACTTTCTTCATCATCAAAATCAGAAACTTATGACTCTTTTTTTCTACTTGCTGCACTTTCCTCATCACCCTCCTCACCTCCGTCATAGACTTTTTTCCTTCTTGGTCTTTTCCCTTATTTGGTGCTACCATCATAACTCATTTCCGAGTCTGCTTCTTGTGGATCCCGTTGCTTAGCCCCCAGCCCTCAACTTCTTTGGCTTCCCATGCAATGACAGAGATGGGGGCAACTTTTTCTTTTTGAGCCAAACAGGCGCAACAAGCTGGACTTCTTCATTCCATTTCCATCCATTCATTTCCATTGAAACATCTGGCATCATTATTTCAGTGCAACGAAGCCAGTGAAATAGCTGATAATTCACTCTCTTGATTGCTTCTTCAGCTGAATCTAGATCCGGAGGAATAGCACTTGATGAATTTACCTTCAGCTCTTTGTAAATTCGCAATCGGGCGGGTCGTGACATATTTCAGTTGTCTTTCCATTGTAGAAGACGGTTCTAATGAACTCCTTTACTTTTTCTAATTCAGACTCTTTGATAGTCGATGGTTTTCCTAATCTATCTAGCAGACGACATTTTCTAGTGCTTTAAGCAATTTTTTCAAAATTTAACTTTTTCAACCTTAAAGAAGTAAGACTAGTAGAGTAAAATTTTAGGAATCCGTGACCAATTTCACCAGACCTTGTTTTGAAGGTGTTTTCTAGATCAGAAAAATGCGCTGAACAAAATGAGCTTGGGGGACCCTCTCAAAAATTTGAGCGTTTTTGTCCAGGGGGTAATGTCTGAAGTGGGGCAAATTTTCTCTTGAAATTACCATAAAAACTGATTCGACCCTGTAAAAGTGACCAAATTTGTACCAAATGAGCCAGTCCACAGACCAACACCGACAAGGCATCATCCCCCACCACAGATACCCCCTTTTTACACATATATGACGGGGGGTCACGTATCCTACACCCTGATTTTCAGTGATAATGGGTATATTGCACTATTTCATGCTATGAGTATCAATTGCTATCTAAATATGCTGCTTCCCGCTTTGAAAATAAGAGAACTAAGTGTCTTGACTGCAAAATGCATTAAAGAACTTCTTTCCGACCTCTGGAGACTCTGCCCCAGTCCCCTAGAAAATTCACTTTATGGTTCAAAATGAGAAAAAATGCAATATGATCTTTGTTATTGGAGGTGTTACGTTGGCATTGTCTGCTAATTGTATTATCAATATATTTTCTTACGTTGCTTTATTCCAAATCACTCTCGCATTCTTCTTCCGATACCTCGTCGTCCAAGTCACTGTCGCTTCCGCAAAAACTACTCGTGTCCGATGCATTGCCATCGTCATCGTCATCGTCTTCATCATCACCCACCGATGCAGGCAGCTCAAACTTCTCTGGCAAAGGGGCCTTCGTGTACCTTAGTGGCTGACACTTTCCATTTTCCAGGGTCCAACCATGGTTGAGGGGAGAAGGAGGATGATCAGGCTTGTCAAAGTTTATCAGAATATTTGTTTGGTAGTTAACTCGCTTTGCTTTCAAGTCGTGGGAGTCTTGGTCTGGAGGTATACCGCGTGTAGACTTATTTTTCATTTTCTCCCACTTCAATGCTCGAGCTTCAGCCAATGTCGTGCTTTTCCTGTCACCGTACACATACCTGATTGTAAAATTCGCCAAATGTTCCATTACCTCTGGTGTTGCAGGCACGCTCTTCCCGACATCTTTCAACAGTTGCATTGCATCTGAAGATTTCACTGTTTTTTCCACGACAGATTTCTTTCCATGCCCAAAGAAACCCGATACGGCATCAGCTCCTGTATGTATATGAAGAGGTACAATAATTTTAGATACTTCTTCTGTACAAAGTTGCTTGCAATCGTATATTTCTTTCTTTCTCTTCAAGCCCAAAATACCATTTACTTTATGAGCGACATGTGCAGCCAAGACGAGAACATCCGTGTCCTCAGCGTCGATTACAACAGGAACAACAGCATCCTGCTTTCTTATTTGAGAATATAGGAAGAATAAAATTGTATCCGCTTCTATATGGTGGCATTCAAACTCTTTGATTTCTAGATTTTCCTCAGTATTCAACAGTTTCCAACATTTATTTCTTACGGAGTAAATGAGGTTGATGTTAGGATGTAAAGCTGCGAGAGAACTGAACTTTCTCCTAAGGAATTGCTGGAGACGTATTTTGTTTCCTGGGTTCTTGAAAAAATTTTGAAATTCTTTTGAAGGCGGCAGCCTATCCTCCATCCGAATAAAAACATTTCTTGTGCCTCCGACATGAGAATACGCCCCTGCTCTGCGATCGTGCTCGCTGTCTTTGATGCTCATCTCCAAATCGTACGGGTCATTTACGAAAATGATCTCAGATGCATTTCGGTGCCTTGACAAAACAAGCGAAAAAACTCTATCAGCATAATCATTCCAAGTGTAGTAAGTTCCATCGTTCTTTTCCCTGTCCTCTGTTGTAGGTGTAGCCAGTCTCCATATAAACCCCATATCAACTATTGCCGTGTAACTGTCCATTGGACTCAATGACACAAATTTGAGTTTCTCAACTAACTTTGATTTCTGTACTTTGATCATAGTTGCGTTTATATTAAATATTGAGAGGCACTCTTCTGTCACACGATGACCCATGATCTGCACAAGGTCAATTTTGGCTGCACTGCTTTGGGCTAAGGCCATAATTTGAGCCATAGCTTTGTTTTCCATTGCAACAGTCTTAGGAATGGTCGCACTTTTCTCTTTTTCTGTTGAAGGTGGCTTGTCGAAGGTATGCCTTGCGTTTCTATGCATTGTGTCGTCAAATGATTTCTCATTAGAAAACATTCGTTCGTTAAAGAATTTGGTAGCAAGTACTTCACCATCTCTGTGAGCCGTTTCAAAATCATGAACAAGCTTGTCAGAGGCAATCATTCCCGACTGAAGAGTCCTGAGGGTGTCATTTGACAGGTCGAATGGTTTGGAGTTGAATTCAGTCAAGCACTTATCGATGTCTTGAACTACCTGCTCGTCAGTCTTTAGTCTGAAGGTTGAATTTTCTCTATGGCCTTTTGTAGCTTTTCTCAAGTTTGCCATGGCATGAAGTGCAACTCTAACTCTATTCACTGAATTGGCGTTGCGTGTGTGGATCATAAGCATCTTTTCATTTTGCAAAATTCTCTTCCAGCCAGCTTTCATTTTGGACCCCTTGTTCATCGTCATTTCGATCCAAAGATCCAGTGGCAAGCAAGAGTAGGGCTTACCCGTCATTGACTGGGCAAATAATCCCTGGTACAGGTACTGCGCCTTTTCTTCAGGTAAACAACTCATCTGCAGCCAGAATTCAACGAGCCATCTTCCATACTTGTTGTTGTCATAAATTTGCATCCATGGCAACATTGATCTCAGAGAAATCTTAAATTCTTCCCAGTTTTGGGTTCTCAGAGCATGGATGTTTTGCATAAGTATTTCGACCATTTCCAAAAAACTCAACCAATATTTAGCCATATGACTCTCAGAGTGTTCTAGTTCCTCAAATGCTTTAGAAATAAAGTTTGAGAACTCTTGACTTGCCTCTAAGGTATCATGAGCTGATATTAGATTCTCTCTTGTTGTACTTGATGGCTTTTGCAGTATCCGAAGCATTTCTTTGGTCTCTGGCCGTAGATGCTGACCACTACCGATGCTTTCTTGGACTATTTGGCGGATTAGTGCCTCGTACATTAAACGGAGACATCGAATACCTTGTTTGTAATGCTTTCCACCAAGTGCTCTGTCCACTGAACCCTCAGCAACAGCACCAGCTGCAACAAGAACATCACTCAGCCCAGAGCCTTTAAATCTTTTATTGATTGCTGACATGAAAGAGCATTGCGTATGAAAGGGACCCAAAAAAGGCACAATGAGATCGAACTGTTCAGCATTTTCATATTTTAGCTGGACAATAAGCGTATAAACTGGTTGGTCGCCAACAAGCTGGACAAAAGGCATTGACTTCTTCTTTGCTACGGCTACTACACGGTTCATGACCTCGTTAACAACAGACTTTCCAGGTGGCTTAGGCAGCGTCAGATAAAAGAATGGCTTACTCTTGACGGGAAAAAGCTGGATATTGGATTGAAATCCTGAAAATGAACCGGTGCTTTGATTTTCGGGCAAAACATTCTCACCATTTTCATCAAGACGTGTCAAAGAATGGATTATTCCTCGAGCCCTTTGCTTTTTAGTATCTGTTGGTGTGACATCAATGTGCTTTCGCACTTCTGGCACTCCACGTTTGAATGTCTTGTATGGCAAAATCCTATTTTGCTCCGCAATGATTTTCTCGACATCTAAGGACTTCGTTAAAGAGAGCTTGGGGCGATTTTCGTTGCAAATTACATTGGCAGTGTTTTCAGGTTGTACAAACATTACATTTGTTCGATGAGATGTACCTGCACCGGTCAGCGTGTCGTCTTGAAAATCGTCATTGTCAAGGATTACAGTTCCAGGAACATTGCTTGCAATCTCTTCTGGGCAACCCTCGTCTGTCTCTAATTCAAACTTAGCCCATGCAGCATACAAATCAAGAACATCTTGATAGCTTATTCCAAGCGAAAATTTTTTCAATAGATCTATTATCTCGCGACTTCTTGTGAGTCCATGAATTGTCATCGACAACTTTGTTTGGAAAGAAGAGCGGTTTCCGCTAATGAAAGAGTATAGCAGCGATGCTAAAGAAGCAATCTCTGGACTTTTACAATTTTCATCAAAGTCTTTTGCTGCTGGATCCTTAAGCCATGTTAAAAACTTTCTTAAGAGGAGGTTGGGTTCTTCCTTTTGTTCAAGCTCATCAACGCGAGGTGGCCAGCTCATGCGTGCATCACCTGCAAAATTGTTTTTCAGCCGCCTTGCAACCGTGTTGAGTAGTTGTTCATCGTCAACTCCCCATGAGTACATTGCTGCTTCAATAAACGATCCTCCCGAAGAAGTGTCATACACAATAGTGCTCATGTTCTTGTGATACCGATTATGGAATCCTATCTTGTCATCGAACTCTTTCTGAAGCATATTCTTTATAGTACTTGTTTTCGTTGTATTGGTGTCAAAACCAAAATTTCTAAGCATATTCTCATAGTCCAGAAGGAGCCCTTTCAAAGTTCGTGGCTCGTTCATCTCGATGACTACTTTCCGTACATGAGAAAAAAACATTTCTTTCACTTCAGACAAATGCACATCTTGTAAATGGAATCTTTGATCATTGCTCTCCCAACTGTAGGTAGGACTGATGTATTTCTTCCAGCAGGATTTATGGTAGCGAATCTCTGCAGCAAATGGATCTGGCGTACAGCGTATTACAGCCAGTATGCACTCTCGCATTGTAGCATCTTCAAGGTACATAGTGTGCCTTTTGAAAGTATTCCATGAATTCATCTGTTGAAGAAGGTGCCACCTGTCTCGTCCTGGGTTTTTCTTGTCTTCTGGCTTCATGCACCAGATGCATAGGTTTTTATCATGTATGTATCCTGTGCTGCTCCTCGACATCCGGCTGGGACGTTCAGGCTCAGTTCCTTCAGAGCATTCCTTATTTGGTTGTGGTTTGCAAAAGATACTGGTCGTCAAATCAATGTGTCAAATGGTCAAAAATACCTTTCTTTCTCCGCATAACGTAACCATAACATAACGTAACACGTCACTACACTCCTGCCCAATACAATCCTCTTCATAACATATCTGGCAAAAACTCTGGAACATAGAGATAGGATATAAGATAATCTTATATCTTATCTCTATTTCTGGAAGCACTCAGGCACATCACCACATCACAAAATACCACAGAACATAGCTACATGAAGTATAACACCATTCCCTTCACGAGCCACAAACAGTATGCTGATGAAACCAGCTGGACAACAACAGCAATCAAGCCTGTAAAACAGATCAGAGAGGAAGCTAAAGCGGCACTAGATAAGAAAAACCTGCAGGTAAATGACAGTAAGACAGAAGAGCATGAAATAGTAAGAAATGGACCAGAGGAGTGGAAGACCTGTGAATATCTGGGGAGTCTCATGGACACCGAAAATGACATAAAAAGGAGAAAGATACTGGCTCTGGGGACATACAGTGATCTCAAGAAGCACATCTTTGAGAGTAAGAAAGAATCTTTGGTAGTGAAGAATAGAGTATTGCAAAGTCATGTGTAGAGTACCTTTCTCTACAATAGTGAGCTATGGGTCACGACAAAACATCATGAAAACACAATAGATATCTTCCAGCGATACTTACTGGGGAAAATCCGGGACATAAAGTGGCCGCAGAAGATCTCAAACGACAATCTATATGAGAAAACTGCAATTGAAAAGTGGACCAGAAAGGTTAAGGAGAGAAGGCTGAATTAGTAGGGACATCTACTCTACTGAGACTTTCAGAAAGTACTCCAGCAAAGAAGGCACTCAGAGAAGCACAAAGACCAGTTAAAAAGGCAAGATGCGGTCAAAAACTAACATGGTTAAAGATAGTAGAACGTGACTTAGAGATGGAGGCTAGAATAGCTAAAAATAGTGGTAGTTATAGTATTGGGCCACTTTGGCAGGTCTTGGCTCGCTGCGCGATGTCCCATTGACGCAAGCGTTCCAGAGAAAGAATACCAATAAGAACGCATAGAATGCCACTGCGCATTCCGACCACCTTTCTCTTCCGCATAACTTAACTCTAACTCCAAAGCCAATGCCTCAGCAATCGTTTCTCAACTATCGTCACTCCTTTATCAATTATTGGTCGTTTTATGCAATTCTCGGTAAGGTCCTTCTGACCACGAGTCTCCTTTGCCAATCCTTCATCTTGGAATAGCAAAACTCAAGAGGTGGATAGGACTTGCGCATGAGCTAAAAAATATCCTCAGCCATGAAGTCCCGGATGCAAGTAAAGAATAATTTCGGCAAATGAGTCGATTTCCATAATAAAGATTAATGTAAAACATCAGAACAATCAATAACAACGTACAAAAAACTTGTACTCAGTAAAAATTTAAAAATAAAAATTGCTATTGTTATAACGTTTATGTTCTTTGTAAAAATACAAATACAAGGTTCATCTTCTTCTTCGGAAGATTTTCAAAATATTCTTTTCTTTCTTCTTTGCTTTCAAATTATCTGCATTTTTCGCAATAATCTGCGCTTTGTTGCTAACTTCTTCTATTCTTGCAACAATTCTTTCATTTTCATCTTTAATACTCTTCCGCATTTGTTGGATTTCTTCTTCCCTTTTCTTAATTTCATCGAAGACCCTATTATGGCCTTCCAGTATTTTATTCAACTCAACATTTGTCTTGAAGAGAAGAGATTTTTCTTCAACTGCCTCTCTCAGTTTTCCTTTGTTTTCCTCGATGCACGCCTGCAATTCTTCAATGCGAGATTCATGCCTTCGATTTTCTTCACTAGATACATCTAAAGCTATGGTTGCCACCATTTTTTCCAAAAACAAGCCCACAACCTCTTCCCGAGACGAAGATTCCAGCTTCTTCTTTTCTTCATCAAGCTGCATAAGCTTAGCAGCTTGCTCTTCGAATGATTTTTCGAGCTGCTCAATCTTGCAATTGTTCGCTGCAACCTCTTCCACACGAAGTTTCAAACTTGCAGCTAGAGTTGCGTTTTCAGCTAGCAAAGCTGCAATCTTCTCATCCTTGGATGCAATCAACTTGCTTTTTTCCTGTATTTCATTCTCCACCATTTCAAGTCGACAAGCATTTTCTTGATTAATGCTTTCTACGACAAGAATCTTTCGCTTTAAAGCTTCATTTTCTTCGTTTAGCCTCGCAAGATCGTTATCCTTTGCTTCAACTTTACTTGCAAGCTCAACCTTGTCCTTTCTCAGCTTTTTGATCTTATGTGTTTCCCTACCAAACAATTCCTCAATAATTTCTTTTTGATTTTCGGCTAAAGAAATCAACTCAGTTTTATCACTCTTCAAACTTGAGATCTGCAAAAAAGTGAAACCTACTAAATATTCAAATATCTTCAAAGTATTAGCAAGATTAATATAGACCATGTCTTTGAAACAAGAAAGCTTTATTTTAATTGCTGAATATTCACCGTTTCATCGAGGCTCTCCCTTTTTGCCATCTCTTCCTTTTGTTTCTTCACTTTTCTAAAATAAATAAGAAACAAAACAACGTAAGAAATCAACTAAACAAAACATCAACTCAAAATAGCACAATTAGCTGTTTTATTTTTGGTGATTGTTGCAAACTTACTTGAGAAGAAGAGAATTCATTTTCTCGGAAGATTCGAGTTTCTTTTGAGTCTTTGTTAACTGACTCTTCAACTCGACTTCTTCCCCAACAGTTCGCAAGATCTGATCATCCAAGAATTGATTTTCAACACTAGATGACGACATCTTGATGTAGCTAATATTGTATTACAAATATCAACCACTTTTTGAACAAATGTCTCTATTGACGATTCACTGAAAGCACTCCAAGTGTAGACAATAAAATTTGTGAATCATCAACTCGGGAACAGCTTACTTATAATACTTTGATTAGATTTTGATTGTGACGTCAACTTAATGAAATAATTTCCGTTACGTCAAAATCAGAGAACGATGTTTCAATGATCGATAGATAGACCAGATGCAGATGCAGCTAAACCCTCTTCATTACGTCATCTAAAACTAGCAATTTGTGAAGCAAAGAAAGACAAACAAGTATATTATTTCCTTTTTCCTCCGTCTTTCTTACTACTTTCTTTGATGGTGCCAAACGACACCTGCAAAACATCAAAATCAGGTTTGGAAAAATATAGCAGCGTTATTACTGCTAGAAATCCAAATTGTTTGCGTTCAGCACATCAAATGAAAATATATAACAAAAAATGTAATTTTTTAATAAATTAGACTGTGCAAAAGAAGTAGTGAAATACACGACGTTTCGAGCTTTACTTGTCTTCAGGTGAAGGGAAATTCGTTAAAGGAAAAGGTAAATAAACAAACGATACGAATGTGAAATTCGAAATATAGAAAAAAGAGAATGTGACGTAAGAAGAAGGAGTGATTAGAGATTGCTTGTTAAGGCCAGCAGGTAAGAGTGTGTTAAGTTTAAATATAATACGTTTGTCTAGAGTTTTTCTTTTGATAGTGTCCCTCCAGAGGTGCAAAAGTAAATCCACAAATAGTCATGTCGTCAGCGGTGGAATAATTGAGCGAATTGAAATGTTTCGTCTTTATGCGAGTCTTGGAGATGAATCTTTTTTTCAACGTTTCGCAAATGCTCACCAAAATGAACGCTCGTTGCGAATATGGTGCGCAATGCTATGCTTGACGGTTTGCTCGTTGTAACAGGGGAGTTGTAGTATTCAATTCACATCAACAATTTGAAATCTGAAGTCAGGATTTTCTGGACCGGGATTACTCGCTATCACATACTCGATCTGTTGCCTCAACCTCGTTTACAAACACACAATAGTTACAATATAAACGTAAGTATCGGAATGAATATCTACTTTTAGAGTCATTAACTTTATGACTATTTCTTTGTTCCCCCTCCGACGTGATTAGGGTGATGTCATCACTCTCGGCAGTAAACAATCGTTTTGCGGATCTAGAACCTCGAACGCATAGCAGCTGGCATCGTAGCAGGCAGAAGTTAAGTCGGCACCTGATATAATTCTTGACAGTTGTAACGTTTTCATTTCGTTTTTCTGCAATCAACTCCAGCCAAACGGTTGAGAATGTTGTGCGTTCTGGGGACATTCCACCAAAGCAAGTGACGACGAGTGGAGTCATCGGTCCCAGATCTACGTTGTTGATTCCTTTGTTGTCATGACGCTTCTTTGTTTGTTCATTGGCTCGACGAGCAGCAGTCAGAGACTTGGCCATGTGGACTTTAGCTCTTGGGTTAAAAACCTTCACGTCAAAGTACGCTACTTGTCCCTTGGTCCAGAATCCTCTTGCTGCTACATCTACTCTTGCCTCATTTGTCTGTAGTTGATGATGGGAGCGCTTCTTCTGTCAATTCTTGAAGTATGGGTTCAATTGACACGACCTTGCAGCATTTAGACAAGGGTTCGGCTGTAAAATCTCGAACATAATTATGACGTATGGATATGAATCCACCTTTGGGACAGGGTAATGCATGTTCGAGTTTGAATGGCGTACCACATACACATGTCGTCGGCAGACGTTTCAGAGGGATGTTATAACGTATGTGGAGACTGTCCCAAAATGATTTCTTGTCCAGAAGAAAGCCATATTTCTTGATTGGCAGTGTAGTTAACCGACTTGAAGCTCCCACTTCTAAACTTGCTTCAATTGTTCTTTGAGTCACACGATCATCAATTTCTGACTGAATTGCCTTCAGACCACTATGGTGGCCTAAACGTGCCACACTGCTTTTTGGGCTCCTACTAAAGTACGGAACGCGAAACGAAACGCGAAACGGAATATGGGGCGGAACGGAACGAAACGGATTACTAAAATACGGAACGGATTACTAAAATGCGAAACGATTACGTCAACAAGGGCATGGCCGATTACTAAAATAAGGAACGATTACTAAAATACGAAACACGGATGTTTTTCGGCTTTTTTCTGCAAAATGTGTAAAACACAGACCGGAACATTTGTTCACATAATGGCGGCGGGCGTATCTTTGCATTGCAAGTTTAGATGGTTTGTTTTTGGTCTCAGCCTACATTAAGAAGGATCAGATTCAATTTTAAAGGTTATTTACAGTTTAATGGTAATGTTGAAATTATTGTTCAGGTATTCGTCTTCATTTTCTGTTTGAATGTCCAAAATATCCTTTGGTAGGCCTACCCGACCTCTTGGGCAGAATATTCTACGTGGTGCTGGGCTTGGAGGACGATCGACTGTCAAGGCTAGAGAAACCCATCTTTCTACAAATTATCGCCAGTACTCAAGCCGTTCTAAAATATTTAATGAACATGCATCACATCGCCTTTTGTGTTAAAACCTTTTCAATTGTACAAACACATACATTCTACAAGCGTCATTCTACATTGTTGATGGCACAATGTTAAAGATTTATAATGATTTATTATAAATTACAAAACTATTTGCTTTTCTTCTGCTTGCTTACAGTGTGCATTAAACTGTAGTGATCGATATCACATCACATCACATGATAAAATTTTCGTTATGAAACATTGAAACATTTTCTGTGGTCTTCTTCATTTCTCTTTGTACTTTCCTATTCCAAACTCTTCAACAGAAAATGAGGGCGAATACCTGAACAATAATTTCAACATTACCATTAAACTGTAAATAACCTTTAAAATTGAATCTGATCCTTCTTAATGTAGGCTGAGACCAAAAACAAGCCATCTAAACTTGCAATGCAAAGATACGCCCGCCGCCATTATGTGAACAAATGTTCCGGTCTGTGTTTTACACATTTTGCAGAAAAAAGCCGAAAAACATCCGTGTTTCGTATTTTAGTAATGGTTCCTTATTTTAGTGATCGGCCATGCCCTTGTTGACGTAATCGTTTCGCATTTTAGTAATCCGTTCCGTATTTTAGTAATCCGTTTCGTTCCGTTCCGCCCCATATTCCGTTTCGCGTTTCGTTTCGCGTTCCGTATTTTAGTAGGAGCCGCTTTTTGTCACAAAAATACATAACATGGAAAAAAGTTTGGAATAAAATTTTTTTTTGAATCTTTTTTCGAATTTTTTTTCCCGAAGAAAAAATTTTGCTCAAAAAAATTCATATCGGGAGATTTTTCTAGCAAAATTATTAACATTAATATTTTTTAGACATTGAGCAAAAATTTTCACGCAATTTTTTTCCACGCTGAAAAATATTCACTTGGTTTTTTATTTCAATTTTTATTAAACGGCCTAAACGTGCCACTTCAACAACAACAACAACAACAATATTTCAGACCGGGTGTACGAGCAGTGGCCTACGCAACTGATCTCTTGAAAAGTAAGCCACCTGTACCAGCCTCTTCCTTTGCCTGACCACTACATCTTGACAAAAATGAGAGCCACTATTCAAAGAGTAATGCTTGCAAATGTCTCAGGTATGAAAATGATATCATAATATCAAAGAGTTAGATAGGTATCAATTAATACTTTCGAATCAAATCAATGGCTTGCGTGAGTGCTAAATGGCTTTAGGATGTATAGTGGTTGATGTTGATCTACATTAAAGATGGTCACGTGGTTAGATCACGTAACTCACTCAGAGGGTTTTTTTGGGTTCAAGCTGCAGTCCAGACATGTCTTGATACAAAAAGTGTGAGGAAAGTATTTGCCAATTCCCTTTAATTCCAGGCGAGGCAAAAGGAATCACGAGGTGAGGGGCGGCACCAGCCCTCAGAAAATGGGGAGAACCAGGAAAAATTTTTAGGGCCACGCCCATTTTTATGAAAGCCACGCCCATTAGAAAAATTAGACTTTGCTGTATAGCATAGTATACCGTACTGTATAGGGTCGGAATATTCAAAAAGTCTTTTTCATTTCCGTGTTTATCTTATCTGTTGAAAATTTTTTCACATGTGCCATCGTAACCCCCCCCCTAAATATTTCTCCTCGGGTTTCGACAAATTGAAAAATTGGCCCTGGAAAATATTGGGGAGGACATGTCGCCTGGAAGGACTAACTAGGGCCCACTGCTTAAGGCATAACTTTACCTAACGGAACGGACCATGCCAAAATAGGTTGAACTATTATCATTTCATTAGTAAGCGTCTTTGCCCATCAATCAATCAATCAATCAATCAATGTATGGAAGTGGAGAGGATGATGATAATTACAAAAAATTACATGTTTAGGTATACCCCAAATTTAAATATGCAAGTAAGCCTGTATTATATACATAACAGGGTAGTGAGGTGGGGATCAGGAAGGTGAAAGCCCCCTTATGAAGGCTAAATTGCTATTTTGTCATAAAACGTATAGTATAATGAAATAACGATAAATAATATAATTTTGATTGTTTACAATGTAATGTTCAAAGCTACGACAAATTAACATTTTTGTTATTTTTTGTCAAAAAACTGCATTCTCCCTTCCCCCCCCCCCCCATGAATTGTTTTTGTTATGTATGCCACTGATTATACATGACAAACTTTGCTTTATATCTTCCAGTCTCAGTTGATATTATATTGGGTAAAAGTTACATACTTTTGCCATCCCAACTCATATCTCACATTTTTTTCTCTAGTTGATGGGGAGATCATTAGTAGCATTGGTAAAGGCTTGTGTATCTTGCTTGGGATATCTCGAGATGACACTGCAAAAGATGTAGAATACATGTGAGTAAGAATCTCTCAAATTGTGTTGTGATATTTCTCTTTCCATTTTGAACTATGAACTAAAAAACATAAGAGACACAATGAATAAGTCCTGTCTCTTAAGCAGAGTAAAATGGATAAGACGTTGTGCCTTACTGTAATGTTACACGCACAATTTTGTTTGCTTTATTACTCTTTTTACGATTGATTTCATTTTGGCTTTATTTTATAGGTCTTGTTTAAAAATCTTATACTCTCTGCCTTCATCTACCTTTGTAGGGTGAGAAAGATATTGAATTTAAGACTGTTTGATGGTGAAGGTAAGCGATGGAGAAAGTCGGTAATAGATTCTGGACTTGAAGTACTCTGCATAAGTCAAGTAAGTTTATTTTCCGTGTATTAATTCGTATATCTCTTTGTGCATTATTTTTGGGAATTGTAACAACATATTTGCAAATAAGCATTAGAGCAAATTGCTAATGATGTTTTGCATCTGATCAATAGCATAATTGTATGGATATTGGCCCTCAAGTTGCATAAAGCCCAGCAGAGTTTAAAAATAGTTTTGTTTGTCAAGAAAAATTTGTGAAGCTATATAACATCATTATCCCTTTTATTCCTCTTTACAAACCATTGTACTTTTTCTCAATAATTATATCAATGCAAATTAGAATGCCTAGTTTTTTTCATTTTTTTCAGTTCACTCTTTACGGCATTTTAAAGGGTAATAAGCCAGATTTCCACCTTGCTATGGATGGTGAGAAATCAAAATTGATGTATGAAGAATTTTTATCCAGCATGCAGAAGGGATATAGCAGTGAAAAAGTCAAAGGTATCGCTGATTTTTTATTTCATCTCATGTTTTCTATTCTTACTACCCCCATTATCACCATATTTCTATATGTGGCAGTTGCGGAAAGTGCCCTAATATTAATTTGTCTTCCCTTTTTCTAGATGGCAAATTTGCAGCATATATGCAAGTTACTTTGCAAAATGATGGTCCAGTGACCATAAACATTGATTCAAGGAAAGGTAGTGAGCAAGCATGATTCTTTTTGTTTTAGTATTATTCGCATGCCAAAAGGTATCAAATGTACTTAATTTGGTCATTAATAATTGTAGTAAATGTAATACATTCAACTCTCGCTATCTCGAACTCGCAGGGGAAATGAAAATTTGTTCCACATAGCAGAATTTTGAGATATTCAAAATAAATTCACCCAACTAAAGAATGACAGGAAATGGCAATCTGTTCAAGATAGTGAGATTCAACTGTAGTTAATAATGTTAAGCAACAGTTACAAATTTTCTTGCATTGTAACTGTTTATCACATCTTTTCTTATTTATTACATCATCAAAATTATATCTTTTCTAAGTGAGATCCCTCTTTTTGCACCTTTGTGCACCAATTTGTCATATCTAATTGTATTGCATATGATGGCATATTTTCATAGTAAAGATAATCCTCTTCATGAAATGAAGAAATTTGATAATTCCCCAAACCTTCTTTTTGTATCTTTTTTCTTTTTGCCTTTTTCTACTTCCTCTGCTTTTTTGTCTTTTCATTTGCATCATTTCAGCTGTTCTTAGCATTGACAAAAATAAATATTTGTTTACATCAGAAGTAAGAAGCACAACAAAATATTGAATATTGACTAATAGTGGCTCGAACTGAAGCTAGATTCATGATGATGTTGTTGCAGGAATATGGTCATTCTGGGCATTGCCTTGTTGGTCTGCAGAACACTTGACTTTGTTGTCAAATGTTTGGCTAGGCAAACCACATATCTCCTTGTCCGACAGGTGTCGGAAGTGAGGGGAAACAGCAGAAGACGAAGGGAGAGGGTATGACAAAATATGTTGTTCAAGGTATAACAAAAAACGTTGTTCAAGGCACAAAAGTGCTCTTCGTGGGCTTTTTTAAGTTAAAACACAGAAAGAATAACCGATCACTAATTATTACGAAATAACCGATGACGAAAGAAACGAAGTGGATTGGATTTTCGGATTTCCAAGGATTTCTTGTCAGATTTCGGATTCTTCTTTCCCCTCCGCAGGGGCGCCGGAAGCACGGGGGCAGCTGCCCCCTGCCCTGACGCTAGGAGGGGCGAGCGGGGGCATCACTGTGCCCTTTTGAAAATGTCACTGTGTGTGTAACAGATTCAAAGGGATATGTGCTATTCGTCGTTACTAAAACGAGGAACAAGCGGAACGACTGCGGAACAAGCGGAATGACTACGGAACGACCACGGAACAAGCGGAACGACTACGGAACAGGCGGAGCCAACAAGGAACGAGCGTGGAATCACCCTCCAACTTTGACCTCCAATGGCTGTCATTTTTTTCCAACTTGATACATCGAAACCCTGTGACCTCCACCCTTCGATCGAATCGAAAGATGTCTCTAGGCCTATCAACTTGCACAAAAGAAGAATACTAAGTTCTTAAAATTAGTAACGTTGCGAAGCCAGTCATAACTATTCAGTAAAATGAGCATACAATAATACTTTAAAGATTAGAATGCTTTTTGATGTTTCTAATTGAAAGAATCAATGTGCTTTGACTTCAAAATGCGAAGTTCTAGCTGCAGGGTTTTGTCATGTTTTGTCCGCCATTTTGTTGGAGGGTTGCTGACTTGAAATTTTTGCTTCACCTCCTCACCCGCTATACAGAGCAGTGGCGTAGATACAGGGGGGGGCATGGGGGGGCGACCGCCCCCCACCAGAGCTTCTGAGCCATTTTGTCGGAAAATTTAAGATTTTGTCGGAAATTTTTCGAAAATGATCTTAAAGGACAGTTTGAAAAATTTTCAAATCGCTAGAAATAGCCTTGACTCTTTCAGTATCGTTAGCTCACGATGAACGAGCTTTCAGCTCTTAAAGAGAGTCACGACGAATGTCCAAAGTACCATGAATGAAGAGCGTCTTTCAAACTTGGCGTGGATCCCCATCAATCGCGAAACAGTGGCAAACTTGCCATTAAGAAAGATGCAAGAACCCTTTCTTGAAGCAAAAACAAGAAAACCTGTCAATTAACCTATTCATCAATTTTTTTTCGATGTTCTATTTTGGTTTTTGTTCTGTTGTAACCTTTTGAAAATGATTTCATTTCCCGATTCGTGTTTTTCTCAACTAACTGTCACTGGTTTCTGACTGAGGCTGCCAAAGTTGGTCTCCACTGCAATTCCAAGAAAACGGAGTACATGTCTTTCAATCAGACAGTAATATCACAGATACGCGCCCAGGACGGCAACACCATCAAGGAAGTAGAGAACTTCAAGTACTTGGGATCCTGGACTCAGAGCTCCGAGAAGGACATTGCAGTAAGAAAGGCAGTTGCGTCACAAACTCAGGAAGATTTGGACATCCAAACTACCCAGAACGATGAAAGTGAGGCTTTTCCGTGCAACTGTCGAATCTGTACTGCTCTATGGATCAGAGACGTGGACAGGATGCAAACTGCGAGAGTGCTGCGGAGATGAGGAACTTGATGGTGGATAGGACTTGCTGGCGTGAACGTGTGGCATCTGTGGGGCGACCAACTTGGCCGACATAACTAACTAACTAACTTACTGTCATCTTTTATGTTTAAACTCTGTGTATATTCAGAAACGTCTTATCGAACAATTACCTAAACTTGGGCGTGCCCTTCTGGACACGCCCAAAAGACACACTTTTTGTCGGAAAATTTTGGTCTTTGCCCCCCCGCTAAATATTTCTATCTACGCCACTGATACAGAGGGACTTGGAGAGGGACGTTTTTACTTCAGAATGTGAATATAACAGCTTGCTCGTATATATAAAAAGCTAAGATTCAATTATAATTCAATTATATAATTCAATCAAGTATAATTCAATTCAGTATTCAGTCAGTCAGTGCGGTACAGTTGGAAAAAAATGACCGCCATTGGAGGGCAAAGTTGGAGGGTGATTCCGCGCTTGTTCCTTGCTGGCTCCGCCTGTTCCGCAGTCGTTCCGCTAGTTCCGTGGTCGTTCCGCTTGTTCCGTGGTCGTTCCGTAGTCATTCCGCTTGTTCCGTGGTCGTTCCGCTTGTTCCGTGCTCGTTCCGCTTGTTCCTCGTTTTAGCAACGACGATGTGCTATTTGGACAAGATGTTAAAAAATTAAAAGTTTAGAGAGGATGTGAAGGATAAATTTTCCTGCATTTCTGACCTTATCGATTTAAACGCATTAAAAGACGAACTCCAAGAGTTGCCCATATATATTAAAATATATAACAAAGAGGTTGCTAACCAGTTGAAAAAATAACGAAGATGTATACAATTTGCGAAATTATGTCTTCAAAGGAATGCCGCAAAGAATGTCTGCCAGAGCTGCACAAAGTATTGCAGCTATGCAATTCGGTAGCACTTTCACCTGCAACAGCAGAGGCGGATCTAGACTGGTGCAACTGATGCAAATGCAGCAGTCAGATTCTCCCAAAGGCAATTACGCAGAATGGTTGTGAAAACTTGTTGCCCTTTGCATTAGGAACACGTCACAGCTTTCTGCTGCCCCAATGACCCGGGTTTTATTGTATTCAAAGCTCAATATTAGCCAATGAAATGAGTTTTCACTCGTGCAAAACGCCATTTCCACTGGTGCAAAGGCCAATCTACCAATAAAAATGCAGGGCTGACTGGGGCAAAACGTCATTATTACGTATTTATCGGAATGTTAATATTTTGATGTAACTAAAGTCCTGTCCGGAACCGGAACTCCTCTGAATAGAAGTAATACCCTGCCGGAATCTTCTTTTTTAGAAGGCAGGCAGTATCTGGTAGATGTAGAATACGTATAATTATTTTTGCTTGTTTTCTTCTAAAATACTGTGTTTTACTTTAAAGCTTCTTCTAAACAATCAAAGAAATATTCTAAAACATTTATTAAGTCAGAATGATTGCGTTTCGTCTTTCAAATGGTGTGGCAGTGTACGAAGGCCTTGGGGACACGCCCTAAAAACCCACAAATTGCACTAGTCAGACTTTGGTCTGGATCCGCCGCTGCAACAGCCGAACGTACATTTAATACGACGCGTCGAATAAATACATGATTAAGGTCTAATATGACAGCAAACAACTCAAGCAATAAAATGTTTGCTAATCTGCACAAACAACGCATGGACATCATCAACTCATAAAAAGTTGCCAGTGAATTTATTAAAAGATAAGAGAAGAGAAGGGAGACGCAAAAACTATTTTGGAAGATTTTAGCCTATAAACGCATTTCAGAGTTAATATAATTTCTGTTAAATTCTTTACTGATTGATCACTTTTTGTAATCATTGAAAATGTACCCTTTTTGAGCAGCTGCCCCCGCCGCCTCAAAGTGCTTCCGGCGCCCCCCTCCGTTCCGTACCCCGTCCTGAAAGTTTTCAAAAAAGCGCTTCGCAAATCTCAGGAATTTTTCAGATCTCTGCCAGGATATTTTCGTGTGAATCGTAGGTTATCTACATGAAGTAAGGTGAGAACACTGGCCGTGCTGTTGTTGCGCAAATCTTAGGCCTAAATCAAACTGGTGCTTCATTACAGACGATCAATAATGAATTTCATTGTTACCAGATACTTTGCAGCAACTTTTGGGACCATGCGTTACATTAGTCCAGATGCATCTTGTGGAATCATCCCATTTCGTGAGTAAATAATTTTTGTCAAAAGACCACCCCCTGTGATCCAACTCCTGCATTACCCATATTGTGTTGTGTGCAGCATGTCATTCGTATATAAATTGAAATAAATAAAATAAATATGCCGAACATCATCATCGAATAATTTCATGCCCTTTTGTAGAATTCCCCATGCTGATAGCATAGAGAAATTTATGCAGGTGGAGTGTATTACCATGACAGTGAATTCTGGCCAAGTGATTGCATTGTTTTATTTACAGCTAAATTTTGAATGAACAAGTATCTGTATACCTTTTTTTTTTTTTTTTTTTTTTTTTTTTTTAAATTTTTAATAACGATATCCCTTCAGCTTTAGATATAAGATACATAATAATAACATAATATAGTATAATATAAGTGATTGCTTAAGTCATTAAATAAGTTAAAATAAGGGTAAATACAAATGTGAAATAAAGCGATACTGTTCTTCCAGGGAGTCGTTTTGGTCATTCTGAGTTATCATTGCTCAGTAAATGTCTTTTTAATGTTTTTTTAAAGACGGGTAGCGATGACAGCTCTCTGATCTCAATTGGAATACTATTCCAATTTTTGATGCTAGAGTACTGAAAGCCTCTCTTTGTGTTTTCTAGATTTATTTTTGGGATATGAAGGTCTCTACTATTCCTTGTTTCATAATTTGAGAGATTGCATCTATGCTCAAACATATCCCATAGGCTTTCGGGGCAAGCTTTATTCAAGATTTTATAAACCATCACAGAACGATCAAGCTGAATTAAACTCCCGATATTCAAAATATTATTATGCCAGTTGTCTTTTATTCTTGCTCTTTCAATGATGTCTATGGCCCTCTTTTGCATACGTTGTAGGGAACCTATCTGGGTAGCAGAAAGGCTCCCCCATATGACATCGCCATATCTTAAATGGCTTTCAAAAAGAGCGCGATAGACATCACATAGTTTTGATTGAGGGAGGATATGCTTGAGCTTCTTTAGAGACGATAAGCCACCCGCTAATTTGCCTAAAAGTGCTTTATACTGGTCATTCCAGCGGAGGCCATCATCTACAATCATTCCGAGAGATTTAGTTTTCATCACACGCTTTATTTCACATTTGTTTAGCTCTAGCGGTGGGAAGACTTCTAACTCGTTGAGCCTACGTGGGTGCCCTATCAACATGTATTCAGTCTTGGATAGATTAGGACTAAGCTTGTTTATTCGTAGCCAATCACTTATACTAAGGAGTTCTTCTTTTGTCATTCTTATAAGCTCCTCTACGTTTCCCGAAGCAATCGTTGTATGCGTATCATCTGCATACATGCTAGCGCTTGAGAAATTTAAGCATCCCTCAAAATCGTTAAGGTACAGTATGAAAAGCAAAGGACCTAGACAGGATCCCTGAGGAATCCCACACGTTACTTCTTTTGCTGCAGATTTCTGGCTGTTGAGCGAGCAGTATTGTTTTCTTTCTGTCAAATAAGACTTAAACCACTCTATTTCAGTTCTTTTGATACCATACTTGATCAATTTATCAATGATTATTTTATGATTAACAGTGTCAAAAGCTTTTTTCAAATCCAGGAATATCGTTAGGTTAAGTTTACGGTTATCGATATTATTTAGCCAAGTTTCAGTACTATTTATGAGGGACGTAACTGTGGAACAAAGTTTTTGAAATGCATTTTGATTTGCTGTAAGAGTCTTGTTTGCCTTCAAAAAACATTGTAGTTGATCGTGGACTATTTTGTCAAAAATTCTGGAAAAAACCGAGAGAATTGAAATAGGCCTATAATTGTTGGTATCATCCCTTTTCCCAGACTTGAAGATCGGAGCTACTCTAGCTATTTTCCAAATATCAGGAAATATCCCATTTTTCATTGATGAGTTCCATTTACCTAAATCTGTAGCCAATCTCTGTTCATTTAAGTTGAGCCGACTTTTTGTAATATAGTTGCATGCAGCTTTGCACACCATCAAATCAAATGCTTACTGTTTACAAAAATGGCTTTTTCTGTCCATCATAAGGACAACTAGGTTGGAAAACATGCAAATGCTCGCAGTGACGCTGCTCTTCAATAGTTTTGAGTTGCAGCTACGAACAAAAGCATCGGCCATTCACTCGCAGCTCGCAGCTCGCAGCAGCCAGTATTTTGTTCAAACAACTGCGGTTGCTCGCACCACAAAAGTCTTTTGCTTGCAGGCCGCAGCCCACAATTTACATTTGCTCGCTACGACGTGTCCGCGAAAATCGACATGTTTTCCAACCTGGAAGGACAAAGATTAATGAGTAATTAATGAGAAAGTTTTTTGTATTTGAAAGTGCCAGCAGTCCCTGTTTAAAGCAATGGGTGAATCAAGAGGTCAACTTTTTTCTGTTGGATGTCATTAAAAGACTCCTTTTTTGTTATAAAAAAAATGTTATAAATGTTATAAAAAATTAAATAAGGTAATCACATTCACATGTCCATACTGGTGATGCTTACATTTTGTTCCAGTCTTTTTTCAACTTGGTAGGAAAAGTAATGAATGCATTTGTTTGCTACATTCTTTTTACTCTTATACTTTGAATTTCTTTGGTCAAAGGAGAATATCCAAAAATGTTTTCAGGGTTGTTTTTTATTGGAAAGCCTTAATGTATGGAGTATACATATGTATCTTATAACTCAGAGTATACATGAGATCAGGAATTCCCATGTGAGGCTTACAGTTTGTCTGCCCATTCTGGTCATGCTACTCATTGAACAGCTAACTTGTTGTATAAAGACCTTGGTTATATTTTAATTACACATAAGTTATTTTATTTTTTTTTTATTTCAGATAAGATTCTTCTCAGAAGGAACCATTCATATGAATTGATAACATGCAAAACTGGCAAAAAAAGATCATCAGAACGAAAGGTGTGCCTGCGTTGAACAAGCAGAATATTTTCTTTACTAAGCCTTTTTCAGATAACATAGCATTTATATATCAAAAATGTTTGGTCAAGTATGGTTTTGTCTGTTTAGATCAATGAAAGAAAGCAGATGATGGGAGGAGGCTTGAAGAGTGCACTTGAATGTAGTAAATACTTTATTGTTCTGCAATACAATGATATACACAGTCATGAATGGAATAATATTCGCTATACATTGCAGCAGCATGACATAAAGGTAAAAGTATTCCCAACAAAACTAAGTGTTAAGGTGCTAGAAGAAACAAGATATCAAGGCCTTGGTCATCTTTTCAGGGGCTCTGTTGTGACATGCAGTAGTGAGAAAGATAATCTAAAAGACTTTGTCCTTTCAATTAAAACTATGCCTAAATTAGACATGCTTGGTGGCATAGTAGATGACAAACTTTTGAGTAAAAATCAGGTCATTGAATACTCCGATTTACCACCACTTGATACATTGAGAAGTGAATTACTTGCACATCTTCAGCAACCCAGTCTAAGATTAATGGATGTGATTGAGAAAGCCCAAAAAAGCTTGGTAATGAGTTTAGAACATTATGCCAATCCTGAATCTAATACTGGTGTCTCTAAAGTACTTTGAGAGAATATTGGATAGCTAATGGAAATACTTGTGGTATAGTTTTCATTGAATTAAATGACTTTCTATCATTGAAGAAAGTGTCATTTGGTATAGTTTCATAATTCTAATTATCCTGAAAATGAATGAAGGATTCTCAAGTTTAACAAATACTCTTTTTGCGGATATTTTTTATGTCTAAATGTAATTTTGAGAAATGTCTGAACGTAATTGTGATAGACCAAGCCTGATAACAATACAGTAAGAATGCCGCTAGAGTAGCTCTGAACTGACTATATTGGTCTTATTGTTGCTTTTCATCAGTACCTAAGATGCCCGCGGTTGAGGCACGTGCTCCCCTTCACTCTACCCCACTTTTGATACGCTTCTCCACCCTTGTCTCGGTACATTTAGCTTAACATAAGCTTGGCCCATCCAAAGATAACCCAGTATCAGCTCAGCTAAAAGTAAAAAGTGAGATTCTGTTGGAAAAGGTTTTTGCTACTTTGCCAGAAGAACTTCAACTTTCAAGTGCAAATCATCAAAATGTTCTGGTTGCTTACAGAAAGGAGCTATAATTCAAGAGAGCCATATTTTTTCTTGGAAGGTCTGCTCCCAGTGAAGGATAAGATTGTTGTAGCTGCATTGTAGTTTTGTTTGTTTAAGGATTGTGTTTCAAATATCAAGAGCTCCAAGCATAATATTGGATCTTTATCAGATTTCAAGTTCAAGATCCTTTCCTTTCAACACTATTCCATGAAGAGAAAGAACCTTTCGATTTGATGCTAATTGTTTATTATTATAAAATGCACCTTCTATCGTCGTAACATTTGTCGTCGAAAATTCGTGCGCTATTATTTTGTTTTATTATGTTTTAACGTATTTACTCACTAGTACTTTGTTGCGAAGTGGACGCTTGTTTCTTAACATTCGTGAAGTAGACTCAATGAAGAGCTTGCTGAGGTATCTTTTCATGTCTAATCATGGTCTTAAATTGTGAACAAAAATTAGGTATTGCAGAGAGGTTAGAGGTCTTAAAATATAATAAAATAATAAATAATATAATAATATAATAAAATATACTCGATAAGCTCGGGATAACCTTTACTCATACAAACATACCCTTAGAGATAGGAAAATTTCTTGGCATGCCTTTTTGCCGGCAATGCACATTCCCATGGACCCATCGATGGCCCTAAATGACGTTAGAGCAAATCTTGGGACGAAGATGCTAGGAATCAGGGTAGGAAAGTGGACGAAGATGAATTAGAAGCAAGTGCCATATGAGTGCAGTCCGATGATGAAGAAAATGAAAGCAGCGAGATAATTGAAATTTATTAACATCGCGCAGAATTGCGCAAAGTATCAGTCAATTATAAATAGTTTTGTTATTTGCTCTTTGAGTAACGTAAAACACGGTAAAAAATGGCATTAGAGTGCAAATTTGGAACTCTTGGAATTAGGGCCTCTGCAAAAGGCTCATATAGTTTGTATTAATTATCAAATGATCTAATAACAGTATTTGCAGTATAGTGATTTCATATTTGGTAATGTTGTTATCAAGCTAAAATAAATACGATACAAAATTTGTCAGGTTACAATTTGTGATTTGAGAATTCCGTTGTTACGAAAAAGTGGTTTCCAACCATTAGTATAGACACAGAGGCCATTATCTCTGAAAACCCTTAGTTTATTATTAAATTCTGCATCTGTTCGTATTTCACTGTTTTCTAACAGTTTCCATTTCTTTTTACAATTTCAATTGTTCAACATTTTTGGCCAATCAAATCAAACTGACCATACACGTGGCAATGTCTAGCTGCTGTGCAGGAACTGCACACTTCTTTAATGCTATTTGTTTGATATTCAATTGAGCGACTCAGTATATTTTCTTTCTTTTCACCAAGATACGACCCACCATATAAACAATCCAAATGATATATTCCAGGGCAGCTATTTGGATCAAGATTTAATTTATACATACATAGGATCGCTTTGAAGGATTTGCCAGTAGTAACCGCTTAACGGGCAAAGCAGTTACAGAAAGTTTATTTAGATTTAGCTTCTTATTTCAAATGACAAATCGACAACTGCTTTCAGGCTTTCTTTAGTTATTACTGTAAAGCAATTTAATATATTTATGATTTCTGACTAATTTCAATTACATTTTGTGGAGATTTCTGGCTGCGCCACCCAAGAAATTTGGTGTTGAAACCAGATGGATGTTGATGCAAGTTTTCTTGCTGAGGTCTTTGGCCACTTCTTTACACTGTGTTTTTTAGATGAAAAATACCTCAATGTTATGTTTCTAAATTCCTTAGATTGGATCTTTTATGCTGAAATCCTAGTTCTAAGAGTTTTTTAATAGTTTCTTATTTTTAGCAGCACATTTAGTCCCCTAAATTAACATATGTGCACAAAAACGAGATTACAAAGCCTGGTTTCCATATCGTTGTAAGCGATGGGGAGGCGACGGCGTCGTGTCATCGGGGATGCGACGGGGATGCTTACGTCGATATGGTGGTAATATGTTTTTAATAATTTCCCCGTCGACGCCGTCGTCTCCCGGTTGCATCTGCGTTGATTTTTTATATGGAAACATGTTTACGCAATATGGTCACAAGTCTCGGGCTGATAGCTTCTCTTCTCCTGCATTTTTTCTTTTGAATTGTCGGTTCAAAACTATTGTAGCTAAGTATATTTACAAAAAATTAAAGTTTAATCATCTAATGTTCTTGGCTTCCAAGTAACTTTTAAAAGGGGTTATCAAGTTTAAAATACTACCAGACCAAACAGTTCTATTGGGTATGAAAAAAATATTATCTGTCATGTAAACGGAGTTTCGTGAAGAGTGTGTGAAACTTGTGAAACTAGCCAAGTTTGTGTCTCTTTTTAAGAAATTCGCGCACCCAAATCCTTGTCTCAGCATGCAACGCTTCAACAATCATTTTTATGGAAACAATGGCATCATGACGGGGACAGATCATTTTTTATTGGAACATGAATGACGCCGTGGTGACGGCGTCTTGACGGGGACACGTCCCAGTCGCTTACGACGATATGAAGACCAGGCTTTAAAAACTCTTAACAGATGCTTGCGCCACTATCTGAATAATTTTTTGTATCCTGAAGAATAGCACAATCTTAAATTTCCTTGCATGAGTGCCTGCACTTTTAAGCGAAGTAATTGAGTATAGATAGGCGCTTGAACCCGGGCAATGATTTTGCTGTACATGGATTGAACCGGCTTCCTAATTCGCATTCATTTTCAGTAATAGAGATCTTCAAATTTGAAATTTTCCTTCAGCGTGTGTGTAATCCAAAAGCATGTGTTGTGACCAAAACCAAAACCAAAAGGTGCGGTGACCTGGCAGGGGGGCAGGAGGCCGTAGCCCCAGTAGACTTGTTTGAAGGAGCGCCGATATTAAAAGAGGCACCAAAGCTAGGGGGAGTTTGGTTCCGCTATGCCATTGTATTATCATCCTGCACAATGTACGGCCAAGGGTTCCAAGGAAAGGATGCCGTAGCCGTTTGTGGCTGTTTTTAAGAAATATAAAGGCGCTTTAAAAAGTATAGGCAGTCGATCATGACTTGAAAGAATTTATTCCTAATAGGCTAATTATTCCCGCTCTTGTTCTCGTTTAAGACAAACAAATTTTATTCATGGCCGAGGATATCAATCATTGCAAAACTGTTATTGTTAAAGTCGGCATACTAGTCAGCAAATATGTTTTTGCTCACGGCAGTGAGAGTATAACATCACTGGGGAAAATTCATGTGAACTTTTTTCGGCTTTTATATCTCCTACCATAATACATTGCGGGGAGGCACCTATTTTCATTGGTCAATTTATAATTTCCTTATCAATCAAAGGACACAACAACAAAGGACGCAATTGGATTAGTGCAAAACGCAACAGGGATTCATTGTTTCGAAAATGCTCAACAACGCACGATCGATCCGGAAGCATTACATCATCCAGTCGCAATAATTGTCAGGGAGTCGCATAGCTCAACAGGCTTTGTTCGAATCGAAGAATTCAGTACGCGAGGAAGCTCGGGACATCTCCCCCTCGCACGCAAAACAAAAGCCTAGGCACTGCAGCATCTGCTGACAGAGCACACAACAAAGCACTAGCAGAGATTAGACGAAAACAAAGGGCGGAAGAATTTTCGAAGGAGAAAAGTGTAAAATTTCGAAAAATACAGGTACAGGGAATTTTTAGCTGAAAAAGAGCCATTACATCGAAGGAGGCGAAGGGGAATAAGTTGAAGTGTTTTCGGAAAAGAACAGGCAAGGAACGAAAGGGCCAGGCGTGGGAAATCGATCTCATCTCACGAACAATAAAATTGAATAAAGGAAGGATTCAAAATAACCGTGTTTAAATGAAAACCTTTTCACATTTTCCTGTCAACATGAAAAGAAGCTTCCAACAGTCGTGGAACACTTGCAGAACACTGTCGGAGATCATCTGTAATTTCACAAAAAATTCAAATTCCTGAAAACTTATTCCAGCGAAAGTTTTAACTCATTCACTAAAGTAAATTCCAAGAACTGCGCGTTTTTCTTTCTTTACAGTCACGAAAGTTTCTCCCCGCTAGAGTTTCTTCCCTTAATTAAATATTATCAGTAACAACTACCATCCATCATATTCAATAACCAAAGTGCCGTGAGCACCGAAAGGTTACCCTTTGATTGTTATGAAGGAGTGCCACTTCACTGCCGACTCCCAGCCCCTTAAGAAAAAACCGAGCCGCCACTACGCGCGCGCTACTTTCTAGAAATTCGATTGCAAACTTGTGCAGCCTACCGGAAGCTACATTGGAACAGCATAAGGTTGATAAACCAAGGAAAATTCAGATTGCCCGAAACAAATTGAGTTTTGAATAAGTCATGATTAGTTTTTGGTATTGAAGGTAAGGTTTTCAACCCCAATGGGCATTCAATATCAATCCGATTTGGTGAAGAGAGAAAACGGTTATTGATATGTAGGCCCTGAACAAATTGCCTTTTACTCAAGAGAGATCAATTATAAATGTAGACTCATTTGACAAAGAAGACAATTGTCATTTCAATGTTACATATTGTTAGTAGGTAATATAATTTAATTTGACAAACATTCAATTAACTTGTTACAGCAAATTGCATTAAACAGGATAGCAATTCCAAAAGATTATTTGCTAATTACCCTGCTTTACTGAAAAGTTGGATATATTAATTGAACTGTGTTAGTTATCGTCAAAGAGCTGTTTGTGTGAGCGAGTCGTGAGATCTGAAGATCTTTTGTTGCGCACACGAATTATTGATTCTTTATTTTTTACCTTTCCGCTAAACGTTATAAAAATACTGAAATGATGCTTACTTTTAGAAAATATCTACTTATTTACAAATCTACATCCACTTTTATCGTAAAATAAATACGTTTCGCAATATTGGAAATATTTCAATAAAATAGCATTGGTGAAATGCAGAGTAGATGTAGATATCAGCGTGCAATCATATCAAAATACTTGCTTTTACGGTTATAGTCGTTTTCACTCACTATGCTAAAATGAATGAATAAAAGCATAAAATTATTCCATTAAATATTTCTAAAGTGGTATGCTATATACATTGTGGATTATAAAAACAAAACTGAATGCAACTTTAAATATCCACTTATTGTCACTTTTTCGTACCCCTTTGGTAATCTGATTAACAATCTGAATTAGTATCAGATTGTTTGAAATGTATCGTAATTGGCTGCTTATCGTGAAGGATCTCGCCATCCCGTAAGCTACAGGGTAAAAGTGCAATAACGAAAATAATTTACCATTTCTACTGCAATTAAAATTATCTATTTACACGTATATATTTTCCTGATTTCAGTACATTTTTGACATTGTACTCTGCAGCACCATACGAATTTGCATTTGCAAGATTTTGTGACTGCAACAGCTTTGAAATCTGTTCCACGACGACAGCACATGCGCGCACAGCCGTCATCTCCAGATGACGTAATGTTGCACTCGCGGCCTCTTGTTCCAACCGATCCTGTTTGAACATTTGTTCTGCAAAAATTTGGTGATTGTTCATAATATATCAAATCTTGTGCTGTTGGTTTGTCCAAATTTCGGTTTTTTGGTTTCAGACGCCTGTATCGTTGTGAATTGCCTTTCCTCTTGTAGGCAACTTTCATTTCATGTGCATCGTCGTATTTACCTCTCAAAAATTTTCCAACCTGTAACAATTTTCAGAGCATTGCTAAACAATGTCATGCTAAATTTAAAATAATTTGATTCATTGACAAAATTTCCAGTGTGAAAAAGTTTGAAAATAAAGACACTTACAATTCTGAATTTTGGCAAGTTTATCCAACATGTTTTAATTTCGCATGATCCTGACAATCCATGACATTTGCATTTTCGATAGAGATGACGTCTTATTGCCTGAATAGAAGAAAATAATAGTTTGTGCGCTTGACTGCAATTACTGGAATTGAATGTGAAGGTTTTGAACAGAATATTTTTGTAGTTTAAACATATTGAACAAGAAAGGCTACCTCTCTACCGGCACCATTGTTGTGTTTGTTCATATCAATCCTGGGGGATCTTCTCCCTTTCTTCTTGTCGTCCACAAATTTTTCAGAGAATTTTAGGCCAAAATTGAAGTCCCTGCTGCACCCTCCCCATCTCCACCCCACGTTGCCAGGAGCTCTTCTGTAAGAGTTATCACATGAACAGTGAGTTGACTTTCCTTGTGCGCAAGCTTCAGTTACGGCTGATGATAGTCCTGCGGCAGTTATTGCATGGATGAATGCTGCTTCCCGGGTGCCTGAACGAAACAATATTTTTTCTTACTTTCAGTTACATCTTCCGATTTTCACTTTGCATTAAACATGCATTTAATTAAGTGCTAACTTACCTTTCTCAAGTATTTTTCCGAAAACAGATGTACCATCGTTGGTAACAGGACAGTTCCATCGTGTGTCTTTGAATTGGTACTTGCATTCAGCTATAGATATCTTTGCGCCTAAGGCAACACTTTTTATAAGATCAGGATATTCTTTGCACAACTTCTTCTGCTTTTCAGATATATTTTGCAATGAATTACAAACGGATGCAGTCTCAGTTATCCTTGAATTACGGACAACATTCAAGCCCTGTGTGCCCAAGGCCCTTCAAAAGAAAAGTTAAAAGTTAAATAAATTAGATAGATTGATTTCATGTGGGACAATGGAAACAAATATTTATAGGCTAACATTTTGAAGATTATTTTAATTAAGAAGGTTTAAAAGTTGATGAGTTCCATAATTAAAGCCTATAAAGAATAATTGCTGCAATACTGTCGTGGGATGGCAGTAGAAATATGGAATACAAAAGGAAAACAATGCTAGATTTATGAAAAGGTGCGCCATGTCTCAAAGGGTTCAGCAAAATGGTTATTTACACAGACATGAAATGAATAGAGTAAAGCTGAGTCATGCGACGGCGTTTCGTTTCCTGAGAAGAATTCCATTTCATAACATATGCAGAACATAACATTTGTCATAACCGCTTCCAAAACTTTATCATTATCGGTCACTTTTAAGCGCAAAAGAAGTCAGTAACAAAATGTCAGTAACTTCCTCCCTGCTGCAGATTAGTAAGCTGAAAATTACTGGGTATTTGGAAAGTTGTTTAATTCTCTATGCCATAACAAAGTCTTGAATATGTAAAACAAGGTGTTCCATCGCTATCAGAAGCGTAAACTTACCACCAATAGGCATAGCTCAATCTTATGTTTGAAAACAACAGCATGGCCACTGTCAGAACAATTTTGTAGCCTGCGATATTCATCTTTGCACTCTGCTTGTACAAATTGCTTTCTGTTCCTTTACTGAAGTAAAATGACTTCTTCTTCAACAGCCAAACCAGAATACTTTCCCGTATGCACGTATCAACTGAAAGACTGCGTATGTATATAGGCTTGGTTGAATCTTTGGGGACTTTTATCTTGTCTTGCGATGATCTCCTGGTATTGTAAAAGCAATTCAATTCATCAGATTTACTTCTTTGCAATTCAAAATTTTGTAATAATTGAAATACGTAAGCATGGACAAATACGCATCTGACTTGATTAATTGTTTCAATTATTCAGCCTTGAATAATGTAAAAATGATAGGAATATAAGTGGTTAAATCCTTTGAGGCATGTTCTGTTAGTCGGCGAGCAACTACAAAGGAGTAAATCCAAGTGTTCTTTCAAGCTTTCATTGTCCATATTCAAAGACGTTTTGTAGATAATATCCTTTCAACTCTTCGCAAATAAGTCTTTCACAAAAGCTCAAGAATATCAATGTAACATGCAAACGAAATCATTTTTTGTCAAATAAATGCCGACGTTAAAAAGATTACCCGGGAGATTTACCAACTCAAACAACTACACCATTCATGCTTTTACCGACAATGCCTAGTATATAGAGATTACAGCCCATTAAATTGGATGGACAGAAAGAACAGAAGTGTTGCAATAACAGTGGCTGGGATGGGAGTTGAGTTGAGCTGGACTTTAGGTGGACTTTCAGTGCAGCTCCCTTGAGCTACAACACCACCAGTAAGTTATAAATGATTGGGCATTTCATTCCATGTGGAAAATTGTTTTCTGAAAACAAATTGTTTTGTGATTTTCTTCTGTCATAAGACCAAATAGCGCGTTAAGCTTAATCGCATATTTGTATGTTTACGCTTGTTTCTGGATTTTGTGTGACAGCCTTATTGATACTTCCGCACGGTCTTAATCATTCATTATCTTTTTATTGATGTACTGCTTACCCTCATTGAGAAAAATTAAGCTTTGGTTGTACAAGCGCTCCATTAATCGTAGTATTTTGTTATTCTCACTTACACCCTAAACGACGTTCGAAGCTTCTTAGAAATGCTCACTCCTTATGATTTGTACATGCATTGTAATTTGTAGCTACCTGTTAGGCCCAACTCAAGTAAATACTGGGGTGTCTTTGAAACGCGGGACACTCAGTTTGTTATTTTGACTATTTATGCAAATCTATAAACAAAACATGGAAGCAATAAACACAACCGACTTGCGAGATTTTAGAAATTCGAAGTTCAACACACCGAGACCATTTTCAAGCTTATGCAATTGTAAATAGAATTTTACAATAATTTAACTAGTCCCAGTCTCCTGGTCCCTTGTTGAAATTGTAAGTTAGTCCTGGGTGGATTTTCGAGTGCTTTTTCTTTGTTTACATACATTCCTTTAATGATGATGTTCCCACAAATACATAAATGTCTGCTTTTTAATTTTTTCTTACAATCTATTGTATTAATTTCTCGTCTTTTACTCCTTCTCTCTGCCGCTAACTCGTTAAAATTCGAAAGCATAACAACCATGCTGTCTTGTTCAGTTTTTTTTATTAAACCGATACCGTTTTTACGCTTCACGCATTTTTTATTTATACTGGTATTAATTCATACTCATTTGAAACTCTTTTAGTCAAAGTTTCTCCGATTTTTAAAGAAATATGTCATAAAAATGGTATAGGGATAACCAACAAAATCCAATCCATCAATATTTTTTCATTTGTGAAAATGTCTTCTTGAACATGTCTTCCTACAATGTACACTACACGAAACCGGTTTATAAGAAACCTAGATCTAGACGCCCTAAAATTTAAGAAACTTTTAGAACTACAAGGAAATATTTAAGAAACATTAGAAATTTTGGAAACACGTTTTTCCTTTACGAATTCAACAAATTTCAACTACAGTAAGTGTGTTTTATGTGCAAAGCATAACATTGTCGGCTCCACATGACGATTTTTCGCATTGATGATTTTTCTTTGTTATAATACTAATATTTTGTCACATCCACGTTTTTTTCTTCGTTTTCACTACAACTTTTTTCATTAAATTAAGAAACTTTTAAGAAACTTTTAGAACTAAAATGTGGCCAAAAATTAAGAAACTTTTACTACTAGGCCTTGAGCCAGGTTTCTTATATAAAAAAAACGTGTATGCGCTTTCTTATCAATACATGTATGCACGGCAAGCAAGATAAACAATAATAATAATAATAATAATAATAATATATCATGTTTAAAGTGGGTAGCCTTTGATAACCGGTGAAACCAGTTCTTTACAAAAGGGCCCACTGACAACAAAAAGTTAAAAAGAACATAAAAATTTAATGAATAAAGTGTATCTGTAAAAACCCTTAAATAAATAAAAAATTAATAAATAAATAAAGATGGCAATTATGCTCTATTATTTCATCTTGACCAGAATTTTACACGCAAATGTTTAAATCTGTTTATAAACTCAATTTCCTGGAAATTCATTCTCAGAAAAAATTATGTTTACAAAGTTTATGGCGTCCTAGCGTTCACTTTAGACATCGTCCGTAACGCCCTGCTCGAGTTAAATATCCTGGTACGGCACGGCGCAGCACGACGCTTAAAATAAGCCTTATTTCTGTTGTTAACTTCCCAAGTTTCTTACTCTTACATCGTAAAGAAGTGTCTATTCCCTTATATCATAAAGTATCAATTATGTACGATTTTATTTATGAGGTGGAAGTTTAAGGTGCTGATAGGGTACTTTTTAATATATGAAGTGGTGAGGAGTTCACCCACCGGCTTCTTTCCTTGTCTCGCTAATGGAACATGTTTGCCCCAGTTATATATCTTTATTATTCATTGAATTTTGTTTTACCTCATCTGAAGCATTTGTCGATAAAACATTCTTATCTGTATCCGCTAATATCTGCGAATGGACATATATCCAATGCGATTCATTTTCATTATTGTGATCCTATTCATTAGCATTTATGCAAGTCAAGTAACAACACATTTCGTGAGGATGTTTAGAGCAGTAATCTCCTTCTTGACGGGAGTTCGGTTATCCCTATTGTGTGTGGCAAATGAAACCGATATAAAACGGAATTCCTATAAGAGGTACTGTTGGTTATTCGCGAGAAAGCACTTCATCTGATGCATTATTTTAATTTTCATTGAATATTTACTTCACTACAACGGGTATCACCTATTGACGTCGATTTGAAATGTACTGGCTGTCCGCCTTGACCAGTTGTATCATTGTACATTCCCTTCTTGCGTATAAATTGACGAATGAGAAAAAAAATATTCAAAAGCTAGTAGAACTGTTTTTAAACCATTGAAAGGCAGAGCCCTGTTTGTAACTCATTTTTTCATTCTATGCTTTTCTTCATTAACCTTTGTGTCCTGCAGGTATATTGCCATAACTTTCTATCTCATTTCATAAAATTTTGGAAATTTTAATGCTACAAATAAATTGGTACTGAACTGCTGATACTCTAACTTGGCATTGAGAATGGCTGATTATCCTAAATTATCCTAAAGACAATGTTTTATCAGCGTTTTAAACCTTGCAGTTTTTGCTTATACAATTGTACCATTTATGAGGTTTAGAGGAGTGTGACAATCTGAAACTCTAATTAAACTGTTTTATTTTCACTTCACTGAAGAAGCAAATAGAGGATAATATCGACTATGGAAACATTTTGCAACTCAGTCAGTAATGTTGGTGGTCTTGGCAAGGATGCTGTCTTATTCTATGAGATTATTCATGTGTGGTACAATTTTGATTTAGTTCATCGATTTCATAGAATGGCACGGGTTTGTGGTATTGGTCTGGTCTGGCCTTCGCTACATACTTAAAACCGAGATACTCTGAAAACCTTTGCATTTGGTCATTCTTTAAAGTTAAATATACCTACTCAACAACCAAGCCTTTGCATCTTTGTTAGATAGCTAAGCATCTGTATCAAGTCTGAAGCATTGTTTCACTCGACAAATCTTTATCAATGGCTTTTACACTACTTTCACATTTACATTCTCTACAAACGTAGGTACCATGGAGTACAATCCTAATGTGGTATATTTGCCCTGCACTCAGTTTTTGGGTCTATTTGATAAATGTATTCGTAAATATAAGTAAATCGGTAAGCTTTTGGGGATTTTTAAAACCTATGTCGCGATTTGTTGGATGAAAAAATGATTTGTTATTATTGTTCAATATACACCAAGTTTAAAAATCTACGACGATCTTAGCGATTCTTACCTTTAATCTTAATCTTTCTTGGTAACAAAATAACGAAGAAAGCTCTCTTTATTGTCTTCAAATTCTTCAACGGATTCTCTGTCTTGTATCCTGCAGAAGTTATTATGAACTGATACGAAGTTTGAGATAATAAGCGATTTAAGCCCTATTGGCAAATTGTTCTAATGCTTCACTGTTTGTAAGCGGATTGCAAATACGGATCTCGGGTCTGAACCACTATTATATTCTCTTTGGGACGACATTCAATCAAAGTGTATTTCCAAAGGATGTCTAAAGTTTTCCGGCATGAAATCCCATAATCCTTATGCAAATTTATGTAAATATAACAAAGAATTGAACTTCACCTGCCCCATTCGAAATAAAGGAAAAATTCTAATCAAATCTCTAAACAAGCCTACCAACTATTTCATGGAATACGAACAGAGGTCAGATGACAGAATTTACCGCCCCTGACAAATGCTATAATACTCAATAAGGAACCGTAACAAGATTTGCGGACGGAAAATTTGAATGGCGGATTTATCAAAATAGGATCTTCTCAAAACACGAACAAAAATAACCGGTAGCCTTTCATGCCGTCATTTACTATAGTAACAACAGCAACTTCCCATGCTTTCACATTGGAAAACCGGATATTGCATTTGTCTTGCTTAAATTCCTGTGGAACATAAATTGCTTCAACTATGTGTTATTCATCTGTCAGGTTCGAAATTATGTCGAATGCATTGCTCAGCATTTAAGCTTGTTAGACTTGTACTGTACCAAGTGGTTTTTCCAGGCAAACTTGAGCATTGTCCTAGTGTGTTTTGGCTCTCGATGTGAAAAATAAAACGATAAAACTAACCAAGTCTTGGTCAATGTTAAGTGCATCTTGAAAATTGAAAGAAATATATCAGACTTTTATTACTTGAAGTTGAATGTTCTTATAAAAAACGCGTAACTTGCAATATTTACCCGGGTAACTGAAGTTTTTTGTTTCCTCTATCCTCTCATTAGTTGGGCATGTGTAAAAGGATTAAACAATAACGCAGAGAATGGGTTACTGCGTCAGAGCATTGTTCCCTGTAAGTTTTTGGTCGTATACATCGTATGTGTTGATGTTGTTTTCAATAGAGTTGTGTATTAATGTTGAAAGAAATTGGAAGAACCTGAACCTTTACATATTTAATAAAGTGGAATAGAAACACTAGCAAAATAGGAAAAGCATTGAATATATAAAGCATCGAAGTTCCATCCACTCCTCGTCTCGTGTTTTCAACCTCTGTCTCACTTTGAGATCGTGAGAGCGAGGAGGAATGATCAAGCTGATTACCGACCATTAAATACGGTAAACAAGCAAAGTAGAGCTATTGACGTAAAGGTTAAAATCACCCGTACCCAGTGATAGGATTAACTTTAAGGCCATGAACAGATGGGATAATCTTTAAAACATATCGAAATAACATGAAATGGAGATTTTCGATAATCGTTTAATAAGTTGTCTTTGTTAATATACTCAGTTTGTCTAAGAACAATTTGTCACTTCAGTCCATAGTTTTTATTATTTATCAACGGAATTGAAATTTGATCCGTCTTTCAAATGTGTTTAACTTTAATAATGTCAACATGTCATAAATTAAAAGCACTTTCATTATGGTAATACTAATAAAGTTGCCCGATACATATTGATTGCCCCAAAATAGCAATTTTTCATTTTTTTGTAAATGAGTCCCTTGTCCCTTTAAAACAACTTGCTATCCACAGATAGCAAAATTTTATTCGCATTGCTGTCTTGTTTTTGCTCTCTAAATTCATTGTCAAACAGTGCCGTGGCGTTTGTAATGTATCTATATATTTTAGTAACCCCATGCCATTTATACCAGTTAAGTTACATAGTCCGTAAACCAAGTTCTGAAAATTTT
This sequence comes from Sanderia malayensis, assembly GCA_013076295.1. Taxonomy (NCBI): domain Eukaryota; kingdom Metazoa; phylum Cnidaria; class Scyphozoa; order Semaeostomeae; family Pelagiidae; genus Sanderia; species Sanderia malayensis. The sequence continues at coordinate 5,428,167 of RQOL01000861.1, read as the reverse complement.
GAGTTCGTTGCCAGTCTCGTCCTGAAAAGTTTAGCTTGTTTAAAATAAAACAGCAATTTGTTGTGTACTTTTAGCCTGTTGGCAGACTTGGATAATCTGCGTCTTCCAGGGCAGCAGGCAGCAGTAGCAAGGATTGTAACACGAATTCCCCCGCATTTTGATTTGAAGCAAACCAAACAGGTTAAGACTTTCCAAGTACCCCTTGATCTAAAGTAATTGCTTTTGCAAAAATTATTTACATTCACGTTACATGATTTCACTTCAGTGTTTTTACCTTTTCCTGAGAGCGCATCTATAACATTATATTCCAGCAACACGGATATAAGAGCTTGTAGTTGATCATTCACTCAATCAATTTCTATGTTGCCATTTTTTACAATCTAACCACCGCCACTAGGACTTGGTATTTCAGATATCGTAACCAAGGCTAATTTTTATTCAGCGGATTGATAATTTGCTCTTTCAATATGCTTCTTTAGGGCGTTTCTTTTGCTTGTATTCTGTTTGATTGAACATCAATTGAAGAATGCTCAGAGTAGCGCAGCTTGTTCACATTGCATCCGCCATAATGTGCAAAGAATGTTCACAGGCTTTGAAAAGATTCACAGTAACCCAAAGAGAATCAACAAGATTTTTTATGGCTTTGGAAAGATGAAATTGTTTTGTTAGCAATGTGGCCCAACTTAACAAATACATTCCCAGCCTGTGATTGTATGAGGGGCAACTAAAGCATTGTAGATTTTATGAAGTCTTTTCAAACTTTGTAGTGCGTGTGTCAATATATCTCATTCTATTCTTTACTCCAAATGAACGAATATCAAAACTCTTCTGCATTGACATTAGATGTTTGATAGTTTTACTGTGAAGTATATTGACAACATGGTTGACACAAAGCAGTCTTGGGCCTGCTTTTTCCTGCTTATTAAAAAGGTCTTCAGCTAACTGGCTTATAATTTGGTTTTTTTCAACAAGCGAAAGGCGACATTTTCACCAATATTCTGAAGTTTATTTGAAACCTTTATTAAGCTCCTGTCTCTATTGAACCCCCTTCTCTAATTAGCCCCCTCTGAAGCCCCAAGAATTAATTAAGCCCCCCTCCCCGAGGCTTGAAAGATTTTTTGTGGTTTTTGCAGTACAAAAAATAACCCGGGTAGTTTATTGAGTATAAATGCAATTTCGCCCACCTCTTGAGAGTTGGAACAAACCGCAGCACAGAATCTGAGTTTCTTAATTCAGGTCATTATTGATCCAGTTTTGTTTTATTTGAAAACTTGCATTACACACCAAAACTAAGTCGAGTCAAACGTTAACACAGAAATCCAGACAGAATAATGTTCTAGCGAAATCAGATTTGTAGAACCCAGTTTCGATATCAACTACACAGTGTTTTTGTACAATCGGATAAAAAGATGTAGCTCCCAAACATAAAGCGTCCCTGCTCCAATGCATAAATCTTGCTTTGCGACACACAATTTTATCTTTTGATTTTTTGTTATGGAAATGACGTTTTCGTGAGTCATGGTGTAGTATTTTCATGAAGTTTCACATGGTCTGGTCACACTCTTCTCCAGCACAACGGGGTCTTTTTTCACCAGTTTTCGTTTCCTTGGCTGTGGTTGCGGCAGATAATAGTCTGGGAAGCGGTAGAATCTTGTTAAAACTTGAAAATTGTAATTGCACCCAAATTAGGGTCGTATTGCTAGCATAGTTATAGCTTCTAAGTTATCAAAATAATAACCAATAACAAAATTAGTTTTATCTGAACAAAGGACCTTCGAGACAAGTATCAAAAACTTTCCATTTTTATGTCCTGTTCACATGTAAAGAATGTGAACATAACTTCAATTATGGTTCAATATTCCTTTATGGGCATAATTACTTCAACATTCTTTGGTGATTCTTGTCCTTTTCTGATTCCCATGCATTTCTTTTAATGAAAGGGACATTGTAAGTAGATTCAGTCCAGATATCCCACAGAAGTAGAAATTTTATGATAATATCTAGAAAATTTTATGGAAGCTAAAAAACTGCATCGTAGCTTCTTTAAGGCTTTTGTGGAAATTATTTGCACTAGCTGTCGCATGGGGTTTTGCAAAGGTTCTTCTGAGGGATTTAGAGTTTGATTTAGAGTAAAAACAATTTTGTGATGAGGGAAACTTTTGTATATCTGATTAAAAAGTAAATGCTTGGCAGAAAGCTTGATCTTGAAGCTCAAGCAAGTCCTGGAAAATTGCTACTACGGCAAATTCCCTCTGGCCATATATTTCAACGTCTTTATGTATATCCAGTCTTTTATTTTCAAAGACTCTGCAACAGCCGGGCAAGAATCATAATTAGAGATGCTTTCTCCATTGAGTGTCATCACTTTCCTGTTATTGAACCCGTTTAAATTTCTTCAAATTTGCTACAGCTGTCGTTTTGTTAAGAATTTTTGGAAAAATGAAATGGGTCGAAGGAAAAACATGAACTTACGAGACTTAGCATGAGAAGAAGGATGAATAACCTCTCCAAAGTATCATATAACAAAACTAAGGAAACGCTGGCTTGACCACGTCAGCGTTTAATCTGTGGGAACGAAAGGCAGTCGTTTTGCTGACTCAGCTGTCTAGCTTTTCGTGTGTTTCGTTCTATTATCTTTTGAAGAGTTTGGAGCTGCACGCAGGCTAGCTACCCCATGTCAGTGCAATGAATTTCATTGAATTTAAGACTAATCAACCTTGCATGAAACGATTTGAGCAGATTATTGGTAAGCTAACTTTTCTTGCACATTTCATTTCTTTACTGCATATTGGTTGTGGCATGCCTGTAACTATCAAAGTACAGGAAGAGAGGAATCAAATGCAACTATCATGCACTAATAGTGATTATGCATGACAAATAACATCTTATTTTAATGTTAGAATCAGAGCAGCCGGATATTCACAGCTCTCGTTTTGCATAAGTGAGATGGCTTCTCTAAAGATTTATGAAAGGTGTAATGTAAATACAATTCAGCTGTGTAGCAAAATAATTCAAAATGAATCTTTTTGACCAAGTGGGTAGAATAAAGTGATGCTCTTGGACCAAGAGGGTGGACTTTAATTTCACAATCTGCAAGGGCATTGGCATATGTTAATGAAGCGCTTTTGAAATAAAAAATAATTTGCTGTTACCAGCCCAGCCCAGACGGACAGAGAAGAATTCCTATCTCAATCATTTGTCTTTCCCCTCTGTCCTCCCTTTCTTACAGTAACGTTCCTGTGCTTTATTTTGAATTTGTCATTGAGGTACTTCATATCTAATTGGATGTAAAATCCAATTTAAAATTGAGGTTATATATACAATCCTTCCTGCTTTTTTCACCTCCTGCTTGAATTACACAGTTGTCTGGATGATTTAAATTTTATTAACGCTGATTTTCATATATTAAAGTGACCATTAATGTTTGCTACAAATTTGGTGATTCTGAAGGTCAATTCGAGCCATCAAATGATAAGATTTGTACTTTATTCACTCCGTACTCGAAAAACAATGATTGACGCAATTCTGAAAGGCTTTGCTGATTGACGCACAAATGCCTTTGCTCAGGATTACCTGGTTCCAGGTATATCATGCTTCGTGGGCTGCCTATAGCTAGAAAACCACGAGAGCTAATGTAGTAAAGTAATGTTAAAAGTGTGTTTTTTGATTGAATTGGCCTTCGGTTGTAGATGTACTTATATGTGAAGGTATACAAGGTGTTTGGACAAATTATTATGCTTTGGAGCATGATGCAAACAAGATAAAATGTTGCATTTGTTGCAGCTAAAGGCTCGCCAAAATAAAAACTCGTTCGCATGACTTACAACAATAGATGTGCTACCAACTAAACCAAGTTACATGCATTTAATGAAGCCCTTGTTACCCACGAGAATGTGCTACAAGATCCATTGTACTGTATTTGTGACAAGCGTTCAATTGGTACCAACGTTCATTGAGAGTTAACTAATTCAACCGAAACAATTGCCACGTTATTGATCCAAACCAAATCATAGCTCTGTGATAGAGCATTAGCACAGTAAGCTAATTTATCGTAGCTACCTGATTTACAAATTACCTGATGCGCATCACATTGAAATGTGCAGAGTATTTAACTCTTTGTACAATCTGAATCTTGGGCAATATATTTTAAAATTGGGGCAGGGTCTTAATCACTGATGATGTTAAAAAGTTGATAATGTTTCTTCCTTCATTTGTCACTGACTGCTATTGCATTCAAGCGAAGACAAATGACCCGATTTACACAATGCGACTTTGAAATTTGCTATAACAAGCTTGAACCCATGCTCTGATTGGATCGATAGCCTAACAGTGTAATCTTCTTTTCTCCTTAATCCAACTGTTGTTAAAATGTATCTCATTTTTTACTCATCATAACGTTACTACAATTATGTCGAGAAATTTCATTCTAAAAATTAAGTTTGTCGCTAAAAATGATATTCTTTTTATTGAACATTTCCAGAAATCCAAAGTAATGCAAGTCTTGTTTACATAAATAAATTCAATGCAAACAATATTTTATCTTACCTTTGTTTTTCAATGTTCTGAGATGTCAGAATAGAATGCCTTTCTTGCATGCGTTCACCATAAAGTGTCCTTTTAAATTGAGCTTGCAAGAACACGCTGCATGCCGCCGAGACGAGATAATCCACTATCCCGGATTTAACGGTTGTCCTGTCAAAGACTATACGATGTTAAAGATATCGGGCAGCTTGCTGGATGTTTTGTTGTTGAATTGACCACATGAAAGCGATTACACATGTATAGATAAGTGATAATGTTCTGGTGTTTTGGGATTGTCTGATTTCATATTCACGCATAGTGGGATACTAACCCCAAAAAATGATATATTAGAATGGAAATCTATCAGTTAGATATGTGTGATAGATTTTCATTTCCACTCAATGTAAGGCAGCTCAAGTAAAGCTGTGAGTTAGGCTGCATGTTGTGCAAGATTTTTATGTCGGAAAAGGCTTTAATCATAGCTTTAATCAAAGCTCGTACCACATCATACATCACTTTTTTCCAGGACAGCCTTAGAATCAGATACCCAGGTTAAATACAGCAATGAATAGGTATGTATTTTGACCTTCAAATGATCAGCATGGCGTGGCGTGGCGGAACTATCAAAGGATGTGAGGGTGTAACACCCCCCCCCCCACTTTTTAAGAGTCAACATTTGTCGGGCAAATGCTCTTACAGATTATGTCATGAGTTGGGTGAACGCTAAGGCAAGTCCCAGTGCATTTACAATTTTGTTAGAAAACAAAATCTTTTGAGAAAATTAGTAGAGTCAACTCTGTCTAATTCGAACACCTTGGAAAAGCGTGAAATGTTCGAATTATAAAAAGTTCGTTTAACAGAGGTTTGTGTTATAGGAATTGGTTGATTCAGTGATCCTTGAAGGGACGGAGAATTTCATTGGAATTAGATAGAGTTCAAGTTACACGAGTTCGAACTATGCAGATCTGACTTTTTCGCAAGTTTATTATAGGGACACAAATGTGAACAAGCAGCTTTCATTCGCACAGGTATGCGCGAAGTTCTTTTAGAGTCGCTGAAAATGAAAGTCGTAGGAAAATAGATTTTTGTAATTTTATGTTTGTTTTAAGCAATAACTTTCTTAATTAAAATGATCATTCTCATGTGTGTTTTTAATAAAATAATAGTAATTATAATTTTGTCGGGTAAATTTGCTGAAACCCCACAAATATGAAATGTTAGTTACGTCCCTGTATGCTTCGCGCCATGTCCAAGTTTGCGTTCTCAAGGAGAAAATACATTAATGAAACGTATTAATGAAACGGAGAAAGGGAACGTAATACTGACAAAGTTTTGTTTTTAACCTGACTCAGTTCTCATTCTTTACAAAAGCTCTTTATAAGAAATCATGAATAATGAATAAGAGTGTGGTGAGTGCGAAGTTTTGAGTCATATTTCTCTCATTAACGGTCAAACAGGGCCGGTTCCAGAAAATTTTCTTTGGGGGGTGTAAGCTCTTATGTACCGAGCAATTTAAAAAAAAAACCTTACCACAAAACCATATAAACTTTCGTAACATAATTTTACCGACCAAAAATCGAAATTTACCGAGTAAATCGCTAAAACTCAATTCTTGGGGGGGTGTCACACCCCCCACACCCCCCCATGGAACCGGCCCTGCGGTCAAAGTGAAGCGTTGGAGCGACAAAGCGTCGCACTAACAATGATTCCTGTTCACGGCATTTTGTTTCTGATATTGATTATTTTGAATAACAAAAAATGCAAACATATTCACAAGTCTCTATGTTCACTCTGTTGTGAACACAACCAAAAATGGTTTTTTTTGAAATGATTGCACGATTGTTGCAGGAAGACAAAAATTTCCACCACAGGTGAAGGTGGTGAAGGTGAAATGGTGTTTTAGCGCCAGTCGCTAGGATCTCAGTAGTAGGTTAACTAATCGAGACCTCGACCCTGGCTGTGACGCTACCGTGGCTGGGCTCGAACCCTGACCACACTGAGCCCTTGACACCACGGGTCAGCTGGATTACACCACGACGCCACAGCACCTTCAAAGGCATTCATATTTTGGCATATAAAGGTGAACTTTGGAGCCCATAACAAATGGAGGTGCTTTGATATTCAGGTAAGGGGCCGTTCAATAATTACGTCACGCTAGGGGGGTGGGTGGTTCTTCAGGTTTTTCGTGACGCAGCGTGACGGTAAATGAGGGGGGTGGGTAGTACTTATTTCAAGTCCGTGGCGTCACGGTATAAAAAAAATTTGAAATAAAGTTTTATTTAGATTTTTCAATAAAGACGTTGTTTTCCGTTTTTATGTCATGTAAGGAGTGCTTTATTGAAAATGTTTCAAAACATTCGGATCTCGAATTCAAATGTTTCAAAAACATAAGTTTCGAATTACAGTAATTTGGATGTCGAAAATACTTTTTCGTTTTGTTTTGCTTTGAACATTTGAATGTCGTGCAGTTTTCGGCAGTGAAAAATGACGACTCCAGATTCTCCAGATGAACTCGGCCAAAAATTGTTCCCAAAAGTGGGACCCCCGTCCTTAATGATATGGATCCAATCTGGACAAGTGATTGATCAACTTTTATCTAAACCGGAGAAGCGATTGATTTGATACTTACATTTTGTTAATTTGGTATATATTAAAAAAAAAAACTAGCATTACTCTAATTTTTCATGTGTTCATATGTACTGGAATTTTGTTAAGAGGGGGGTTGTCTCTGCCTAGAGTGACTTCATGCAAGGGGATCTCTCATAAATCCGTGACGGAGCGTGACGAGGGGGGATGGGTGGTTATAAAAACCCAAATTTAGCGTGACGTAATTATTGAAGAGCCCCTAAGTCCCGTACTTATTTTCAACAACCACCCGGATTTATGTTCCCCCGTCCTGAGTTCACCACCGCCTTCTCTTGTTGCAAAATGTTGATTGATGGAGATAGGATGTTGTTGTTGTTGTAAAGAAATGTTGGCCTAACTCTTGTTGTGTGGTAGATGTTTTGAGACCAGTGTCTTATTGCCACTAACTGTAGTATCAGTGCAAAACTGTCAAGATGTTATAAAACAGCATTCTCAACGTCCTGGAAGTCTTTTTGAAGTAATCTAACAGTAAGTATTAAGCAAGGATTCCATTCTTTCAATAGAGATACCAGGTGAAAACAAATTGTATGCAGAAATTTTATAATGTTACACGATGACAAGAATAGATTGATTGATTGATAGATTGATAGGGAAATGCGCTTACTATCTTCGTAAGGTATTGGTTTATGTGCTAAGCACAAAGGGCCCACCACTGAATAGCTAGACTAAATCGAAGCAGTGCGACCCTCTGGTCCTTCCTCTCGATGTGACCACACCTCGTGATTCCTTTTGCCTTTTTGCCTATTGGTTAAAATAGACATGATGAATAAACCAGAGACAAATTTAGTTGACAAATCCAATTGACAAATCCATGAAATAAAATTAACTAATTTTTAATGGTTATGTCGTAGTTAATTTTATTTCATGGATTTGTCAATTGGATTTGTCAACTAAATTTGTCTGTTGGTTTATTCATCATGTCTATTCTTGTCTTTGTGTACATTTTAAAATTCCATTCTTACAGCGCTCTGTTCGTTCTGTTTTGGCCAACCCACCCTGCTCTGTCCCTCTGGCTTGTTGTTATCATTGCTGGCATCTTCGGCTTAAATTATGGCCGATGTGAGAGACATTCTCGAGATTGAAAACCAGCAACAGACTGCAGCATCAAAAGATACTATTCTTCACAACAAGGTAGGTCATTTTGAGCGATTATCAATATGTTATTTATCAATCAGTCATTTATATGGCCCTTTTTAAATGGTCATCATTAGCTGCTCCAGTCTGCTCTATTTGGCCTTATCTTTACACTTAATTACCAATCCAATCCAAACACATTTCAAAATCAAATTGTTTATTAAATTTTTACTCTTAGAAAAAAATGAGAAAACCAACGGACTCATCATTCAGGAGACCTGAAGGAATGCATAGAGAACTTTATGCCCTTTTATACAGTGACCAACGGTAAGTAGGTACCTACCTACCTAAAGCTCAAATTCCAAATCTTAATATCACTTTTTTTATTTTACATTATGAAAAGGTAAAGAATATTTTTCAATAGGATTGTTCACCATTTATAAGAGGATGACAGTGCTTGCTTTTTGTCAGTGTTTATTTTAATGTGTGGAGTGTGATGTGTGTGGGTGCATTATGTGACATTTACTCCTATACATATTTCTTATTTTAAGAGAACGTATTTTACAAAAAAGTTATTTTCAGCTCTTGAAAATTTAAGACAGTTCAGGGCTGTATCTTTAAGTAACTGTGAGCAAATACAAACTTGCCAACCTGGGCTTGCCCTGTTTTTATTTCCCAAGTAGGTATATACAATTTATATTGCACACCTGCAATACACATTGGATTTTGGGCTGCACACCTGAAATCTCGACAAAAATTGACATACTTTCCATACCAGATTGTCACATCAATATCTTGGTTATGTATATATTTTGAGATAAGTTGTTGTCTTGCTTCTACATTGTTCACAGATGTTATGACATTGGAGGTTCTTGAACAAATGTAGCATATTTATAGCATTTCATCTCCTCCATCACTGTGTATGCTCAGTAACATAAGACTTTTCAATTTTATGTTAAGAAAGTGTTAAGAAAGTTGTAGTGGTGAAATTAGGAAATAACTAAAAAGTGTGAAAGCTGGGCTGCAAAAGTCTTTCTCATAAAAAAAATGTGCGTATAACAACATTTCTCATATGCACATGCAAGTCCTAGCTGACAGACCTCGCTAGCTGGTATGCTATATGAGTTTCTTTATGAGAGAATGTGACTGTATAGCTAAGAGAAAGAGATACTGGGAATAATGAGGTGATCTTATCACAGAGGCATGTGACCCTAATATTTCAGCATTTTCACCAAAGTGCCCCTCCCTTGTTCACAAACTTTTCCTCTGTGGTTTTAAGACTCTAAAATTCTTCTTAAACCCTGGCAATAATAAAATTATGTATATGTTGCACTTTTTCAGTCTGTGTCTGAGATATTCGCCATTATATTCTTTCATAAAGACCAGTATTCATAAAATTTTGCATTAGAGCTGTTGCTACTTTTGTAGAGATCCATCATCCCTGACTCCATCTGATACCACACAAGGCTACAAACAAGTTAAGGCAAAGATTGGTAGAAGTAAAGTACGCCCATGGCTTTGGTCTCCCTTTACCAACCCATCAAGAGATGATGGATTGGTTTTGAATCATTGGATAAGAAAGAATGATTCTGGCAAAAAATACCCATACTCTAAATTCAACAAGGTGAATAAATTGATTAGTATATTTAAAATATTTTTTTATATTTCATGTTAAATGAGGAAGTTTGAATGGCAAAGAAAGTAGCAATTCATGAGAGCTGTGCTTGCCCTGCATGAGTGTCTATTTATTCACATTTCTTTTATTTTTGCAGGATGTTGAAATCCCACAATATACAGATGAGGAATACAAGGTATATTAATGTATTTTCATTAATTTGGTATTGCAACATCTCTTTCCTGTTTTCCGGCTATTCACTTCTTATTAAAAAAGGTAACTTACCTAATTGGTTTGTTATTTTTCAAGTATTGTTCTTGACGCCATGAGTAAAAAACTTATTGCAATTTGCACGGCAAAAAACAGCTTCAATTCGAGAACCAGAATACTATGGTTTTCATATTTACCCCTGCTGTCATCGCACACAGGGTTTTTCATTTTGCCATGCTCATCAGTGCGAAAACTCTTTGCAAGTTACCAGGCTTGTAGTAAACATTTCTATTTTCTATTTTGCTTAGCTTTATCTAACTGAAAATGACAACAATTGGTCGAAAGAAGAAACTGATCATCTATTTGACTTGTGCAGGTAATTTTATATTCATTATTTTATTTAGTAAAGAAGCATTGGCTGTGTTAGAGTGTTTTGCATATTTTTATATGTGTACTATATGTATGTGTGATGTATTTTTTAGAATTTCCATTGATTCCTTTACTGCCATCAAAATTTTGTATGGCATCCTTTTCATTTCCAAATTGATATTTGCATTTTTTCTGTAGGAGGTTTGACCTGAGGTTTTTTATCATTCATGACAGATATGACAAGGAACAGTTTAAGGTGAGCAACACAGTATGTTTTTATATCAGACATCTGTAGAGATTTTTAGCAGTGGCTTTGGTATAGATGTTATTTGAATTAGAGAATTATGAAAAGCTTGTGACTTCATTATAGCTTGCCTTTTGCACAACTTAGAGCTCACAAACATTTCTGAAACATGTCAGGAGGTTTCCGGTGGTATTTGATAATATGGTATATCATTAGCCAAGAAGTTTTAATCATATAGCATTAAAACTTCTGTTACTACTGATAAGCCATTGAGGCTAGAAGTTGCTAATTAATTATGGCTTAGGATTCTCATTACTTTTTCCAGTTTGTTGAACTAACATTTGGCCACACCCATTGAAAATTGTTGTCCCACTAAAATATGAAGACAAACCCCATTCTATGATTGTCCTACTTCTTATCTCCTACATAAGATGTTGAGTAAGAAGCAAGGTTTTACATATATACATATAACACCTTGATGATGGTCTATAAAAATTCATCTAAATTTAATAGAATTATTCAGAATATTCAGAACAAATGAGTGTTCTCAAAAGTGGGTTATTAATGGTCTATTTTTTCTGATTTTGCAGGACAGATCAGTTGAAGAAATAAAAGATAGATACTTTCAAATAATTGGAAAGCTGACTTTGGTAAATGGTCTTAAATGTTTTTCTTTATTTCAAGACAAAATAATCTTTGGAATGATAAAAACCTGTATTTATAAATGCTTCAGATAAAAACAGTACCAGGTCAACAGCCAGAAAACCAACCTCCAGTGTTTGATGCCGAACATGAGACTCGGAGGAAAAGACAACTTCTTAAGCTATACAATCGAACTCCAGAACAGGTAAAAGCAATTTCAATAGTAAAGGTTTCAAGTTTTTCATCGTATGAATACTGCAATAACAGATATGATAGAAATATGAAAATTACAATTGTTACAGTTCTATTTGGACTGGTAATATTTTGTAATTTTTTGGGGATGTTTTTTTTATGAGCAAATCTTGTCAAACTTGAGTGTTTTGTGTATAGTTTCAAATTGATTTTCAAATTTTATGTGACCTTTGTTCAGTCTGCTTAAGATTTTCTAGCTTTATATCTTTTATAGTTTTGAATACCATTCATTGTTATTTTAAACTCATTATGACGATTCTTGATAATCTAGATCGAAGAAGAAGAAATGCTTGTAGCAGAATTAAAGAAAATTGAACTAAGGAAAAAAGAAAGGGAAAAGAAACAACAAGAATTAAGCAAGTTGATTATTGCAGCTGAAAAGAAACCATCAATTACTGATCACAATTTGATGCCAATGAGGTAAGTATTGACATTTATTGTTTTTTTACTTCTCTTTTAGGTGAATCTAAAAAGAATTCAGGTAGCAGAGAGGGGAAATAAGTTAACACTATTTACATTTACTTTTTCTGGGTATCTGAAATGTTGTTTTCTTTGTTATTCATTTTTATCCCTTTCCAATTTCAGTCAACTCAGAACAAAACAAAGGTAAGATTTTCTTTAACTTGTTTTCTTCTGTTGATATAGCTGCCAAAATAAAGCATTTGTTTTTGCTAATTTCCCATGATGGAAATATGCTCTTATTAAAACATTATTTACAGAATAAGTTTACAATATCACTCCCGCATAATGTTTGTGGGGGGGGGGGTTGTTGAATATTGTTTGGGGGAGGGACATTTTGAGAGCCTCATTGTAATATAATGAGCCACTTTAGCAAGATTTTTTTGTAAACTGTCCAAGCTTCGTCGTAAACTGGTGCAATACACAATTCAAGCTTGATGGTGATATCGTCTTTCCAAGTAACAGACATTTTGCTTGTTTCACTAAGAGCTTGTTATATGGGAGCTTAATATGTGAAAAGTTGAACTCTCTCTGTTTTGTTACTCAAGTAAAAAAGAGAAAAAGCAAGGAAAGAAAAAGCAGAAGAAAAGACTAGAGAATCATTCAAATGACCCCAAACCCAAACAAGAGCAGAGTGGTATTAGATTTCCTGAGGCAAAAGGTGCTGGTGTTTCATTACGGAGTGCTAAGGTCTTTAATCATTTCAATTACCTCATTTTTCTATTCTTTGGTAAAATAGATCTATTTTTAAATATGCTATGACAAACATATTTTATCTTGTAAGGATTTATCACGCACAAGTCTATGGAATTTTTATCATTATTGTATTATATTATATATTTGTCATCCTATTTTATTATATTTTACATTTGTTGTAGAAAACTTTTTAAAAGATGCTTTTTATCTTACCTGCAATTTTGTCTTTTTTTCCAGCTTAAAATGCCTCAATCAGTTGGAACAAAAAAGTCAAAAGCTGTAGAACAATTGCTTGATGAACTTGGAGTTGGTATGTATAAGTTTTTATTTCATTTATAATAAAGGTAAAATATTACTTGTATGTGGCTTAAGGGTTGGATAAGTAGACTACATACCGTATTTCCTTGATTAAACATTTATTAATTCTGGCACTTTTTGGGGGTGCCTAATCGAGGGGGCATTATTTTAGAGGGGGCATTTATTAGAAAGTATTAGAAAGGAAAAAAAGTATACAAAATTTCAAACTAAACTTTCCATAATCTTAAACAAACAATCTCAAACATATTTTACTTTACCAAGAGTTTAATAAAAAGAATTTACTGGATCTCAATCAAGTCATCATTTTCAGAATCCTCTTCTAATATGACCAACATAGGGACATTATTGTAAAAGAATTGGAAAACCGAAATGTTTGCTTTGACTGATTTTACTCGAAGTTTTTGTATAGACTCTGCGAAGGAAAGTTCGCTATTCTGTTGGCTTTTGATTATTTGGATTATTTGAAATGCCGTTCATGTAGTATTTATTGAAAAAGACGCATGATTCACTGTAACTCTGAGTTTCATGCTTACGCACACACCAGGCAGATTTAATCTGATTTTTATTATTTTTTTATTTTTTTGTTGTTAGAGTATTTATTGCTTATTTATTTAGTCCAATCAGTCTATTTTTTGTCATGAGATAACTCCTTTTACCATATTTTTTATCTTGTAGAATTGTATCCAATGCCAAGTGAAGGAATTGTGCAAGATTTCAATGAACTTAGGTAATATATGTGCAAGTAAGCAAGCTTATCTGAAGTTACAATTAGTTTTTTGTACTTTTAAATTTGAATTATTTTGTTTTTTATTCAGAAATGACCTACTCTTGTTATACGAGTTGAAGCATGCTTTAGGCAACTGTGAATTTGAACTACAAACACTCAGGTGAGAAATCCTGCATTTTTATGATCTAATGTTTGCATAATAGAATTTATTTTCTGGTACAACTATACTTGTCTTATTATCTTTCTTTAGGCATAGATTTGAAGGCCTTGCACCAAACAGAGACATTTCATCGATCATAGGTACATTTTATTAGCTGATAATCATGTTAACTTAATAATCAGAAATTGATTTGCTCATTTTTTACAATAGCATATTTTTGTAGGATTTTCACTGGATTTCCCCAATCAATCTGAGTCACAGGTAATTCACTACAATAATTTGTTTGAATTTGTTTTAAGCATTGGCTCAAAATTTTTGGTAGTGTAAAATACTTGCATGTTATGTTGTTCACAACTATCCATTCAGATAATAAAACTAACTTATGCATGTGGTAGCTATTCAAAGTCAATTCGTAACTCAGTTTACAATCTGATAGATAATGGTAATGTAATTAAAAGGCTGATTTTCTAAATAAATTTATTACTTTTTAATTCAACTTATTTTCAGAAATTTTTTGTCTGTTTTTAGGAGGGAACCAGCTCTTCTTTGCTTATCGATGTTGTAGCTGCTGGAAATCTTGTATGGAAATATCTATGTTTGCATGTTTTGCTTGTTTCCACCTTTCTATGTTTCTTTCACGTAATGAACCAGCCAATTCAAATTTTGTACCCACATATTTGAAATAAATTTCCGTGCCTTTACTTTCAAAGGAGTTGTCCATGTTCGCAAATATAACAGACAATTAAGATCAAATAAGTTATGGGTGGATTAGAAATAGATTTAGTTATTTGTCTTGATTATCTTTCCAGAGAAAACGACGAACTGCAACAACCCTACTTGAAACTACTCCATGGAAAAAGTCACGCAAGTAATTATCCCGCTTCTATTGTACTGGTTATTTTGTATCCGAAAATGTCCCCTGATGAATGCAACTTGTTAGAACACTACTTGTGTAACTTTTGATTAAAAGGGACTTTACAATACTACATATTCAATGTAAAGTTGGGCTTGGTCAATTTTATTGTCTATCAAAAACTGTACAGTGAATAATGTCTTACTGTTAATACTAACTTTCCTTTACACAGGTGAACAGTTTTTTAACTCATGCCACCAGCTTGACTGCTAAAATTTGTAAAAAAAGGTTTTTTTGCTCGGTTTTATTTAATGAAGATAATTTGTCACCACATCAGCAGTAGGTTCAATTACAATAAAATTAATTGTTGATCATAGCATTTTTTCTTTTGGTCACCCTTCAAATGTTACAAGGACTTCATACAAGACCAAGCCTTGACATAAAGATGTTCTTTGAATTCTTCCATTTGAGAACATTTGACAACACCTTGATTTATTATTATTTATTAATTAATAATGTTATCACTAAAATAATGCTATTGATAAGAACAAATAGATCATTTCATAATTCAAAAGTCAATACAAATATTATAATCTAACAAAGAAGCTATAATTTCTGACAATATAATACAATTTCAAAACATTTTTTCACAGTTTCTGTAAGAAAATTCAGTGAAATAATGAACTGAATATAAGATTATGGCTGCCTGCTCATAAATGAATGTGAAAAGAGAAAAGTGTGATCCTACTGTTGAGAAACATATGCTCTGTATATTACAGTAAGATAAACAAGAACAACAAGTAAGATGATCAAATCATCTACAAATCCAAAGAATCCAACAATAGATTCTGGTAGTAAATCAAATGGCAATATAACATAGATCAAAACTAAGGCCATATAGAGCATGACTCGAAATCTAAACATCCACAGCATTCCATCAGGTGTAAAAAGTTGCCCAATCATATGTCTGAGAAGAACAGGGAAATCTGTAATATACTCCATTATCTAAAATTAAGAAATATATTATGGTAGGTTGTTTCACAATTGTGCCACAAGTATCTGAAGTAAAAAAGAATACTGCCACTCACAAAAGACTATACAGTACTTAGCTGTACCATAGAGTTAAAATAGTAGCATTTATCTTAAGAGCTTTTAATTTTAATTGAAAATATCACCATATGGCAATTTGATAATTGTTCTTCTTGGTTCTGCTCAATGCTCTGACTCACAGTAAAACGTAAAAAGGTAATGTATGTACTAACTGTTCTTGGTTGTCCAGAAAATCTTCGATTATATGCTGAAATTTGTCCAGAAAGCTGTCCAGCCTCATTTGTGTTAATCTCATCTTCAGTAAAGTTACAGAAAATGATGCTTACCTAAAACAAATCAACTTTTAACATCAGTTGAAGTACACGTACATGAGAATAACTGAATATGCATGGCAATTTTTCTTATTGTTTGAAACAAGGTTGTTTAAGAATTATTGACATTTTGAAACAGAAGCTCGATTTCAATTTAATAAAATGATATTTCAATGTCGTAAGGAAATCATTATTACCTTCACCTTTGGAAGACACCAATTTTACCTCCACAATAAATACAAGTAAAATATGTTTGAAAAATGGAAAGATTAACTCACCATTTGCCTACAAATAGGACAGCTCATACAGTTTAATCCAAACCCATGATTCCAGTAAGCAATTATGCATGGAGCTATGGTATAAACAATGACACCATATAAACAAGGTAATGTTAAAATATAAGATACAATCTAGCATTACTGTATTACATTGAAAAGAAATTGAACTTCTTTTAAAATCTGCTAGAAATCCAGTCTGCATGGTGTCACTGGTATGCCCAAAGTAAAAGTTGTCAGAGCACAAAAGCCTACAGTTTCCTACATTGTTTCAAGAAGAAATGTCAACCCTGGAGCTCAGCTCTCTGGCTCTTTATTGGATAATTACTGTATTGGCTTACCACAGAATAGATGACCACAATTAGTTTCAGTTGCTAAATGTAAGTTATCCATACATATTGGGCATTGATCTTGTTCATTATTTCGTGGTCTTTCAGTATTTGCATCTCCATCATGTCGAACCTGGCCTCTTATTGTTTCGACATTTTCTCTTGAATGTGGATGAATACGTTGATTGCCAGCACTGCGCCTGCGACTAAAACATGTAGTGATCACCATTAATAAAAAAAATGCTGTAAAGAGAGTGAAGCATACAGCAAAAAATGTCTCATGACTAATTCCTTCTATAATATAATCTTCCATCTCTTCTTTCGAAACTGCACCATTAGTTCCCTTCGCTGTTGGGTCGGTGTGTTATTGTAATTTTGTTGTTGGTGCTGTTATATGGGCATGGCACAATGATATAAAGCGCCGAAGGCGTATAAGTGGGCGCTTTATATCATTGGCATGGCATAACGTACACGAGAAAGAGACTGAAAAGTAATGTCAGCAAGAAAAGCAGTTCTCTTTCTTGTTCCATTCACCAGGGCAGGCTGTAGATGTGGGAGAGCTATCAACAGTAACATAAGAAGATTTGCCAGAATGCCACCAAAGAAAAAGGAGGAACCCAAAGATGTTCCACTACTTGGTAGGTTTGGAACATCTCTTAAATGTGGAATCGTTGGCATCCCGAATGTTGGGTAAGATTATTTTCTGATCACGTGTTACTTCTGTCGTCGGCAAGGCAATCCATCCAGGCGGGGGTCACCGTTGTGTATCAAAAATTCACCGTGGGGATTTTTCGTAAATTTCATTTTGATGAGATTTTTCCAGACTTCATGATTGAGCCTATTTATTTCTACAACCCTAGTTATATGAACGATCATCTTAACTAATCAAATAATTGATTGATAATTCATAATTGTGGAATTGAAGTCTATTCCATTGAAGTTTCACGAAAGCCTTTTACGATGAGACCTGTTCATGCACTGCACATTGATTGACTTCGTTTTACAACTATTTGCAAACAACTCAATGATCAGAAAAGGCTTCCAAATGGCAGGGATCAATGACGCATTGAGCATTGAGTTGGTGCCAGAGGACCCTTTTCAAGATCTAGATCAAATATCATATCAATTGTGAAGTAACATTAACATACTATCCGTACACATTTTTTAAAAAAATTCATCCACATTTTTTGCAATTTTGTCGATTTTAGCTTTGTCCGAACAATTTTCTAGTCCGAAAGTTTTTTGGTCCGAAATTCTTGAAAAAGCGTCTGAAAGTTTCTTGTCAGAAGTATTTTGTCCGAAATTTTTAAGTCCGAAAGTTTTCAGTTTTAATATAGGCTCAATTATCAAGTCTGGAAAAGTCTCATGAAAATGAATTTTACGAAAAATCCTCACAGTAAATTGTTTATATAAAACGGTGACCCCACCTACCTGTTAACACTGATTCTAAATTTTCACTCCATTTTTAGCCAGAAGTAACCTTTTTTGTCCACAAAGGTTTCTCGATTTTTTTCTCGAGATTTTGAGGAAGTCTTGAATCCTGCTAAATAAATTTCTCTCGAGATTTTGTGAATTTTTAGAGGGCACCCCAGTGATTCTCGCTAGGATTATACAGAATTCTTCAAATTTCGAGAAGAGTGCCTTGCTGTTTGTTACCACGTAAATCACCAGACCATAGAAGCTGTATCTTAGTTTCAGTCAATTTGCATTTAAATATTGCAGTTATACTTGCATAGCTCACTTTGTAGTTAATTCTCAAGCCACAATTGTCATATTACGCTGAGTCTTAATGGTTACTTCCTTTACTTATACCACAATACTATTTTATGTGGCATGTTTTTGTTGTACAATGTTTCTTTTGTGGTCCCCCAGATAACTCTGTTGAGGTATTACCATTAACATGTAAAAACTATCTTCACTATGTGTGGCTGGTGTTCTTATATAATATTGTTAAAGTTCTTCATTTATTTTTTTTCAACAGAAAATCTACATTTTTCAATGTTCTTACAAAAAGTCAAGCCTCAGCTGAGAACTTTCCATTTTGCACCATAGGTATGTTCATTTTTGGTTTAATCTTAAGCTTCTATTTTAGTGTAATAATTTGTCATATATGAACATTATGCTATATTTTGTGGTTTAACTAGAATTTAAAATTTTTCTTTTCAGATCCAAATGAAAATAAGTATAATTTGATGATATTTTTACTGATTTACTGCAAAGGAATGCTTTGGCCATAATTAGTAAAGTGTTATGTTTGAAAACAGAAGAACTAGACACATGTCTTTATTCCTAGAAGTAACTTAAATGCCCCTATCTTGTCATCAATTGGCTATGTGAGATGAACCTCTGCTCCCTCTATACACTCTTACAATACTTCGCACCTCTAAAATTTCAATATGGCTGATGACTATGTTTACCTAAGAATCTCCCTTCTATTTCTGCATTAAGATATTTGACAGAGGATTTATCTAAGAATATTAAGATATTTCAACCTTTTCTTATCTTATTTTAAGCCGTGTTCCTGTCCCTGATGAAAGATATGATTTTTTATGCAAACACCACAAGCCAGCAAGGTGATTATGATATGTGAAAATATGGAATTCTAATAATAATGATCATAGTAATAATTTTGTTTTGATGCATCATTAGTTGTTTTGATGCATCATTTTAATTACTTGTTCTTGAGAAACTACAATGTATCATCTCCCAAAGTCATAATGAATGCACCTATCCTACAACCCACTCGATATAATTGTTTATTGTTGAATCAACTGGACCACCACTGCTCCCCTTCATTGTTTTAGGTTACTACAAAAACATTTTTTACACTGCTCAAGTAGTAGACTCTATAATAGACTTTAATTTCCTTGTGTTTTCCAACACCAATGTTATTCTGAAATGTTAAATCATTGACTCTTTCTTGTCAGCAAAGTTCCTGCATTCTTAAATGTTGTTGATATTGCTGGATTGGTTAAAGGTGCATCAGAAGGACAGGTGAGAGAGAAACAGCAATCCATTTAAGCTCTTTTTTGTCAGCTTGCATATAATGGTTAAATGGTTTTTTTAATCAGCCATATGCAAATTGAACAAATTCTTATCTCAATATACAAATACATAATGTATATGCATTTGAATCTCAATAGGTTTACTTTTGTGTAATGCAAATTGTTTCTGTCTCTCTTTGATTTTGACTTGATGCATTTTGACATATGTATACCTTGTGAATGAGCCTGAACTCTTGTTGACTCAAACAAAATTTTCTTTCCCATTTCCCCTGGGTGCTCAATTTATAGAAGTTTAACTGTAGAGGACAATCAATCCATAAAAGCTCTGTGAATCAAGATCAAGTTTGCTGCTATAGCCTGAAGATTGTATATATGGCTTTTAAATTAATTAGCGAGTGTAACGGAATGGTTACTTTAACTTGCTTTGCCATAATTATTGACACAGTGGAATTTTTTCACCACAAGCTCAAGCCATCTAGAAATTATGTTGATCTTGAATTACTTAATTTTCCTGGCAACTGATGTTCCCTCTTGATCACTTTATGTTAATCCATTGTAAAAGAGAGTATCCATAGAATTTTATAGCCCAGATATTTCGATATCATCCAGGCTAGAGTGGGGTGACTTTCTTAAGAGCACACGTAGAAATATGCCAAAATAAGTCAAGTTTCATTTTATGCATATTTAGTACTGTATACCAAATCAAAGTACAATAGCATCAAAATGGTGTACTATGCCTACAATTCATTTCTGCTTTCCATTTTGTGTAATTTGTTTTCTATTTTTGTTTTCTTAAAGGGTCTCGGAAATGCATTCTTATCGCATATCAAAGCCTGTGATTCAATTTTCCACATGCTAAGTAAGCCTTTTCACATAATACACTCCTCTGTTTTTATTAATTTCAATCTTCTTTTCAGTAATTTAGTTTTGTGTAGATGCTGTTGCATATGTTTTGCATAGAAGCGTCATTTCCCATGTTCGAACAATTAAGATTTCGGAACTTTTAATGGTATCTTTATTTATTTTATTTATGTGTGGTCATAACAGGATTATTCGTAGTAAAATGCTTTCCTCTAGATCAGTTAATTATATTGTCATTATCAACACAAGACAAACAATAATAGTATTGACTCACGATTCCATAGAGATTGAAGTGATTTGGAATTGTTTAAAAAATAAGAACAAAAGGAACCAGGAGCAGCTAATAATATCTTTGATCTATTGACTAAAACTAAAACTAGAGTTTCTTGGGGCGGAGACAGATCAGCAAGATGTCCGATTGGTTTTTAGCGGGTTGTGCAATGATTAGCTTGTCTGTGTTGTTTATTTGCTTTATTGTTTTATGCATATGATTTTATTTTGAAGTAAACACATTGTAAACAATTGGATTTTCTATTATCATCCATCATATACAGGAGCATTCGATGATGAAGATGTCACACATGTTGATGGTGATATCAATCCAGTCAGAGACATAGAAACCATCATGGAGGAGCTTAGACTTAAGGTTAGCTCATATTTGCCAATTTTCACTTTGTTTTTACAGGAGATTGTAAGTCTCTCCATTGTCTTTCAATAGTTTATTTTTAGAGCTTAAGTACAGTTATTTATAAATGCATCTTGTTTTCATGACGGGATATTTTAGTCCAAATATGGATATCTGGGCGGTCGAGGTGATCTTAGTTGAAATGAATATGAGTTATCCTAAGATGTTATCACACTGTTTATTCTAATAATTTTGCTATTTGGTCTCCATGAGACTCTTGAAAGCTTCCATGCGTGTTGTTTTTATCTAATTATATTGTTATTGGTGTTTATTTTCTACAGTTTTCATTTATTTTACAGGATGTAGAATATCTCGCAGCGAGAATTGTAAGTTCTGTTATTGAAATCAAATTTGTTTTCTTGAAATTTAAATTTACTACATACCACATACAAATGATGATTTTATTTTGATATGATCAGTTGAAAAGTAGTGAAATTGGGTTAGCCAAGGAGGTTTCTGTACTCTTAAACACAGCATGTATTTTTATGAATCCTTAGATATTTTTAATAAGAGAATAAACATTACTTTAAGCATCAGTATGACACAATGTTCATTTTCTATATTGTACTTCGTTAGTGTTCAGGTTTACCAAGTTTCTCTGCCTGTTGGAATATTTCGATGACATTTGGTCATGTTACCTTGCTTACCATTACCAACCCCCATTTAATCCGTTTTATACGTTCTATAATAGTTCTTGCAAAGAAGCTAGTTCTCTGTGCAGTCTGATACTCTCCTTTACCTATCGCTGTTTGTTAATAACAGTCCTTATTATCAGACATTTTCACTTCGTGTCATTTTTTATAGAACGACTTGGAGAAAAAGGTTGTTAGAGGTGGAGATAAAAAGGGCTTATTGGAGTTTGTAAGTACTGTGTATTTTAGTATTGAATAATATTTGTCTTGTATAGTGTTGCTTGAAAACGGTAATGTATCTTACTTTGAACATCAATGCTTTGCCTCTGATTATTTATGATGATTTGTGATCTGAATTTGTTCATCAGGATTTCATGAAAAGGCTCTACACATTGGTATCCGAGGATAAGAAGCATATACGTTTTTCCACTCATTGGACTGCAGTAGAGGTATGCGCATATTCTTTGATGATGCAGAAACTAAAGTACATTAAAGAAGTATTATTAAACATAATGCAATGCAACAAGTCTACAACGACTTGTCATATTATCTGTTTTTCATTTTTCTGCGTCCTTCCCGCATTTAACATACCATAAGAATGTTACACACGTTAGCACGAGGATAATTTTAATTAATTCTTATACAATATTTCAGTATTTTATTGCAGCTTGTAGATTTGAACGGAATATTTTACTCTTTATATAATTTCATGTAACTCACTCTTTATGTAACTTCATTTTTATTTTATTTTTTCTCTCGTGAGACGCGCATTCTCCTATGAACTTACTAATCAATGTGCTTACTAATCAATTTATTACCTGGAAATACATTGTTGTTTATTCTCTTTTCAGATTGAATTGCTTAATAAGCATTTGCTGCTAACAGCCAAGCCAATGATATACTTGATAAATCTCTCGGAAAAGGATTTCATCAGGAAAAAGAATAAATGGTTAACTCATTATAGTTGATTATTTCTTAAAGGATTGTTTCACAGCGCGTTAATTATGAATTTTCTCTATATCTGAATTTATTTTTCAGGCTGGTGAAAATCAAGGATTGGATTGATAAAAATGATCCTGGTGCCTCGATTATCCCATTTAGTGGCTCGTTTGAACTTAAGGTAATTTGAATGTTCAGAATGACATTTTCGCGTACCAAGTTATTTTTCTTTAAAAGTTGTTTATAAGAAAGTAGTGTTTTTAAGACGGAGATCTAAAGTGTGCTAAAAATCTACTACAGCAAAGTATTGCTTGCAATATATGATTCCACTATTCCATTGTTTTACTATTCAGTTTAAGGCCCAATTCAAAGGCCAGTATGCGTATTTGAATTTCACAACATTAACCTGATGAATCATTCACTTATAGTATGATAATAATCAGATTTCTCACAAAAAATCACGTTATTGATATCAAAATGATTCTGTATTCTTTAGGTATTAGAAATGGAACCTGAGGAAGCCAAACAATATCAAGAAGAACATAAAGCACAGACGTAAGTTGTGACTTGATTAATTATTTGCGCATTTGATTGTTAGCTTATATGTTGATAGGATGTTGCTATGTGTCACGTTGAATTGAAAACTCACCAGAAAGTGGGAATTTTGGCAGTTTTTCTGAGCTCTAAAGATCAAACTTTGATTATTAAAAGGTTGATATTTGGAGCCATTCGAAGCAGAATTTTATCTGATCAACCGTAACGCTCGTGGAAAAGGAATAGAACCGTGTTCCTAATTCTTAGTTATTTCATAGTCAATAAGAGAATGCTAACCATATGCCAGCCTCTTCTACTGACTATGGTTATTTGCAATGATGAAATATTCAAAATTGAAAAATTCGTTGGGGTTTGAAAATTTTTCGGCCATCTACGTAGGTTCTTAAAAGAGTGGTTCTTGGTGTCCTTAGCAAAATAAACAAATTTGTCCAACGAGAACCGAGTTGTTGTTGTCAATCTTTAGTAATTTCTTGACAGTATTTTGCCGAAAATCATCAAAACTGGTTTCCAAACCTTGCAACTTCAATACTTCTTTACGGCTGGTAAAGATGAAGTAAAAGCATGGACAATCCAGGTAAGCGACCTTTTTACCCTTTTAAGGCAAAAGTATTAACCGCTTGTTTTTCACACGATTTTATTTTACCTGCCTCTTCAAAATGTATTATATATCAATAACGTTTTTTACCAAACTAAAAGTTTTCTTCAAGGGTACGAATTTTCTGATCATTCCCATAAAATGCTTGTATTTTTATCCATTTGTACCGTGCAGATATTATTGAACCCTGCACGACACATTCTGACCAGATAATGTTTATGAACGTTATGCGTAGCACTCATCCAATTGTTTTTTCTTGAATTATTATGAGCTCCCTGATAAGTTAATCCATAGTCAATAGAAGTAAACACTTTTCTATTGACTATGGTTAATCAGCTTTGGTTTCTACCCAATGATAAGAATGTTAATCTTCTTGATTTTTTTACATTGTTTTTCCTTGCAGAAAGGCACAAAGGCTCCCCAAGCGGCCGGCAAGATTCACACAGATTTCGAAAAAGGATTTATCATGGCCGAAGTGAGCATGCATGATCATTATCCTTACCCTGATAACTCTTGTGTAGCATGGCCCTACATTGAATAGAAAAGAACCCATAACAAAAGAACCCCATATAAAACACTCAACCGGAGGCAGAACAAGCATCGAAACCGATGTTGTTGTATTTTAGCAAATGTGTAGACTCATAAGTTGAATTCATTTTGATAATGGCTTGACAATGACTCGTTTATTTTTGAATAAACACTGACCTGATGATTTCTACCCCCATCTTTTTTACTGAAGGTTATGAAATATGATGACTTCCATGAACTAGGATCAGAGTCTGCCGTAAAGGTATACGTTTGCTTCATGTATTGATGAATGGATTATTGTCATGCTGATTAAGATGTTTTCATCATGGGCATTTGTTTACTAAAAAGATGCCAATTATATAGAAAGCATTTAAAAAGTGGTAGGGCCGAACACTTCAAAAGAACTTTTACTGCTCACATTGTTTGGCACACCCTTGATGTCCCGGCTTTTACATACCAGATTGGAGCTCGACTTGTAACTCAAAGACCCCCTTTACGCTTTATCGAATCGCTTTTTTATCCACAGTTAATAATCGATTGTATTAACGAGAAATGAAACTCGACTCTCGCCCACTCCACTCCGTTCATTTCCTTCATTTATCCTTAACACCTTCTAATGTTTCGACAATGTTTTTTGGCTAGTTTTGCAAAGTTTTGAATATTATTTTTTGCAACAGGCCAAGGGGAAATATTGTCAACAAGGTAAAAACTACGTTGTTCAAGATGGTGACATCATCTTCTTTAAGTTCAATGCTGGCGCCGGACTTACATCAGTTAAGAAAAAGTAAATGTTGGACAAGAAATATGTCAATGCTGTCATTCATATGTTATTTTGCATTTTAGAATGGTAGAAAAGGTATTAACAAAATGTTTCTTGAATATTCTGTTTCAAAATGCCCCAACAGCGTTTTGTTTATGCATGTAAACAGCTATGAACTTTCAAATAGCATCAAGAGGTCCTTGTATTTATTTGCACACAATACAATTTTGCGCGCCAGCTTCGAAAAACGACGTTTTGGGTACAGTTTGTGCTGAGTGCAAAAAAAACAAAAGGAGAACGCGGCTATTTTTAATTAATTTTAACAGACCAGTCTTATTGTAATGACAGTTTGTTATCAGAAAAATCAAGTTTCCTGACGATGTGTTTCGAAATAATAACGAGAAAAAGAAAGGTTAGAAATAGCTGTTATAGTCGGTAACGAAGAAAATATTGTTGGTGTGATTGCATAACTTAACAATTGAATATGAATGGAACATGGTACTGTAAATCCTCGATATAGCCTCGAATAAGCCCTCCCTCGAATAAGCCCCCACCTTGAATTATTGTTTGCAAAATAAGCCCCCAATGGGGGATTATTCGATTTTAGCAGAAGTCGAATAACTGGATGAAATGTAAATCATAAGTTCATAGGATGACTTTTGGAAAACTTTCAATAAAACGTGGTAAACTTTATATTTGAAGACTTTGCTGATTGTTTGTTATACATTAATTCTATTTTTTGACGGACTTTATTCTTGTTTTTCAACATACTTGGACATAGATATCGCCACAAAACAGCACATCCTACTGACAATTTTTGCCTATACTTGGCTTGAAAAAATTGATTTGGCTTAGAGCTGAAATTTGTCTTAATTAAGCTAATTTGAATTTCCAGGCCGCTGTTGTAAGGATTTTCAGTAACGGAAGGATGTTCAGGTTGTTAATGCAGAAAAAATGCGCACCGAGACTCAAATCATGATAATTATCGAAACCGTGTGCATTCTTGAATTCTGAACAATCATGTGCTACTTCTTTTGTTCTTTAGTAATTTGATGACATCATAACAGTCTCGTTTTCAAGTTCTATTGTTTTTTAACCTCGCTTTCAAATTTGGCTTAATTTGGCTATGGCTTTATTTCATGGTCAACGATAATCATATCTCAATCTTTATATAGAAGTTAGTTTTAATTTTCCGTGATAACAATAGACAGTGTAATATAATAGTAGTGCTTACATAGGCAGAAAACAGAAAAACAGGCCATGTTCATATTTATCTCTCTTCAAGCCTGATTCGTGAATCAACCACTTTTCAGGAGATGGACTATAGAGATTATTTTTTATTTACGAAACAGGCTTGTAGAGATAAAAACTCCATGCAGCTTGCTTTTTGTTTTGTTTTGCCCTCTCTGCATATTCCGCTGATCAATAGATGTTACCAAATGCGCAGTACTATGATCTTACATGAAACTCCCAGAAACGATCGGTTTAAAAGGAATAACTTCAAAGTACACTGGTAAGGTGTGGCATTTATCAGAAAAAAGGAGGCCTTTTCTTCATTGACTAAGGAACAAAACTTAATAACTCTTTCAATTTCTCATCAGAGGATTATTTGGTCATGGTTTGGCATCGTCATATTCAGACAAAGGCTTTTCTGCTTTTGCGCAAAGGGGCGGTGTTACGGTACATGTCTCATCATGTTATATACTGCTCGAACTCCAAAGAGCACAATCGTTTCGCGATAATATTTGGAATAAAAAAGCGTAACAGGAAAGAACATTTCCTTTTTTAAACCACCAGATAACCGACACGTCAATAATAGGTACTACTATTAGCCACAACGTTTTACTTTTGCACTTTAGTCCAGAAAGCCATCAGGGGAGATTCGAGGATTCGACTATTATTATTTGCTTTGCAAATGCAAATATATTTCTCTTCATGTGTTTTTCACACGCCTTCAAAATGAGAACAATAAATTAGTACAGAAATGGATTATCCCTCCCTTCGCGAATCGTGGATACCCGTTATTTATCATAGCAAAGTTGTGTCAAAAGAAATCACCAAAACATGTGTCAGGCTGTGAGACAACAGGCGTACCGACTCAATGGGTGGTTGACCATGAAACAACATACCGCCTTTGTTATTCTTTGAAATTAGACGAGAAAATCATATATAAAACCATCCTCGTGTGTTGATGAATAAACTGGATGAAATAAAATAGTCTTTGGGAACTGGTTGTTGTCAAAGCTGCATCTATGCAGAAAAACCGGCCTGCTTCACAATCGAATATTGAACGTGGTGTGCTTTGATGTGCCGCCTCAGCGTGATGTGCGCTGTTTACACTCGCTCTTCGCTGTTTGGTGGGGAGGAGCGGTTCGAGATCAAAGGAGGAGATATTTACGGAAATGGGCGGGATTAAGAGCATGACGATAATGGTGTTCGCAAGGAAGTGCAAAGAACAGAATGGACGTGTAATCGAAATAAGAAATGTCAAAGAGTTAGCTGAAAAGACATTTTATTTATCCCCAAGCCCCCCATATTTTACTTGACACGTATTTCTTCCATGTGTGCAATGCATTCTTGAACAAGCATGGTTGCGGTGGTGGGTGGGAGCATATGCACTCAAAATCCTGACGCTTTTAACATTTTGAGCAATTTATATCGGACACGCTGGCACTTCAATACACATAGAGAAGTAATACAGCCGCAATCATGTTATTTTGTGTCAGGTCAGGATATGTAATGAACACAATTTGTCTCGTCACAAAAACAGCTATTCAAAATATTATGCTGTGCAGTTGATTGATTACAAGATTATGTGTTGTTTTACAATGAAAACAATATATAACGAAATAACTTATATTTCATTCATTCATCTTCATGAGATATATATACAAAAAACATCAACATGTATGTGAGGGGTTAAGCAATTTCTATGTTTGGAATCAGTGATATTTGTTTTTGGCTTCAAAATAACACCGTTTGCCCTGGGAAATGTTTGTCGCAATCATTATTGCCGTAATCACCATCTCCCCTTTGTTTTGACCGAAGATATTTGCAACAATCATGCTGAACACCAAGTCCAATACAGAGCTTCAAGCTTGTCAAAATTACCGGCAATTTATCTTGTGGTTTGTATATTTACGGGCCTAAATGTGCTCATGCTTATAATTGCATCAGTTTGTTGTTATTCTGCTGTGTTATATATGCAGACAATGCTTGCTTACGCTTATACAACCTCTAGATAAATGCCGGCATATATTTATGGTAATTAATATTAGGCCTAATTTTTCATTCAATTGGAAACTAATTAACTCTTCGGTATAGATATGGCAGGGCATGTACAACAGTAAAGTGAGTATATAGATCAAGTAGATGATTATCAGTGGCGAAGGGTCTCCTTATGAGCTAAGTGGGCCTACATCTTTCGGCGTGCAAGCTCGAATTCATTTTGTTTTGTCTGTTATCATAATGATAGATAATAAACCAAGTTTGCTAACGTTCACGGACGATCTGCAAAAAATGTCAAATCGCTGAAGTAATTTGTTGAAAACAATAGGTTGGAGACTTGCAGCAAATCGGTTCCTTTTAGTCTCTTTGAGCTAAATCCTGTTTGTGAACTCGTTGAATTGATAATCCCAAATCTCTTCACATTATAATAACGGCGGCAAAGTTCACAAGAATATCCGATGGTCATCTTTGAATCATAAATGGTGTGGTGGGCTGATTGATCGGATATAAACAATACAGGTTCGTATTGTTTGGTTATTATATCGTGAATGTGTCAACACACGATCTCTTTAATGTTGTTCAACCAATCGTGTTGCTGGATTTGCGGCATTTTGCTTTGATCAACAGCACTAATTTCTTTCCCTCCTATGTATTCATTAGTTGACCGCCCAAATCCCACCCATTTCATCTTTGACACAATGCAATCCTATTAACGCGCGCCAAATCGCAGCGAGAGGCGGTCCATCACTGTGACATTAAAGAAGCCGCCCCCATAAATGATTGGTTTTCGGTCCTTCTGATGTCTGCTCTATTCACGCGGCATCCTTTATAGTTTTAAGAGCTAGAAACAGCTGAGAGATCAAAGGAGAAAGGAGGAGAGAGAGAAACCTTCAATTCGTGTTAGATATCGCTAGCGTCGGTTGCGTCTCGTTCCTCGAAAATAGCTTTTCTGAAACATCGTGAAATATCGTGAAATACCGAAAGATTTTTGTGAATTTGTTCATCATGTCTCCTCCAACGATACCTGGATGTCAGGGCTTTATTGTCTCATGTGTAAGTATTATGCTTTTCCTTTAGTTTATTAGGTACTACTATGTTATGTTGTGTGCTGGCAACAGCTCAAGAGTTTTCTCCGAATATGTTTCAAAATATTGTGTCCTTCTGTATTGCGATTGTGTGGAAGATGAACGAATTTGGGCATTGAGGCAATATGTATCACTCTGTAGACGGTTACAAGATTTTGTGTGATGTGTCGCTATTTACTGTTAATATATGGCTTGCACTTCCCACCATTACATATATCATACAGCTTTCTATTCAACCCAGCGAAGGGCCCCCTTGTACAAAAGTAACAGTAATGCTTCAGATTTAGGCCATTAACCGTTGATAGAAAGTCATTTGCCATGATATGATAACATATATGTTGCGAATTTGCAAATGCGAATTTCATTGTTATTGTGTACACTGTTGCATTTGAGTGCAATGCGACATTACTGCGATGCTTAAAAATATTCAACACCGGCCCAATCAAAAAGTTCAAAACCGTAAACATTTTGAAATTTGAATACTTTTATTCCATGCTTTATTCTATTTGCGCTTATTAGATTCTATGGCCATTTATTATTTATTTGGCTCACAAGTTGTTTTGTTTCTCCATTTCATTTGAAGAGACGAAAGGTCCGCGCAGCAGTGTTGTGTTGTGTCTCTGAAGTGCAAATCATTTCGCTCTGAAACAAACGTGTAACATGTCTGTATAAATGTACATGGGTTGACGAAATGGGCTCTTTTATTTTACAGGATCACACAAAACATTCTCCTTTGGCCATGTTGGCTGCCACTTGTAAGAAGATTGGTCAACAGCCACCATTAATTGATGTAACACAAGCAAAGAAACTTTTTCAGCCATGGCAAACAGAGGTCGTATCACCGCAGTCAAGAATACCACGATTTTTCGACCATCCGTCATCTCTGCACAAGGAAACACTTCTGAGACCTGAGTTTACTTGTCCTGTTGGCTCAAATCATTCAAAAGGGCCAGTTGCTCCAGTCACAGTCCTATCAATTTCACCAGATGTTGCCAAAAGTAACCAACACGTGTTTCATCATCAGCATTCATTGTCTCCGAAATCAGTATCGCGTTGTCCCATCAAACACAACTGCTCACTTGCCGGTCAATTGAAGCTACAAGTATCACAGCAACAACGTATACCCGCCAACCACGAGCGCATACTACCTTGGCTCAATCACCCTGCAGCAGGGTCAGTACCAGCGCATTTACTCATCGCACCTTCAACGCTGTATCAATTGCCTCGTACACCTGCAAGCTCTTCGCATGCAACCAATGGACCATCGCCACTTCTCACGCTGGGTAGTTTGGCACATGGCACCACATCTGGTGGCAATGGCATTCGCCAACAGAGCCCATCTGTTACCAGTGTCACTCGAAGATGTCGAAGATGCAAATGCCCCAACTGCCAATCAGGTAGAAGCTCGCCAAACAAACCAAAACAGCACATTTGTCACATACCCGGCTGCGGCAAAGTATACGGCAAAACATCTCATTTGAAGGCGCACTTGAGATGGCACAGTGGCGAGCGTCCATTTGTTTGCAATTGGCTATTTTGCAACAAGAGTTTTACAAGATCTGATGAACTGCAGAGGCATCTGAGAACACATACTGGCGAGAAGAGGTTTTCATGCACAGAATGCGGCAAAAGGTTCACAAGAAGCGACCATTTGTCGAAACACATGAAAACACACCAGAACAATAAAAAGTTTGATGTTGTTCGTGAAGATGATTGCAAAATGAATGATGAGAACGTCGACGTAACAAGCGTTTGCGACTCAGTAAACATTATTAATGTTACCGAATAATGAAGCTATCCCCCTGCCCCAACCAAATCTAAATAACTAAGTAACACATAGGTAGACGTAATGTGGCTGTTAAAATGCAAAGCTTACATAGATTGCTAGGATCTATCTGGTGTAATGTTTCTTTTTGAAACTGTAGAATTTTAGCTTTGTGTTTGCGTAACATGTGGCAAACGCCCCTTCGTCATTGTCAGTTGAAATTTGTATATAAATTAACTGTGTATATATTGTTAAGTTAGAACTGAGTATTTTATTAAATATTGAAAGACTACGAGACTGTCGGTTTTTGAAGTGTTTACCAATGTTTAATCCTCGCTTATTTATCTTTTACGCATGCGTAATAAACTTGACAATTTTCAGTGGGTTGTCGTCAATCAATGCGCTGCGTTAATGGACACATCAACTGTTCTGTTTTGGTTGGATTGAAATGTGACCCTAAAACATAGCCTACTTTTGTTTTTTACCAGCGACCAGAATTTTTATAACGAGCTTGATTGCATTCACCACGTTTAACTATAATTACTGCTGCGGGGCCGCTGTGCGCAGCTTCGTTCTTTGCAAGTTTCATGCAGCTGTTTTTCGTTAATTCATCCGAACGAGGTTAGTATGTCTTTTCGCTTTGAGAACTTAGACTATGAGCTTATTTTTCTCAACCTGCGTGCAGACTCAACAAAAGTGATTCAAAAGCCAGTCGAGTCTGCGCGCAGGGTAATTTGTTTCAGTTATTGCGTCGACGATTTTTTTTATAACAACTGTACTCGATGTCGAAAAATTTACACAGTCACTTCTAAAAGAAAAGAAAAGAATATATAATATATATTCCTTTACCGTATTTCTTCGATTAAGCGCGTTTATTAGGCGCTTATTAATCTCGGCACTTTTTTAGGGGGCGCCTAATCGAGGGGGGGGCGTTTATTAGTAAGTACAAGATCACAGCCTCTGTCATTGGGTCCAGAAAAAGATAAAATGGTTTAGTTGTGCCTTGTCTTTATCGAGCAACAATACACTACACCAACTTAAAAAAAATTGTTGGGTGGGGCTCGTTTAATCGAAGGGGGCGTTTATTTCAAAAGTTGGTAGCATAAGGAGGCGTTTATTCGAGGGGGGCGTTTAATCGAGGAAATACGGTATATATCTGTTTCATGAAAATGAGTCAAAAAATAAGATCCAAAGCTCGCCTCCATATCGAAGTTTTAGCTAAAAAATAAAGCAATTTCAGATCTTTTTAGTTGTAGCAATTTCATTTTTAGTTGTAGTAATAAATAGGGTCCCCAATTAGCGCAGCGCAGATGTTAAATACAAAGACACTTGAATAAATTGAAAATAATAATAATAATCAAAGTTCTAAGTTGCTTACAAAAAATTGTGTATTCAATGCAAACTGTTGATTAAAATAATAAATAGCAATTATTTAGTTCAACTGAGGACACTTAAAAATATATTGGAAGAGCTATCAAGCCAAATGGCTTTTCCTCTGTCAGATGATAATATACATAAGCACAAATAAATTGAATTATATTAAAAGCAACATAACAAAACAAGAAGTAAAAAGTAGAGGGAAGTATGAAACTAAACAAAATATGGTATAGATACCTAAAGTTAAACTATAAGGGATGTCTGCAAGCTTATTATTTCAAATTAAAAAGAAAAGTAGAATACTTTGGGTGCGTTAAATTTCTTTGCTTCTTATAATTTGCGCGTACCTAAATTCGCGCATCTTTTTGCCTAGTATTCTTTGATATTTTTGCGAAGTGCGAACATGAGCTTGATTTCGCGCAGATGAGAAAGTAAAATGATTGCACAATAGCTAAGATTAAAAGAAATTATATTTTTAAACGTTCGTTTTTGCTGAAGGTAACATTTTTACAAGAAACTTACTTTTTTCAAAAAGCAAAGAATGAAATACTTTTTCATGAGAATAGTAGTTTTCGTTTATGCGCATGCGTGACCTTTTTCGTGCAGCTTTATTTTTGCGCAGTACTTGATTTCGCGTAGTGAAGAGTGCGTGCACAGCGAACTCAAAGACACCTAAGGTGATCCAAACATTGTACAATGAGTGACATGTGGATTTCTTGTTATAACAAACTTTTCTTGACCAGTCTCTGACAACGGGTGTTAAATTATTTTTCTAAAGTTTTACCTTACCAAACAATCTGGTTTCAAAAACTTTTAATGAAACAAGCAGTACTTTCTTATAAAAGCGCCCTAAAGCTTTTTATTTTGCTGTAAAACGAGGTTACGACGAGGCATTGAAAACACATTCGAAGTTGTAACATAACATGGATAAAAATATAAGCAAGCAACAAGCAAGTACGTAAGTGAGTAAATAAGCAAGTAATCGAATAAATGCTGCTTTTGCCTAACTTAGCACGTTGATTTTAGAAGTTCAATTTATTAAAAACTTATAAAAACACACGAAGTTGTCGACTGTTAAACAAAAAAATCAGTGATATGTTTTTGTTGCTTTTTGTTTCTCATTGCTACGTCATATAATTTCAAGAGGGAATTGATCTTCTTCGCATTTCGTTCCCCATTTCCGCACAAAAAAGGCTCGGTGTTTGAAGTCCATCCAGAGCTTGAAAAACTTCACCCTTAAGCTTGAAAAACTTCACCCTTGGCGATAAGTTTTCTCAAAAATTCGTTATATCGAGGGTATTTGTGGTCAGGGGATCGGAAGTTTGGTTCGTAATAACGAGAGTTCGTTATATCCAGGGTTCGTTATATACATGGAGCATTTACAGTAGGATTTACTTCCCAGAATCCAAGGGACCGGAGTTTCAGTTCGTAATAGCGGGAAGTTCGTTATAAGCGGGGTTCGTTATAGCGGGATTCCATTGTACTTGTATTTTGGAGCAAATGCCGTTTGGTTTGCATGGAAATATGAATACAGCAGCATCTTTCTCATGTATAAAATGTTGTGAAGTCTGACATGGGGATCACTTGGATGAGTTTATTCGTAATTTATACGTCATAGATCAAAACTCATGCTAGAATAGAGTTTACAAAACATAGAAAAACACAAACACGTATATTTTGCTACAATATATTATTTATTTCCCATCACAAAGTTTGGAAACTCATTCCGTGTTTGGAAACCATTCCAACCACGTGAGGCGTGTGAATACTGGAAAATTCATTGTCACTGCATCAGTTTTGGGGTCAATTTTCGGCCCTAGTGCCGAAAATTAAAAAAAAAACACAGGGAAATGTCAATAAGCTTTGTAATGATGGTGCTGAAATGGTTTGAAAAACATTTGTGTTTGTCATCGAAAAACAAAGGAGAAAACAGGACGCGACGTTGTTTTTTCCATACTGAAGCCAAAGAGAGAAGTTGATTCCGTTCCGGCATGTACGTCACACAACCTCGGCCCAGATCGTTTTAGGGTGGCTATCAAATCTGTGGGCACGTAACGAGACGTTACTTTTAGCAATGCAAATTCTCACAATATGATGTGATGTTAAATTTATACGACAATAATATTTTCGATGTTCATGATAATGTTCGAAAATATTTTCCATCTAGCAAGCAAGCCCACTGATTCCACCTTGTGATTGTGTTGTGATGGCGTGATGATTTGCACACGTGATTTGAACTTGTCATGGTCATCATATCATCATGCTTGCATGACGGGACGGGGACGGGAATTGCCAGAACAACAAGGTTCAACAAATTGAATACAAAAAAGACATGACGATAGTTGCAGTTCCCCAAGCCGAGACGACAATTTTGTGAGTGCTTGCTTTGCTTTGCTATTGGTCTTCGGCGTATGTTTTTCTTCGTTGCACACGAAGAGCCGAGCAGAAACAATCATCAGCATGAGTTATCGCAGAGATCTGGCTTTAAGAGTTGCTGCAAAGCGCCACAGAAGAGGAACAACATTCTGCATTAATCTTGTTCTGCTACCGGCAGCTGTGTTTTTGCTTCAATATTGCAACACAGGCGACAGTGAACTTTTGCGAGGTAGGCCAACGCATTTTTCTTCCTCTTGTGCTGCTCTAATTTATTTTAGGCACCCAATTCGTTACGGAGTATGATGCGGCTCTTGCCATTAATTAAAATCTGGAACTATCTACGCCCAGCAGTTCTCTAATGAGCATTTGATGAGTAGGATAACAGTGAAATATTTTCTGAAGAGGCCTTCCTTTAATGATTAGGGACGTGTATGGCATTGCTTCGGAGTATTTTGGCATTGCATTCTTGTTGAAGTTTGCAAAGCAATTATTTTCTAATTGTTTGTTTTTAGTAATTGTTATGTCAAAGCTTCCCTGTGCTGTGTGGTATTTCAAGACGGGGTGTGTGGGTCCGTGGGGTTTGGGTGGACTTGTTAACATCAAAATTTATGGTTGTATCTGAACCTTCATACATATTTTTGCAAGGATGGACATATCTCATGGCATAAAAACACTTTTCTCAAGGGTATTTAAATTTATGCTAAAATCTGGGGTTTCTTTTTTAGCCCAAGTTCTGAAACATTCATCCTATTGATTTCAGTAAAAGCCAGTTTCTTATCAGACCACCTCAAATGCACAATGATCTTATCTACTTGTTGTTATACTTTATTATTTGCAATTTGACCATACTCTGATATTTTATCTCTTGTTACTCACTGTCTTACCCACAAACACAGAATACCACATTTGTATACACCAAGATCTTCCTACATGGCACACAATCTACAATGAAGCCTCCTTAAAGGCTTGTGCCTTGCTGCTGTATTAACACTTGAAAAACTTAATTTAATGTTGTATTCATTTGATCTTCAGGTGTTGAATCAGATGCAGAATATGGCTTAAGTCGTCACTTGTTATCATTGAGAAATAATACATCATCAAATGTGACAACACAACCATGTAATCCACCAAGTATGTGTCATGTTTCCCTTAAATTATTTTTCAGTGTTATTTATTTTCTTACAACTTTATGGTGAGAAGAATATTTTGCAAGTTAGACAACAATTCTGAAGATAATCATGTTTATAGCACAGAGTTTAATTACCTTCTAAGATCTATTTCTTAAAGGATAGTCAATACACGCTTTTTTTTTATAAGGAACCTAGCTCGGGCCTAGTTCTTTAAATTCCTTATTTTGAGACCTCTTTTGACCACTTTGTAGTTCTAAAAGTTCCTTAATAGTTCCTTAATATTAAGTTTGCATTTAGTGGACATAATTAGTACAGACGCCAGAAAAGCATTTAAATTCAACGTTTTGCTATAAACTTGTGAAAAGATAGCAGGTAAAAACACGAAGAAGCTTCATATAATGTAAAAGTACTGAAAATCAATGGAACCGGCTTCCTAATTGTAAATTGTGCGGAAATATAAATATATTCAAAATTAAAAAGTTCCTTAGTGATTTGGCCTTTAGTAGCAAAAGTTCCTTAAGTTTTTTGACCTTCTACATGTAGGTTCCTTATAAACGGTTCCTTATAAAAAAAATGCGTGTAGTTCAACTTCACCGGGGCTTAAACCCTCTGGAAAATTCAAAGCTAGCTTCTATGACCACCTCAATTTAAAAATTTATGTTAATGATGTTCTTTCACTTGTTCTTTTCTGTTATAATAATACATTGATATGAAATTTCTTCTTTGTCCTTTTACTCCCCTCCCAGCTATGCCAACCCCAATAATTATGTATAACATGCTAAATATGGATCTGATGTTTTTTCTTTTTAAAGGTATTCTTGAATTTCCAACTGATCTGTTTTCCAATAAGCAACGCAAATATGGAGCTGTTTTAATACACATTGCTGTGGTATGATTTTTAATAACAAATTGTTATGAACCTTTAATGGTATAAATATTGCCTTTAATTAGATAATGAAGATATCTCAGACTGGATAGCGTATATGTCATAGCAAGTTCTTAGTTCTTCTTAAGTCTCAATTTTTACTCAATGACGAAGACAGATGTATAGAATTAAATATGTTTTGAAGATAATTGAAAAGACTGTCCCAATGTGAACAATCCTGTCTAATGGCACCAGCATGTATGACATGCAAGAAAATGTAAAATTTCTATGGTCCATGGTCAGTCCACTATTCAGTTAAAATCACAAAGAAGCTAGCTTCATACGCTCTCATAGTCAAAGCATCTGGACACTTGTGAATTTGTTTGCCGAAGCATTTTAAGAAAGGTTTATTTGTAAATTTCAAAGGCAATTTCATGAAAATCCTCTGAGGAATTTTGTCAAAACATTACAGGATGCTTCTTTGGTCTTTTAAATAAATCAACATTTATGAAAAACTGCTGTTACCATCCACACAAGAATATATGAAAACATGGCAAACTGTAATCCATGGTCCTAAACTATTCACAATCTTACTCATAACTATTAAAGGCATTGCTGGTGTAACTATTGATGTTTTCAAGAATATATTATAAAGGAGTATATTAATATCAATATACTTAATAATAATAATAATAATTTTGATAAACACCGTTCGACAGTGCTCAATACACATATGTGTATTGAGGGATATATACAAAATAATACTATTGTTCTCATTATTTTGTATATATTCCAGCTGGTAGGTTATTTTTTTCATTAAATCTGCCTGATGAGTGCATAAGCACGAAACTCAGAGTTGCAGCAAATTATGTGTTTTTATTGAACATCACTCAATTCTATCAATATACTTAATTTTTTCCAGGCATTTTACATGTTTCTTGCTCTAGCTTTTGTTTGTGATGATTATTTTGTGGCTTCATTGGATAAAATTTGTGAGGTAATGGCATTTTATTGCAGATTTTTAGCTTTGATGTTTTTTTCTCATTAGAATATCTTTAAACATCCTCAGATCGAACCTGCTCACAGACAACAGAAAGGCCCATACATATTCTAATTTATACACCTTAATAAAATTGGTTTTTATTTGAAAACAGCATAATCCACTGGATAACTTCAACCATTGTATATTTTGTTTTAGCATTTAAACTTGACAGAGGATGTAGCTGGGGCTACATTCATGGCTGCAGGGAGCTCAGCACCTGAACTTTTTACGTCTATTATTGGTAGGTTTCTTTTAAATTCCTCAAACTATCTTATAGATATGTCTGCAACACCTTGCCTGGATGTAAGCATTTTAGTTTGATTGAATGGCTCAGAGGCTCAAGGCCCCCCCCCCCTGAGAAATCAACAGTCCATTCAATCATCTAGCTGTTGCTATTTTGTAAATAAAAATACTCTTAGAAAGAATACGTTTTGGGTATCCAAGTAGACAGCTTACTGCTTAAACTGATATTACTTGCTTTTCTTGTTTCTCGTATTATGGGAAACACAGAATGGAATTCGCAAAAAAATTCCATCCCCGTGGAGAAAATATAACTCTACGCCTATGCTCTTTAGCGATTGTTTTGTTTTAGGTGTTTTTATTGCGCATGGTGATATTGGATCTGGAACAATTATTGGATCAGCTGTTTTTAACGTTTTGGTTATTTTATCTCTAGTTGGAGTATGTGCTGGAAAGGTAAACATTTATTTAGAAATTCAATATTTTTTATTTTGTAAATTTTCTTTCAACTATTTGTTTATCCCTATAACATTTTACTCAAGCTTAATAAAAGAAAGTACGAGTATTAATACTGGATAGCCACTTCAGTTATGATAGCTGTTATCAATGTGGGTCGAGTTGGTATAAACTCTTACCCCCAGAGTTTCTTGGTACTCATTTATCGACCTTGGAAGGATGGACTGAATTTGCTGATAGCTTGTAGTTCATGGTTTTGACTATATGTGGATTTGAAGCAGTGAAGGCATGGCCTCAAAGGATCAAACCCAGCGCCTTAACCACTAGGCATTATTTCATTTCAGGCAGTTCCACTCACACGTTGGCCATTATTTCGGGATTCCGTGTCCTATTCCATAACAGTTGCTGCTTTGATTTTGGTGAGAAATTTTATTATTGATAGAAATTGGGTCATCAACGATTCTTATAAAAATATTTATCTATTTGATAAGCTTAAGCTTGTTTCTCACAAACTTCATAATTTCCACAATATAAGGTTGTTTAAACTTTTGTAAGATAAACAGTTTCTTATATCCAGTGGCTTTGCTTGTGGAATATGATAACAAGCAGACAACATGAACTACATGATTCACATTTATCCATTTATTTATAAGTAGCCTTTTAGCTTTTCTTTTATCAAGGTATATTGTGGTCAAAATCAAGTTTAGTAAGTTGTGGAAGCACAACAACTGATTTTTTTCTTGGCAATGACAACATTTTTTTTTCAGGTGATGTATGATGGACATATTGCATGGTAATGCGCTATTTTTACCGATGCTGCAAAATTTGTTTCTTTTGTTTGGAAACCCGCTCAATTTACGTGCCTTTATCTTTTGGATTCCCCAGTAGCGTTACATTCAACTCATGTTTTTGTATGACTGAATTGTAGGTACGAAAGCTTGTGTTTATTGTTGATGTATATCTGTTACTGTGTACTGATGAGGTAAGTTTGTCGATTCTGCTGATTATACTTACTACGTGCTTGTATATTTGATTAGCTCATTAATTATGATGTGCTAGAAGCTATCTGAAAGGACATGCAAACTATATGATTGTTCTTAAGTAGAGTTCATTAAAGAAATCCAAGAGTCTAATGAAGGCAAAGTACGAAATAGAATAGATGAAAGGAACATTGAGAATCAACACTTGAGATAAATCTACAAAATGCTAAAATGGCATTCTTCTTTTCAAGGTTCAACAAGAAAATTGTTGCTTATCTGAAAAGTAAAGCTCCAAAAAAAGATGACACGAGACAGAAATTAGAGGAGGGAAAATCGATCAATAACCAGTCTCTTCCTTGTGGGCTTCAATCACGTATGCTTTTGTGATTTATAATTTTTAACATGCCATTGAACAGCTGTAACTACGATTCTCATGAAAATAGTAGTATTGATAACATGATATTGTAGGATTTTCTTGTATGAAGATAATTTATTGTACAAGACTGGTAAACCCTGAAATTCAGCTGTACATTTTATGAATTGGTGATGTATCGTTTAAATTTTTTTAGCGTATTCAGCTGAAAATGAAGAGATACGCCTGTTTGGAAGAAGGTAACTTATGCGAGCTTTTCTGTTACATGCGCCGTGTGACGATGAAATATGCTATTATAAATTAAATAGACATGTTTACACCTTCTCAAACCAAATTTATGCATCGGTAGAAAGGCTTACTTCAGGTATTCAAGTAGATGGAATCATCATTTTAAGGCATTTGTGCTTCATGATCAAGTCATTGTTTAAAAAGAATGGAATTTGCAGCGTTTATTGAAGACATATTTTACATTTTTAGAGACCGTAGATTAACATGGCGAGAAGTTGGCATGATGATTATGTTGACCAACCGATTTACACCAGCAACAAGATTTCGAGCTGCTGGTTTGATTGTTAGATTGCGAAAGGTATTTGTTTCAATGCTTTCTGCCATGGGCTCTGTTTTGTTTTATTATTTAGACAACGTCGAAAGGTTGAAAGCCCTAGGTTTTTTAGAGATCATTGATTGACCCAATTTTACGTTGCGGCTATATATATTGAATTTACTCTTTTAATTTTAATTAACTTTTTATATTTTGTGTCGTAGGATGAATTAAAAGAAGAGCATGAAAACCTTCTTTTTAATCATGAAGATAATGAAGAAAAAACATGGCATATAGACATTGAAGGTGATATTGCAAGGGAAACCCATGACATGTAAGTTATGATTTGATCCGTGTTAAGTTAAGCTAGCAGGTTACATATGCAATAAAGTATAATATGTCAACATTCGATAAGTCAAACTTTTACCAAGTCGAAATGATTGTACTTGAATCTCACTGTAGTCTCATTGTACTGGAATCTCATTGTACTGGAATCTTGAGCAGTAGTTTCATTTAAAGATATTTATAGCATCAGTATTTCAATCCATTCTTTACCCTTTTTAGTTATTTTCTCATTGATGAATTGAACACTTTGAGAGTGGGCTTAAATTAATTATCATGTTCTCTAAAACGCGACAACCATTGGTCCATTGAAAAGACATCAAGAGTTTACAGTAATAACGATATATTTTGCGAGTACAGCCGAACTCAAACATGTACCAAACCTTATAAGCAAACAATGCAAGAGGTGTTCTTTATATCAAGATTACCTGTTCTTAATTTGAATGTTGTCTCCTAATGTTTTCGAATCTTGCATTTCCAATGAGGTCAATGTTGTTATCTGTCATAATTATAGGACCGATAAAGAGGAAACTGCAGATGAAATCTTCGTGAGTCCCCGTAAGTAAAGGCTATGCTTTATTTCTACCATTATCTATTGCATTTAATAAGTTAATACCGTTGAATCCTGATGTCTAAAATGCCATCTTTTCAAAACAATATGCTATCGCGAATAAAATCATCTCGAATAAATTGACATTTCATTAT
Organism: Sanderia malayensis; assembly: GCA_013076295.1. Taxonomy (NCBI): domain Eukaryota; kingdom Metazoa; phylum Cnidaria; class Scyphozoa; order Semaeostomeae; family Pelagiidae; genus Sanderia; species Sanderia malayensis. The sequence goes on along the minus strand of RQOL01000861.1, from coordinate 5,386,351 downwards.
TTTGGTCATGAAAGTGTCATTACTGTGTTTTTGTGTTTCTTTTTGTGTGGGATAAAGGACCAGGCCGCCTGCAACTCTGAAAACAACATGTATATCTTTGCTTGTTTTTTGTGTTTACCTTGAAATTTATTAATTTTGTTTGTTTATATGCAGGTGGGTCTGTTTACCAGACCGTATACTGGTACATTTCGCTACCATTGATTGCTCTGTTACATTTTACAATTCCTGATTGCAAAACAGCCAGGTGAGAGCCTATGATGCTAACATTTTAAGATTCTTTAATCATCCTGATTAATTGAAATGACTCTTTAGGCACTAATTTCTATTATTATACGCATTGATCAGTTATAGCAATAATCTGTTTTATTAATACCAGAATATGATTTGTGTCTTTTTTATTGTAGATGGGAGAAATGGTTTATGGCAACATTCTTAATGTCTGTCATTTGGATTGCAATGTTTTCATATATTCTTGTGTGGATGGTAAACACCAGTTTTTCATGAACATTTATTCGTTTGGGGCTCTCTTCTTTGCACTTATTTGATTGCTAATTATATTTTCATTAACACAGGAATATTTCAATTGTAACCACAGTACATGCTTTTTATTAAAAAGTGCTTTACAAAAAGCAGTACTCGGTTTTTAAGAAATCTCAGTACTCAGGTTTTTGAAACCTTAGTATATAGGGCAATTTAGATATTAAGAATTTTAAAGAGATATTCTGTCCTAGCACGAAATGCGTTCTGTTGTGCCTATAATATATCATCTATCAACATATAATGTTGAAAATGTTATTCACTTTTGGATTGTTCGAAAGAAATCCGCAGGAACGTTTTAGTAGCGGAATTGAGAAATTGCTAAGAAAGTTTCAGTTTTGCTCAAAAACAATTTAACCAAAAGTACTGTGTTACCCAGGAGGCGCAATTTTAAGTTTTGTTTGTTTCCTCTACAATTTGACATTTTATAGATGCTTATTTAAAGCTAATGTTGATGCTTATGTTGCTTATTTAAAGCACTGATATATTCGTGCTTTATGCAGATATGGCTTGCTAAGTTATTTGCAGGGGCGCAGTGGCTGGGGGGGGGGCAGGGGGGCGGCTGCCCCCCCTGGCGAGAATTTTGTCGGAAAAATCGGAAAATACGTGGGTTTGTCGGAAATTTTGGAAAATTTTAATACTAACAAACAAACATGGAGAGCATGATTTATTATGAAAAATTAAAAGTGTTAGTTTGTCGGAAATGTCTTTCCCGTAAAAATAAAGTTATTGAACTTTTGAACCATTGCATCATGTGCGGAAAAAGTTAGTTGCGTCATCCGGGGGGAAGCCAATGACCACGGGGTTGGGGATTCTCGTGATGTAACAGAAACATTGAAGTCATTTTTCATCACATTTGGATTTGGACAATTAGTTAGCAGTTAGTTAGACAATTAGCAGTGAAACAATTACAGATGCAGAAGCACTTTTACATAAGATCTGTTCATTTGAAACTGTTTTAGCTGCTCACCTCTTCAAGCAAATGTTTGCGATAACAAATCCTGCTTCGCTTTATCTTCAGTCAGAGAAGATTGATATTTTAACCGCACTAAGTTTTTAGTTTACTTCGCAATCGCAGTGTAAGATGTTCTGTTTCCTGCAATTTTCTATGACAATTTTTAATTGACAATTTTATTTTGCTCGTGTAGATGAGGTCAATTTGAGCTCATATGAAAAATCAGGAAACTTGCTCGTGTAAACGCTTTGACAAGTAAACTTGACAATTTTCTTTGGACCCCAGACCTCGTATTACACAACGCAAGCATTTTTCGCGTCATTAATTTTTCGTTGCAAAGACTGCCAGACTGATTTGGACAAATCAAGCCACATCTACATTTTTAGAAGCCCTCCGGGAGTTGCGAAAGCCTATGGAACTCCAAATCTGAGAGGTATAAAAACAGGAACATTAAAAAGACGAAGTATGCCGAAATAAAAAATATGCCAAAGGATGAGATCCTTCTCGCCTACTTGCATTTTAAATTTATATCTTCTAAATACCGCTGGTTAAATCCATTGCCTTCAGAACGAAAGCTTGTCAAAGAAACTTCCTGCTAATCCACACGAGCAAATACATTTGACAATTAAAAAATTATCAAATATCCATCCACACTAACAAGGAAACTTGTCAAAGAAAATTGTCATAGAAAATTGCTCGTGTAAACTACGCTTTAGAGATTATTACATCAAGAAAGTTTTTTCTAAGATTGATATTTTGAACAAGTTATTACTTATATGACTTGAATTATTATTGGCTTATATTACTTTTGAATTGGTGTGGTTGCATTTTAAGCCAATCAAAACGGCGTGGCCATACCTTTTTCCGGGGGGTACTCTGAGGGTTTCCGGACCCCCAGTTGCTTTGGTTTGCCAAATATCCGTCGGAAAAAATGTGTTTTTGTCGGAAAATTTTCAGGTTTGCCCCCCCTGCAAAATAGCTCCCACTGCGCCCCTGGTTATTTGAACATTAACAGCTATTTTGCTTGTTGATATTGATTTTATATTATACGTTATTTACTCTGCAGTGTTTCGCAATTAATAGTTTGTTTTCTTTTAATTCAGGTTACCGTGATTGGATATACATCGGGAATTCCTGATGTTATAATGGGCATCACTTTTCTTGCCGCGGGAACTAGTGTACCAGATGCCATAGCAAGTTTGATTGTTGCAAGACAAGGTAAACAGACAGATTGCGCCAACTGAAGTTCTTCAGTAAACCAGTAGTGTATGGGCCAAATAAGAATTAAACAACGAGTTGGACGGTTAATTGATCAGGAATGAGAAAGCTGGTTCTGAACGCAAAAGTAAAATATCTACAATCACTAACAGCTACAATACTTTTAAAAACAAATTAAACCAATATATTACAATTGAAACTATTTAATCGGCTGGACAATTTGAAAATTGATATGAATTTACTGGTTTAAATTGGATATGACTCGGGTACAAGGTTTGTCTTGTGGCAAAAAATTGTATTTACACTCGACAGACCAAGTCGCTGCATTTCCAAATCCTCTTGATAAAGATAAAGTTCATGGTTAATATTACACGCGAGAATAAGACATGCCTATATTTTTGGTTTACAACTTATGAAATATTACTTTTGGTTCACAGCATACTATCTTACCACAGTTTCTCCACTAACATGATTTCTCTTTTAGGTCAAGGTGATATGGCTGTTTCAAATTCGATTGGCAGCAACGTTTTTGACATCCTAATCGGTCTGGCTTTACCATGGCTAATCAAAACTGCTATGTACCATCCTGGATCAGTTGTAAGTTGAATTTACTGAGCTAATTTGAAGAACCTGTTTAACCTCTACGCATTTTTCAAATTTTCAACTATAACAAATTCTTTCTAAGTGTGTCCTGCTTAAAAATAATTATTCAATTTCCAATCACTCTGTGCAAGTGAGATTTCAGTGCTGCTGTTTTGAAGAAATGTTCATTATATGGCGACGCATAATGCATGTTGAACGTACCTTCTACTCCCACTATAACATACTCTCCCTATTACGGACAATATGTGTTGTCTCAGTCGAACCTATTTGCTGTTTAAATACTTGCTACAAGGGACAAATGCATTGATCTGTTCATGACGTTATAGTCCTTGGAATATACTGCTCAACCTACTTGTGCGGAGTTAATCGCACAAATGATTGACCTTGCACATTTTTATTGAACTGCTTGTGCCTTCTTCGAGTTTTTGCCATTGTTTTAACTGCGATTTTCAGCAAGAATAGCCTAGTAGTTTTTAAAGGTTCCCACAGTTTTGTTCATCAAACTTTGTTCATAGTTTCTTTTAAAAAGTACGTGTATACCATTTTTTAGGTGAAAGTTAACAGTCGCGGCCTTGTGTATTCAGTGATGTTGCTGTTTGCATCAGTCATTGTCACGGTTTGTTTTTATATTTTATTCTCCTTTCAAACTTTACGTCTCTACTTCAGTTTTTACGCATTCTATTTTCTAAGAAAGTGTTTTATAAGCACTGTGTGGTATACGGATAATTTGCTCACAAGATAAAATGCATGCTTGAAAAATTCAGTACGTTTTTTCAACCACATGTGTGTTGTTAATCGCTAACGTATTTTTGTAGGTCTTTTCTATTCACATAAACAAATGGGTTCTTGACAGGAAAGTTGGATTTTTCTTATTGATGATGTATTTTGTATTTCTCAGCATTTCTTGCCTCATCGAATTTAATGTTTTTGGCTTTGTTAATCTCCCCACTTGCTCTTTCTAATTTAATTCTTCTTTCTAATTTAATGTGCCTAATAGGAAGATTCGCAATGCTGCAGATTTTTATCAATTATAATTGCTATGATTATAATACTATCAATTATGCTTCTAGAATTCTTCTATTGAGGTTGTTCAGTTGATATCCCATTCCAATTACCATAAATCCTCGAATTGGCTCCCCGGGGCTTGTTTATTTTTATATTTTTGAGGGGCTATTACATACCTCGATCCTAGGATTTACGGTATTTACACAAGAATTTTAGTACAGTTTAGTTAATTAGTAGTTATTAGCCAATTTAGATCTACATATTGTAATGCTTAATGTTTCATACTTGGTTATTCGATGATTGCCGACTTCATGCGTATCCTTCACGGATTATTCTAAAATTGTTCTATTGTCAAAAACCAGTACTTGGATTTTCGGAAATTGGAACTGGAACGCTCACAAGTGCAGCACTTGAAGCAAAACTATAGGCACTGACACTGAAATTCATAAAGTTGATTGATTCCAGGTTTTGGCTTCGCAGATGCATTTTACTGTTGTTTTTTATTATAAATGAGGTTGTGGGCCGTCCATGGCGGTACTGCAATACCAGGACAACCCGTGTCTGGGGTGAAGCAAGGTCACAGATATCTCTGGTAACGTTGTTGTTACTCTTGTTATTACTGAAAATGTCTCCATCCATGCTATAATACACGTAGAGGTTTTGGTTTTTGATATTGTTTTCTTTTGATGTTCTTATTTCAGATGATCTGAGAACACAGGGAAGCAGTACTTCAGCAGAGTCATTCTTTGCAAAGGTATTTTATGATAAGAATATCGATATTTACCAGTTGGGATAATACGATGAATATATCATTGTTGATCCACAGTCACCTGTACCATCTTGAGCTTTGACAGTTCAACCAATATATTTCAAGTTTAAACTGTATTCACGCGTCCTCGAATTGTCTACTGCAGTAATACTTTACAAGTTCCTATACTATGTTTGTTTTGCTGCCAAGTTTTTGAATGGAGAGAAATTTCATTTAATTTGACCCAGCCATTTGTCCTAATCCAAAGATCGTATGAAAATATTGCTAGCTCTACTTTCCTGTATTGAGCACTGGCCATTTCCAGTTGAGATCGTCAAAGAACTAAACAAAAAAAAAGCACTTGTATAGTACTGTTAATGACTCACCTATATCCACACGCCTATGGCCAAGAATCTACTATATAGAATATGGTTAAAACAACATACTCTCGATAGCTCTAACGATTCAAGAGCCTTAAATGCAATAACGATTGGCGATCAATTCGCGATCAATTCGCAATTGTTAAATATGATTGCATGTTATAATGATTTCAAATTGTTGTTTTCATGACATTATTTTGTTTTTTTTAGGAAAACGGAATTTCTTCAGATAATAGGCCATCATTGCCGCAAATATCTTCTTCTTCAAGCCGATTACATCTGACCATGTCTACGCATTTCAGAGTGAGTCTGCATTGATACTTAACTATGTTAAACGACACGCGTGAATAACATGCAACACATATCACATGTATGTACAATATTAGTTATAAACAACACTCTGTAGTAACGACAGTGCTTTGGTATTTTATGTTTATGATGGTACTAGATAGGTTAGTAAATTCTGATAGGTTAGGCCCCGTTTACACGGTACCGGTCAAGTTTTTAGCCGTTCAAGTTTTTGTACGGATAGGGGTTGCGTTTACACGAAATCGGCTATCCGTACAAGTATTTGTACGGATAGCCGTGCAAAAACTTGTCCTGTTAGGAAGAGGACGAGTTGACAACTTGAGCGGTCAAATATTTGAACGGTACCGTGTAAACGCTTCTAACCGTGCAAATATTTGTACGGATTCATAAAAAGGTGAAAAAGTCAGGAAAGCGAGGCACTTTGAAAATGTTGGATTTGGCGCTCAAAATTTAAAAGCAATTTTTTGTTATTTACGACGAAGGTTAACTTTCAGAAATAAAAAAGACGATCGTAAGTTTCATAAAAATCCAGACAACAAATTATTTCACTCACCACACACAAAAAATAATTCGACTTGGCGCCAACGATTCATGAAAAAGCATACTGCGCATGACGATCAAAGAAAGCCGGCTAGAAAAAGCCATCGTGTAAACGGGAAGCCTATCCGTACAAATATTTCACCGGTACACCTAGCCGTACAAAAACTTGAACGGCTAAAAACTTGACCGGTACCGTGTAAACGGGGCCTTAGTTGGTTACATTTACCTCATTGGTTAGTTGTAAGAGCGATAAAGCAAACATGAGAAGGACAAGACAATGTGGATTAGGAAGGTGGGAGTAATAAGGAAGCCTAATTTTCGAGTACCTTGGATGAACAGAAGTATTTGCACAGTAAATGTCTTTTAGTGTGAAAATATACTGCACTCATTTATTTCATTTATAAAAATATGCTGCGATGTTAAACTTTTACACGGTAATTACGCTATTTATAAAGTTAAATTCACACTATTGAGTTAGCCAGTAGCACGACAACTCACAAGCCAGCCCATACTTGTTACATCTCCAAATGAGGCATATTTGGTTGATTTTCCCTTTTTGTTTTTAGAACTCTCTCCGATCACTGATGGCCAAAATGATCCATTCGGATCCATTATTTGTTCGTTGCATTCGACCAAATAACGCTAACGTATCAAACAGATTTGATGAAGAAAAAGTGCTGGCTCAGTTGCGATACACTGGTGTTCTTGAAACATCAAAAATTAGAAAGCAAGTGAGTCTGTTTGAATTTCGTTTCCAACGCCTGTATTAATTGTATGTGAACCTATACTTGCCTTGCGGTCAATATGGTCATTGTTTATTTTTCTTGTACCTGCAATGACCTTTTGCATTTGATAACTCAGGCAAGGTTTTCTTTTATAACCCCGTGGAAGATTAACGTCTTGATGATCACACTTTGTTACAATTTTTTCATTTAGGGATATTCTGAAAGAATTCCTTTCGCTCAGTTCATCAAGAGGTGAAAAGGAAACTTAACATCTTGCTTTCAATGTTACCTTGTTCACTTATCTTCTATTTGCACAAACAATGTTTCTTGTAAAATGCTGTTGTCTTCTATGGAATAATTTGATGCAATCTTGCTTTTTTTCTGGCAACCGATGCCTTAATAGCATCAAGCAACGACCATGCATAGCGAATCAAAATAACGTGTTTTTATAACATTTTTTCATTTAAGATTTCAATTCGACTTGTAGGTATAGAAACCTGGTATACCCTGTTACTAAAGAGCTCAACTATGATGCTGATACTTGCAGAAAAATTCTCAAAGCTGTCGGCATTGATATGCATTGGCGAATTGGCAGGAAAAAGGTCAGGGTTTACTGCTGAAATATTTCCCTTTGGGTGGTCTTCTTTTCTATTTGGTAGTTTAAAAGTTTTTTATTTCATGAAACCAGTTTATTTATGAAATTGTTTTCTATTTTCTAAAGCTTCTTAATTAAGCACGCTGGTATATTCTATGGGGTTCTTCAATATCATTATCACAAGTACTTGCAACAAAGTTGATTGAATTATAATTAAGATAGGAACTTCTAAAAACTACATATATATAAGCCCTGTTTACACGAGACATACTATATAAACCCAGGTCGAACCCAGGTTATTTTTGCAATGTAAACGCAATTAATCGTAAGGTTAATCTGATTCATTTCTGGAGGTCGGTTCTCTCCGGGTGGAACTAAGCTGAGTTAATTGCGTTCACCCTACCTGACTTAATTTGTCTCATGTGAACATTAGTCTCATGCGGGCTTTATTTGTTGCTTCATGATTGCAGGTGTTTCTAAAATATTTTCAACTTCAACAATTGGCTGAGCTGCTAGATACGTTTCGAAGGAATGCTATGATCGTGCAACGATGTATGTATGCTAATTCTGCTTTGTCTGTGTTTTGTATTCTGTAATTGGGTTAACTTCTTTTGATATTGCAAACCATGAATTTGATTCGTGTTTTCTCTTCAAGGTATCAAATCTTGGTTGTTCAAAATCAGATACAAGAAAGAGCAAGATCTTAAGAGAAAGAAAGTAATCTTAATTCAGAAATGTGAGAAAATCATTTCCATCGTTTTTGTATTATACAGCATCAATGTATATGCAAATATACATTCACATATACATACATGCATGTAAATATACATGCATACATATAATCTGTGTGTCAGTTTTGCTTTAAAAGTGCTCCATTCCATAAGTAGAGCGAGATTCCGAGCAAAGAAAACAGTTTCTTTAAGTTTCTTGCTGTAACGCAATCATCAGACTATTACAAAATATGCATATATGTTTTCGTGAAACACAATAATTTGTACGTGGAGCATTTTTAAGAAAAATTGCATAAAAAGACATTTACTGGAAGTTTTATTAGATGAAGATGAATCATTTGTACCACACTCAAACTATCTATTTTATGTAGAATTCAAGTTCATATGTTTATCATCAATAGCGCTCATGTTATTAGTGTGTTCTAATAAAATTAATAATAGCGAATTAATGTCGCTTTGTCTTTGGTATTTATGTGTTTTTCGTTTCTCTTGCATTTTAGAATTTATTGAAATTATTTGAACATTTTTTTGTTAGATGCTAGAGGGTGGTTGGCTCGAAGATATTATTCTTATTTGAAAGGCGAAGAGAGCAAAGTGGTGACAGAGGAAATGACAAATGCAACTACTATACAATTGGGTAAGTTGTGGTTCTTGTTTTGGTGTATTGGCTTCTGATTTCTGATCTTAATCATGTACTAGCTGTAAGCTGTAATTTTGGAGAAAAAAATGTTCTCAGTTATAAATTGTCTTGGAATCATATGCTATCTTAATACTTTAAATTCATAATATGTTAATATTAAAAACTATTACATTAATCTAATTATGAAGATATCTTGTCGTGTTATGCTCCGCTACAAAATTTAATTAAAATTCACTTATTTGAATGACTTTTAAATTTCTTCTGAGTTTCATGTTTAATTGCTAAATATAAAACTAATAAACTAATTAATCCATCAAAGTCTTTATCTTTACTTCTTTCAGGAGAGTCTAATTATTATGATGATGATACAGGTATCTAATCAAGAACAATTTTAAACAAATGCTTATATTAATAACTCTTGATACTCTGTCACCTATACTAATACTTTGTCTTTTTAACACCTAAATCAAAGTTAACAACTGGTAAGCAGATTAAACTGCCCATTAAACTGCCTGACCAGCACCTGATTTTTTCAAGTCTGGTCCAGGGTTGCAGATGTGAATAGCATTTAGTTGTCGCCATATAAAGATCTGTCCTGTTTTTTCGAAAACAAGCTGCTTGTATATTCATTTACAAATTATTATTTCAAATGATCAATTATAATATTTTTAGCAACCTTGTTTTCTTTCTTTTAGCCTTCCGTAGCTATCTTGCGAGAAAAGAACTTAAGCAGCGTAAAGAACAAAGAGAGGTTGAAAAACAATTAAAAAGCGCGACTGCACTTCAAGCAGGTATATATTACTGACTCAAGCTTCGTAAGCATTGACATCACATTTGCATTTTCATAAGTAAATACCCAAATACAATTTTTGGCTGACCTGGTGTCGTGCTAAGCAGTTAGATAGAGCAAATTTCTTTCATTCATATCCTGGCTTTGTCAGTATTTGATAGCCAGGGCTAAGTGGATTGTAAGATGCAGTGAGACCCACGTGTAAATGTACCAGTCGAAATTTCGTTTTTGTTCATATAAAAGTATACGATAAATCTTACATTCCAATATAATGATCCAATTACTATACAACACCACAAGGGGAACACCAGGGGGAGCTAAGGACTGCAAATACCCCATTGTCCAAACATGAAGACATTTGCAACACTTTAAACTACACACAACTATACTGTATACTCCTAAAAATCACATATAATATGAAGCAGAATGTACAAATAAGAAGAAAGATAAATAACTAAAAGAGAGAGAGAGAACATTAACGTGCAGAGACCTTTATGGTTGCTTTCTACTTAGGCTAATGTTTCGGAAGATTTTAATCAAACTGACCAGTTTCATGGATAAAACGCAAAACACAATTTGGTTATATTTTTGTTCCGATCATTAGAAAGACTTTGGTCAGCATGTAGTAAAATCTGCATTAAGCTACATTTGAAAGGTTTGCGATTTGTGCAAATGGTCGTAAAAATTCTACAATTCCAGCAAAAAGAGCTCTTCGTTGAACATTAAAGGAAGGGTAGAGCAAAAAAAAGTACTCCGTATCCCCAATTGTCCATATGTTTGTAAACGAGTTTTGACTGTACAATTTATTAAGACAATTGAACATTAAATTCTTATCCTGAAGAACAAAGAGTTGATTTGATAAAGGTTATGCACAAAGCATCGTCTACAACTATGTAATGAAAATCATTTATGCACTCTGAATTATTTGTACTTACAGTTTATCGTGGACATCAAGATAGAAAGTCGGTACAAGAAATAGAAGAAGATGCGGCCATGGAAGATACCAGAATGTTTTTCTTTCTTGCTCAGGTAAGCTCCCATTTTATATAAATTTTAGTTATTTTACTTTTGTAAACAAATGTACAATACGTTCTGTGGGGAAGTGAATTAGCCTTAAGACTTTTGACTTGCCTCGAGGTCTTGCTGGTAACATAATTCCGCGAATAATCCGAATAATCGAATTTTTAATACTTTCTTCTCTAAAGACTTTCTTTCTTGTAAATTGCCGTATACTTCTTTGCATACTACTTTTATTATTTTGTATTGGTGGTTTTAATTATTTTTTAGATCGATTTATCTACCAAAGACATCTATCCATTACTAAATCAAACAAGCTATCCGGTATATAATTTGCATTTTTTATCTTGTACTTCTTTTACTGGAAATCCCTTTTCAGAATCATCCCTTTTCAGATAAATAGCATTAGTTGATTTTTGATCAATGTTTTTATCTTTCAATGCTTGTACAGCATACAAGATGGCCTTTTACTGACATTGTCTACAAGCCTTTCTATTGTTGCAGACAATGTCAGTAAAAGGCCATCTACTTTTTTTTTATTAGAAGCCTGAAATTATGCTTACTTAATATGTGTGTTATTTCATTTAGGTGCTTTATTCGTTAAGGAGAGAAGCTACTGAAAAGTCGTAGTAAGTTGTCATTTAGATATTTTAGTCGTACCCAGCTGTTCTCACCCGATTCTATTTCTATAATTACGTATTTTTTAAATTTAGCAGTCTAGCTATATCGATTTAGATTAATCGACTACCTACGGAATTTATCTGTTAAGAGCTTCAACATTTTCTATTGGACCCTTGACATTTTTGAAAATACAGAAGTAAAACTGCTCTCTGGGGTCTTATGTCCCAGGCCACCCGAACCCGGCGCCGTCTTTATTATGTATACATTTGGGTAGAAGCAGATCAGGCTTGCATACTCCGTCCTTAACAATTTGACTCTGAGGACCGTTAATTTGGGTCTGGTGGCTTTTCAAGGACAGTAACTCCCGACAAGTTTCTTGGTTGATTGACTTTTGCACTACGGCGGCACTTCTCATCCATAAAATAAGATGCATCATGATCTCCAGAACTTTGGGCTATTACATTGACATATCCGGTAGCTTTGGTTTAATTAACTTGCTTAACTTCACTGTTTTTCTGTTTTTGCTATTTTTCATATTTGTTTCTATGTTTCAGTAAGAAGTCGTTGAGCAGAAAGAGTAAGTAATTAAGAAATGTATATATTGTGATTTAACCATCTCCACTTGTGTGTAAGAGACATGTTCTTATTGATCATGATGAATATTTATTTCGTTTGCTTCAGTTGGCTCAAGAGAAAGTGTTCTTGCTGTTTTGGATGGTACAGGTGATCCAATACAGACCAAATATCGATGGGCGAAGTAAGTAATATTAACACCTTATATCAATTTCTTTTGTATACATGCCTTTTCCTTTGAATGGTCAAAGTATCCTGCCTTTACTTTGAACAGAAGCCTGCGAGAATAGCGACAAAAGTTAAAATGGCATTGATTCTGTAATAAAATGGCTTGCATTTTTAGTGAATCTGCTACAAGGATTTTAGTACTTAGCTACTGCTAGTATTCGCAAACGATATTTATTGGCTGGTTTTCTTGTATCAAAGGGAACGCTTCGAAGGCAGTTCGACACCGAAGCTTCGTAAATTAACAGATGCTGCTACGAAAACCCCAAATGCAAGCAAAGTAAAGCCTCGTGTCGCAAAGGACCAATCAGAAAGGAGAAGCTCACTCAAGTCAAAGAATGATGAACAAGAAAACAGTAGAATTACAGTTGAGCCACTGCCTGGGTCATTTCACAATACAATAGTTGCAGACACAGAAAAAGATGATCGTCACAATGAAGATTTGCCAATGTGGAAGAACCATGTCGGGGATTATCCATTACGCTCAGCATATGAAAGGAAGATTGACGAGAGCAACATCACGAGAAATGAAAGTCAATCGGATTTCTCTGACTTTGAGTGGGTGAGTTGAGTTGTTTGCCTTTCACCAGTTTGCATCTCCATTTGTCCGTTTATGACTGATATTCAATTAACTTACAACGGGTGCTTCTCTTTGATAAGAAAGTAGCTTTTATGGCTGTCTTTGTTTGACAAACGGTTTCCTTGACTTAAGCACCTTTTCTACTTACCACTTTATCAAGCAGCAAAAGCGATCTGGGTAGCTTACTACACAATGTTCAACCTGCTTATGTACACGTATTATTTAACCTTTATCTTAGTTAAGAAGGCTATTACTTTACTTCTTGTGTAACTGGTATTTGGGTCATTAGAAATGTTTTTTACAAATGCTCTAAAGGAACTTTTCCAATCAGTGATTTCTTTTTTTTAGTGTCTCCCACGTAGCAGAAATCTTCAAGTAGATCTCGATCTTGAAGAGCGTGGTATTTCTTCTGAATTAGAAGAGATCGATTCGTTTGATTACCACCAGAACATGCATCAAAATAGCTCGAATGTCTACACATCTTTCTCCGAACGACCATACGATGAATTGGATGATGAAACGACATTCATGTATATGCATCAGCCTTTGAATCCTCATGGCAACAGTATCTATGGTGAACAACTTGCAAACACGATTGGAATCACAAACGGCTATGATTATGACAACCACATTCCTTATGGGGAGAGATACCATGCTGTTTCTGTAGACCAACCTTCAATTACAACATCTGCTGGAAGAAATATCACGAAATGGAATTTTAAAGAAAGCAATCAACATCGAGGGTCAAACATGTTCAAAGCAAAAAAGCAAGCAAGTCCAGTCGTGGCTGTTGTCAACGGCTATTCTAAATCGAAACCCGAAGAGGAAAGGTTACGAGATCCACATAGCAGATTTCTACCAAGGACTGATATTGATATGACGTCAGTTAACAACAGTAAGCATGATTTGGACAGCAATCATCGAAAAATCAACCACAAGCAGGACAGTGCCATTTTGGGTCATTATGGTAACAACTATAAGCTTATTCCGACAATTTCAACAGAAAGTGAACCACGGAAGTCTCGTCATCCTTTGCAAGGAATTGTGAAGGCTAAAACTGTTGCCGCTGAATTGGAAAATAAATCAAGCATCGCTAATACCCAACAAAGGAAAGATTCTAAGCCGTCAGTTGTTAAGCACGAGCCTCATAAACTCGACCTGAAAAGAAAATTGCTTGTTGAGAAGGCACTTATTGAAAAGAAGGCTGATGTAAAGGGCCTGCCAATGACCACATCTTCGTTGCCAGAAGATGAGGAGGAGAAGCCTAAGCATGTTAGTGGATTTAATTACGGAATTCCAAAAGGAAAGGTATGTGCTGACAAAGATAGTTTATTGCACGCAGCTGTAGTAACGTTTGCAGGCTTTGCCAGCAGGCATTGCAACAATAATCATGAAAGCTCTTGTTCTTGTTTAACTCTTTCTTTTATGGGGCATTGAACCACAAAAAAACAGTATGCCATATGCCATGTAGTCTCGATACATTTTCAAACATGAATTTTGCATTGTAAAAGCTTACGATACGATGTAAAAGGAAAACAGACCTTCATGTCGTCTTGTAGCTGATGAAAATGAATTTCGGTACCAGACAATAATCTGGACCATAGTAAATACTCACATATAAGAACTAGCGGATTAAGAATTTCCAGGCTGATGAATCTGCTCAAACCAAATAGTCTATTGTGTTTGAACAGTAGGCCAGATGCAAAACGTGCAGGTTCGCGGCCTTTTACTGTATACTAAGTTTTAATTGTAATTGCTATGTTTTTTATCCTAGACCGGTCTGCTGCATGATTTTCCACTTCGAAAAACAGGAAGATTACAACATCTTGTTTCTACTTGAGTTGCATTCGATAATGCAGTGCAGTGTGTTTTTCAAAGTCACATGTTATTGCTAAATTGGTCGTCTTCATGATGCATGTGCTATTTTGTGCAATAAGAGTCAGTATTTCATTCAAAAACATAATATAGTTATCGTTTGCCATACCATTCCTACATGCTAAACCAAACTCCATACTAAACTGCATAGTAATCTTTTTACCGTCGCATGTTATATAAGTACTCAAGTCAATGGCATAAGGGTAACCATATGTTCTTAAAGTGATTTAGATTTATGTTTTTGCGTGTATTTAAAGTAAGACTCCAGCACTGCAATAGTAGCATAATATTTTATAATTTTTTGTATATATTTTATTTATTGCCACCTAATTTACTGGCCCCAACGTTGATTGGTTTATTTATATTGCATTATTTGCTTATCATTTGTTTGTTAGCATCTCCATATTTATTAAATAGTCACAATAATATAATAAATTTAGAACACCTATTAGTCATATTTAATAAATGCAACGTTGTTAATAAATAATGTCAAAATATGAATAAATAAAGTATTTAACTTTTCAAACAAAATTTAATAATTTTAAAGATCACAATATATGTTTGTTTGTTTTCAGCCAATTATTTATTATCGTGTGTATTTGGACTTAGCTATTTATTTATTTATTTATTTATTATTCATATTTTTATGAAATAATTATTTAAACGCATTTTTGAGTTGAAATTGTGCTCAGCGCTGTTATTATTTTTTGTTTATTTTTATTAGTATTCAGGAATTTTCTCCTTTCAATATCGCGCAGTCTTCCATCGTTCCTAGTATCACCATAAACATTTACAGTCAACTATCTCTAACCGGACACCTTTTTAAGATAGACACTTCTTTGTCCCTGCTTAACCATAGGTAGATGCTGTATGTGACGATCATTGTTTCTTTGTCCCAACAGAAAGCTCTAATGAAGCGGACACTTATGAAACAACTTTTTTTCGAAAACTTAGCAAATATGGCGCCAATCAATCCTCATTTTTAAAGACTGATGAAGACTGCCAACGGCACTCCACTCAACGACCAATCTCTTCCAACATTTGAAATGGGCTTATAAACGGGGTATTTATTTAAAACTATTAAAAGAGGGGTCAGGGACGTAGGAACGGGGTCAGAGGAGCCATGGCTCCCCGCACTCTTTGGCCAACTATGCAAAAGTGCCCCTTCAAAGTCTAAAAGCCATGTGCCCCTTTTTTACATGGTCACCCCCACTTTTTCAATGCTTTCAATGTCATATTCATCTACTCGCCCGCGTTCGTTTTGATTCGATGAGTGCCCTGTGCTGAATAGACGCTTCATCGCAACGCAGCCCCGAATGCCGCTCCATTAATTCTTTTGCTTGGCTGTTGTGGATGGACATGGCCGCTTGGTGTTACTTTATGCACCCGGCCTTTTTTATTTTGTTCTACTTTGATGATGAATAACAACGCGAAATCCACATGTTGTGAAGTTTGCAGCAAAGAGCCAAATTTTCGCTGTTCGTCGTGTCAAATTGTCTACTATTGCAGTAAGGCCCATCAAGTTCAAGATTGGCAACGTCACAGGTAATGATGTGCTATGTTTTCATCATATGGCCTAGGCCTATGTGTAGTATGTCAACTCCTACATGAAATATAGCTTAGTCAAATATCAATTTTGTATTTATGAAACATTAACTTGGTTCCTAGTTTTTGGAACATTTTCATAATTTTATAAGCGTTTAACCCTCCAGCGAATTATGATTTTCAATAAAGCCGGCTAAGAATATGAATCGGGTTCAACTCTGTCTTCAATTCATAAACTCTCAGGTTTCAGAGATGGGAATGGGTTTGTAGAGATAATCGATAAGATTCGGATTCAATTTGAACCCTAATTTCAGTTCTTAACTACACCAAAACATCCATAAGTGACCTTATCGAACTATTGATAGTGAATGCACCTAAAGAATCGAGCGAGAAGAGAACGACATGGGTGGCTTTGCGAGCAATGACGCAGTCCGGAACCCCTGGACCCATTTTGCTTGCAGACTCTTATCAACAAAACATTGGTTAATGAAATCGCCATGCATTTGATTGGCAATGAACGTTCTGGTTTGAGCCAAGAATGTCCTCAGGGCTAAAATTTTGAAGGCCCTCTTGACAAGCCTTTATTGCTGTCCAAACTGAAAACGGTTCCTAGAATCCTAGAAGCCTTTATTCCCAATGCATCAACATGAATTAGCATAATAATTGATCTGGCTCAATTTAATGGCAACATATTGCTGAATTTATTTTTGAATTTTCAGAAGAAAATGCAATCTACCTCAAAGATTACAAAATACAAACTTATCAGATTCGCCACAACAAAATTCATCTTCAAGTGATATAAGTCCTTCTTCTTCATCTCAAAGTAGCTCAAAGCTATTGCAGGAGTTTGTACCTATCACCAACCCAAACTGTATTTCTTTGCCCGAATTGTCAGATAAGATTCTAGTTGATTTAAGCTGTCGTAACTTTGCTGTTGTTGACAATCTTTTTGAAGACAGCTTAATCTCAGAAGTATACTCTGAAGTGAAGTTTCTTTATGAAAATTCAAGTGTGTTTCACCGTGGTCAGTTGAGTAGGAACAGTTTGGACCAGGAATGCAGCAGAGAAATAAGAAATGATTTTGTGACATGGATAGACAATGCAACATATCCCAACATGACACATCTTTTATCAGCTATCAGCTATGTTGATAGAATTGTTGCTACGATGGGTCGATCCTCTTTGCTAGCTGATTATAATATGCGTAGCAGATCAAGCATAATGGTTGCTTGTTATCCAGGAAAAGGAGCACACTACAAGCGTCATGTTGACAACCCATCCAAAGACGGAAGGATACTCACAGTCATAATGTACCTGAATAGAAATTACAATGCTGGTACAGATGGAGGAGTATTAAGAATATTTAGTCCAGATATAAAATATTATTATGATGTTTTCCCAATCTTTGGACGGATTGTGATGTTCTGGTCAGACCCTAGGGTACCCCATGAAGTGTTACCGGCATTTAGGGAAAGATTTGCTGCATCAGTGTGGTATTTTGATACTAAAGAAAGAATTGAAGCACTGCAATCAAATAAAATGGCCTCTTCAGAGATGTGATCACATTCTGAGTAGTAGTGACTGTGATCGACAACAATGGTAGTAAAATTTGAATTCCTTTGAGTCCTTTTGAGCATCAATAATTTGCTTTGGATCCAGTGTGTAAAATATCTTACATACTAACATGGATGATGTGAATGACCAAGATGGTCAGAAGTTTTTAGTGATTTGTTTATGTATTCTATTTGCTGTTTTATTTTGTCAATTTATTGTCTGCTACTATATTTCCCAACCTAGTTTAAGTACAAAGCAAAATCCCTTTTCTAATGGTCAAAAATCTAGCATCAATTAGTAGTCCTAATCAAGTGACTTGACAAGTCATTCTTACTTTGCTCCTATTTGAATGGTATTTAATGCAAATAGTTTTTAGAAGCTCTGTAACCAAAATGCTTGTACTCTTTATTGGATATATGTTATTTGTTGTCATCCCACCAGGGAGTAATAGGGGATATCCATTTTTTTTATTGTTTATAATTTTGGCAAAAAGTTTTATCTTTTATTTTATTGTTCTTTATAAATTTACTGTACTTGTATGCTCTCCTGCCCGACAACCAAGTTGAACAATTTAGATGCTTAAATCTTTGATGTTGGGAATGTTTCTCTACAATATTAGCTTCAACCCAATTTTAAAATTTTATCTTATAAAATAATAGCAATTTGACCATGCTGATTTTAAATCCGAAATTGAATTTTTGACTGGAAGTGGATTTTTGGATATATTGTAATAGGAATTTTTTATCGATATTTCATTTTATTTTGTGTTTTTCTATTACTATTATTTTATTTGATAGTGATGGAGAAACGTGAGATTAAATTTTGGTTTTTTTTGCATTATGGGTGAACCGGCGGCCTTTCGGTATAAAAACAGTGCCAAATTAGTTGATTTAATAATTACAAAAAGCGAAAAACATTGTAGACATGATTAGTCTACTATATCAATGTCTTCCGCATGTTCGCATATGCCATTGAAGGGTTGAAACAGGGCCCCGTGTTAATAAAATTTTGAAGATCTGGTTGGCTTTGTCCAAACGCACACAAAGGAGTAATCGAGAGACTTGGAAAAGCAATCCAAGGCTTGACTACGGTTTTTAAGAGCTAGTCTGAACGCGACCAATGGAAAACACTTGGAATTGACCTTATCGTTCCATGCCATCAGCCGGGACATACGAGGGGAAGTTGCTCCTGGTTCATCAAGCAGCGTCTGCGTCAATACCTTCGGATACAAGTCCACCATCAGCACATCCACCGACCACAGCTCAGAATTTGCCCAGTTTTTTCGGACGCCGTAAAGAAACTTAGTAATCTTCAACACTTCAGCATAACCATTCTATTCGTTACGTGGCAATTTCATTTTCCAATCCAAAGCGCTGCAATTTTTTTATGGTTCTTAACTTTTATCTGTTTGCTTATTACATGGTATTTTGTGCGCATTGTGAATGAAAGTTTTTTGCATATTGTGTGGCAATTATGTATTTCTTATGGCATGGCAATTTTCAATGGTGTTTTTGTCATTCACATTTAGTATGGTATGATGCATTGCGGCATGGTATGATGCATTGCGACATGATAAGATGATCGCGATCTCTTGCAGTCTTCGAAACCTCTAGAGCATAAACTCTTATCAAGTTAAAATGAGTAGCATTGTCTTTTGACTTTGAAAGAAGAGTTTCAAAGATGTGCACAGTCAGAGTAGGCCAAATCATGGAGCTCTTTTTTGTTTCCTTTAGCCTATCCTTGCTGCCTTTACCACATTTTAATAGTTCAAATGACACTTTGAAACATTTGAAACATTTCTTTGTATTAATTCTTATACCAATGTCAATACTTCAGCACTACTTGACATGTTAGTTTGATTTGATGTTTTCTATTAATCTTGAAGAAGAGAAGGCAACTGTTAGAATTGCCAGTTGTGCTAAAATTGCAGCCTACTACTGTTATCCCAAATGCATGTGGCAGTAGTAGGCTGCAAATTTAGCACAACTGGCGATCTTCTGTTCATTTCAGTTAGAAATTTCAAGACGATGATGGCAATTATATGAAGGATGTGAAGCAGTCATTTGATAGATGAAGGTTTTCTACTGAATACGGTTTTCTGGCTACAAAGTTTGCTTAAGGAACGAATAAAAACTCATAAAATATGAATGCGTAATATATTTAATTTGAATGCTCAAACTTCGCGCTCATTTGTGCTGACAATGACAATAACAGTAATTACGTATGTTCCATCGTCATATGTTAAATGTTCCTTAACAGACAGGGAATAATAATTCCCCTTAAAAATAAACATTATATTACTTTTGCTAGTAACTTTTAAATAATTTACTTGTCTTAAAAGAAACGATTAAGAATATCAAAAGATTAATTTTTTAAACAGCTGCACTCACACAGTCGTCGATACTGTTAACATTCATATTATATTTTCTTCTTTTCAAACGAAGCAAGCATTCACCATTGCGCATTAATAAATATTGAACGTGTAAATACAGGTACACATTTTTTCTATAAAAAATTGTTTTCAGAGCAGTATTCAAACTTTTTTAACAGTTTCCCAATAACAATGCTAAAAATTTTTTGAGGTTTTCTTGGCATATTATAGTCACAACATTAAGTATTTCGTGCTGTAATGTTTTTAGGTTTCAAAAATCCTGCTGAACTTAGCTTTTTGAAGAGCCAAGTACTACTTTCTTATCAAAAAACGTGTACGTTCGTTATCGTAAAATTGTTTGTTCTCCAAAATAAATTATCCACATGCACTAACTTGGAAAGGATTTAAAACTCTGTGTACATATATCGTTTCAGAACCAAATAGTTGATTATAAGCAAGAAAACCTTCATTTCATTAGACTGACCTAGAGCTAAGCAAAATAAGGTAAAATTAAACACACATTTTTTAATATGATGTGACAGATGTTTGTGCTGGATACCTTGAGACATCTGATCTGTCTGCATGTGTGGCTTTTGTTGTCGTTGCTTGCTTTTTGCCCCATTTCAAACCCCTGAAAATGTTCAATTTTAAAAGCATTAGAGTTATGTATGTATATACATGAGAAAGTTGATCCTTTTTTATTGTTGTTTTCAGCTTTTAACTTGATATAATTCTATTTTGATTGAGTTTGTATTTTGAATCATAGAGTCATTTGATTCTTTTCGAACCCTGTAATGTTTAATATCAACCTATTTATAATTTAATTTCAACCTAACATACGCTTACATATAAGAGACCGTCTGTAAGAAGCCAATACTCAAAAGCAGAAAAGGTTAGGAAGCTCATTCAATTTTGAAGATATACAAATATCCATGTTTTTCATTGAAATTTGCGTAAAAGCTACAATTGTGAGTTACAAATATTTTAGCATCTAGCATAAGTTTACCTTTGCTGCCATCATACCAAATTGCGCAATCTCTGTATCAGTTCTGCGTCTGCCTTTTGCTAAAAAATTTATACAAAATTGAGATTTTTTGCATCGTCATAGAAAAACTCTTCACTACCCATTCACATTTGTTGTTTTAGGATCTTGATATCATGTGTTAGATCGATGCAATAAAGGTGCAAATTGTTACGAACCACTTTTTCAATTATCTGTTCTTGGTCCTCAGCATCATCTTCAAAGTCATAATCTGGCAAATAGAAAAAGTACATACTACTAAGTCATAATTATATTTTCATTGCTTTTTCATTATGTTCAAAGTTTACTTGATTGTTGGAAAAATGTGAAGATTGTGGCAGAATCTTCAAATAGTTTCCAACTTTAGACTCGAACTGTAGACGTGTAGGAACCTGGGGTGTGGAATTCAAATGTGTTTTTCTCCTTTTTATAGTATTTGCATAGGTCATATGAAAGTAACTATTTCAGTATTTGGCATTTGCGTACATTTAGCTTAGCTAAAAGGAAGCCATTGAGTCCTTTTGATTGTGTAGGGACGATTATCATTACAGCTTGAAAAACCGACAAAGAAGCAGTGTAACCCATTTCCATTCTCTCCACAACAGGATTGAACACAATAAAAATTTTTCATTTGTGTATTTAATTGTTTTGTATCGAGACAGGCGAATGAAGAGTAATGGGTTACCCAGTGAGAAATGCCGTAAAAGCTTTATTTAGTCCCCTCTTTGCTAAAGGCCTCCTTTTTGAAACGAGATTTACATTTAAGCCCCTGTCTGCTTCAATAAGCTTCCTCTTTAACTTCATCTGGAACCTCAAAAATTGAATAAGCCCTGGGCCTTGTTGGGATAGAATTTTTATGGCATGTGTCTACATCCCCAATTGTTTATTTCAAACACAAAAGTTTTGCAAAAACTATGGAGAACAACTTCATTAAACTGGAATAGAAAGAAAGATACTTTCAGAATGATTTCAAATGTATTATCCACCACAGAGTTTACCAAGGTGACGGACCTTGTACGTCATTAGCAAGTAAATTTTGATTTTAAGGAGTGGCATCATGAAAAGTTACAAAATAATAAAAATCAGGCAAGAATGTTTTATCCCCTTGGACACGTTGTGACATATATTGTGATAGATGCATAACTATATGATTTGAATCAGTATTGTTTTTGCCTTACCGGTTGATCTTTTGGATATGTGACCACGTACGTATGTGATCACAGGTGTGACGTCAGCAAACAGAGCAGTAGCTGGTGCCAGGCCGCATAGATTCTCACTGTAACATCTCACGTTAAAACATTCCTTACCAAGCATGAGTGCCACGTCGCATCTTCTGTTTCCACAACAAGACTTGACGCATTGCTGTTGGTTGTTTACAATGCCAACAGTTTGAAAGTCTCCAGCCAGTACGCCCCCTTTTAGAGTTGCCCCACGTATTGTTGCGCCCCTTTTGCACTTAGTGCTTTGCTGCGGTTGCAGCAATTCATCTAAAAGGAGAAAAAAGGTTTATGAAATGTTGTATTGTAAAGAACCTTCATAAATAATGGGTACTACTTCTTTTTTACTGTGTGAGGCATTCAGGATGGTAAGAGATTTGTTCGAATTCAGTGTCATACCTGATGATTACTATAGCTACATATTGCAACTCAACATTAATGAGACTTCGAACACTTCTATTCGAGGTTACTCGTATTTGACTTATTGGGTTAAATTACACATTCAATCATAAATTTTTATTGATTTGCTATAGTTACTTATTACATGTATGTTAGAGTAAAAATCTAGTCTCTGACGACGTTCAGAGTTTTGGACAGAACAGCATTTTCAATTATTATTGTTTGCGTTGACTTTGCGATAAGATGATCAGTTATAGGAAATTTTGAGACATATTTCTTTTTTGTTGTTTGAATGTATTTGGTAGATGTAGAGGTTGCGTTTATGGAGTTGTAGCTGTAGTCTGTTTGCTTATAGAGTTTCACTCCGGTAAGGGCCACCGTAAAAGCTCTATTAAGCCGCTTCTTTATTAAGCCCCCCTCTCTATTAAGCCCCTTCTCTAATGAGCCCCCTTTTGAAACGCGATTTTGAATTTAGCCCACTCTCTATAGTAAGACTATAGTTAGCCCACCCTACCCTTTATAGTAAGACTATAGTAAACCTTGCTTTTGAATAAATTATACGGTTGAACATTCGTTCACTTAATATGAAGACACATACGAATTCAAATGTAAAGGTCTGCTTCATCGTCTCACAAGCTTAGAGTGTTGCTACCGTAAGAACCCGGGATCCTAGGACCAAAGCGTAGTCAGCTAGGCTTACCTACCCTGGGAATTTATTGATTT
Source organism: Sanderia malayensis (assembly GCA_013076295.1). Taxonomy (NCBI): domain Eukaryota; kingdom Metazoa; phylum Cnidaria; class Scyphozoa; order Semaeostomeae; family Pelagiidae; genus Sanderia; species Sanderia malayensis. The sequence goes on along the minus strand of RQOL01000861.1, from coordinate 5,362,854 downwards.
ATTCTAACCTTCTTGCCTTTACTTGAATTTTCCAACCCAAAATTTGGAAAACCAAAATGTGGCTAAGGCCCCGTTTACACGAGACCGGTTCACTTTTGATCCGTATCAAAAGTGATACAGATAGGTTGCGTTTACATGGAGCCGCACTACTTGTGTTGCTGATGGGCTTTCCGTTTACACAAGTGCGGATTCGCATGAAATAGAGGTGAAAAAAACGAAGTGAGGCTGAGAATCCAAACAAGAATATGCGCACAGCGCGACAGCGCATGTAAACCTGAAAACGGATCAAAAGTAAGCCGGATTCGCTGTTTACACGAGACCGGATCACTTTAAAAACGTCTTGCTAGAAGGATCAGAATTGATCTGGCTATCCGTATCTATTTTGATGCGGATTGCTTGGTCTCGTGTAAACGGGAGGCGTATCCGTATCAATTTTGTTTCGGATTCAAATGGATCCGGCCTCGTGTAAACGGGGCCTAAAGATTAAACAAGTTATACCACAAGGCTTTCCGCTCGTCGTTGCTATCGTTTTGCCGCTGGCTTCAAACATCTAGAATATTGAGGCTCCTGGGCTCAAGGCTCCTAAGCCTTTGGGGCTCCAGGCTTACATTTAATTTGTTTGATATTTGATTTAATTGTGGTCGATTAAATCTTATTAGCTTTAAGTTATTTTGGAATTATTTTACATGAATCTAAACTCTTTTTATTTAAAAGCCCCCTCCCCTCATTACTAAGCCCCTCTCTAATAAGCTGGAATCTTAATGATTAAATAAGCGCCCGGGCTTTAATAGAGCTTTTACGGTAATTGTGTAATGTTGATTGTTATTATATTTATTACCAATACCTCGCTTCCAACCATGCCAGTCAGTAAACTGATGAACAAGATATTTCAATATCCGGTTTTGTGTCTCTTTTAGATACAAAATGGCTACAATGTTAAACGATTATGCGTTAATAGGTTACAGTTAAATGTTCATTGCATAAGATGTTAATTTAATCAACTGGAAATCACTGAGTGAGATAGTTACATAGCTCGAAGGTTGGAGATTAGTAATGTGTTGGTAATACTTTTAATACTTACACAGTGGATGACCCTTTCTTTTCTCAGATGTTGCTTGCTTGTAATATCTTTCATTTTCTCGTTCTCTTTGAACTCTAAGAATCTTATCAAACATTTTCTGCTTTTTGACTGGTTTAGCTTTCGGCAGTCCACTCATTTTTGGAGCATTGTAATTTGAGCTTGTAATGTGCTCAGAGTTCTTTGCAAGTAAGTTTGACAATTGATATTGCAATTTCGTGATTGTTTTTTTCTTTCTCGTTGATTCCTTTTGCAAATTAGTTAAAGGTTTTTCAATTATATTCTGTCTTGCAATACTATTGAAATCTTTTGCTCCTGCATCATTTTTTCTAACAGCATTGTTGTTTATTTTTGAATTCATTTTTACAGATCTTATTGTTGCTAAAGTTGAATCCTGTGTCACACTTTGCTTTTTTATATCTTTTTGAGCTTGCCGATTTTTCATCTTGTTTCTGTTTTTATGCCTGGCATCTTTGTCATTCTTCGATGGTAAATCTGATAAGCTCTGTTTTGCGTCTTTTTGGCGTATTTGAAATGTTTTTGCAGTTGGTGAATAAATGTTTGATGGTATTGCTGTTTTGATTGGCTTTAATAAAGGTTTTTCTGCCTTCATGCGGAATTTTCTTTCTTTCATGCTAATAGAATCGGTCTTAGCAAAATCAATATTCACTTTTGATTTCTCCAATTTGCCTTCTCCACTTCCTGGACTCTTCAATGTGTCATCTCCGCTCACGTCTTTGAGACTCAAGTTGGTTCTTAAGCCACTGCCACTTTCACCACCATCATCGTCATCAAAATCATTATCACCATTGTAAATGCTGTTATGATTCTTATTGTCTTGTTTCGTAGACATTGCGAAGTAATTTTCACCATGAGCATCTGACAAATCAGTTTGAAGCAAAGTGGATGAATCTCCGATCTGGATTGATGCTCTCGGTTTTGGAATAGCTGATCTTCCGGAAGATGGCTTAGGTAAGATTGCAGATTCTGTTTGACTGGAGTCTGGTTTGCTAGTAATAGTTGCATCATCACTACTACCACTATCATCATCGTCGTCTCCACTTGAATCTGATTTTAATCCCGAATCATCATCGATGTCAATCGATTCTGTTCCAGAATTAGATTCCGATTCAGCATCATCCTCGGATTGAGCCGATCCTGATTCTGATATGAATGTTGTGTATTTTGTTAAAAATTTTCCAGAACTATTATCGGAACTCCTCATTTGTTGAGGGAAATTTTCATTATCTGTTTTTACTTGCGTAAGTGGAAATTTTGGTAAAGTGGTCGACACTTTAGTTCTCTGCGATTCTTTGTCTTTGTCCTTTAATTCTTCTCCTAAAATTAATATATATGTTGTTTTATAAGCAGTTCAACCCACTTCACGATATACCGTTTTCATTTCGCTTCGGATTTCAAAGGCAAAACGATATGCATTTTTCACTTTGTTCACACGACACCGTTTTTACTTTTGGTCCGTTCTCAAAGTATACGCTTTACTTCGTCCCCGCTGCAATTCCCGCTTTTCAAATATTTGCAACGTGGCTTTTACGCCAGCCTACCCATATCCGTATTAAATAATTTCGTAAATTTAGCATGGTGAATAGTTTTTCATAAAATTTACCGTATTTCCTCGATTTATTAATTATTAATCTTTAATAGCGTTTATTAATCTCGGCACTTTTTGAGGGGGCGCCTAATCGAGGGGGGTCATTATTCGAGGGGGGGGCGTTTGTTAGAAAGTACAAGATCACAGGCTCTGTCATTGGGTCCAGAAAAAAAGAAAATGGTTTAGTTGAGCCTTGCTTTATCGAGCAACAACGTAGAAAATGAAAGTCGCCATGGTTTTGCACAAAGAGGGGGCGTTTAATCGAGGAAATACGGTACTCGTTTTCGTCCAGTTTGGAATTTGTTTTGTGTTGTGTTGGTGATGATTTACTTATTTGAATCCTATTCATTTACCCCTTCCTTCTTTATTTCCCAGTTAGGTTAATTGTCTTGGAACTTGCTGTATTACAAAAATATGACCTTGTTTATTGTAGGTAATGAACCCAAGAGTAATTACGCGTGTACATTTTGGATTAACTGTTTCACTTAAATAGCCGTGCAATTTTGGCGTAATTACCTTGCCCAGAAGACGTTGCCTTCTGGCAAAGGTAACATGCGACTCTGTGATGTGCTTGAACAGAGAAGAAGGTAACATCTGGTATTCGATACGATGAAATCACATTAAATTGAGTCTCCTTTGTTAAAGGAAGCTGTCATACTGAGAAAGAGGTTCCATTTTTACTTGACTCCTTTTTTCATGCGGAAACACGAGTCCCAAGTCCAAGCGGTGTCGAATTAAAACGGTACACCTCACTTCCAACGCAATTTCATTTGAAAACGCAAAAACGGATCGGAGTGCACCGTTTCCAGTTGTTTCCGTGTTAACATAGTATCCTAAACCGAGTCAAATGAAAGTGGCATCATGTGAACAGGACTTATATAAATTTTCTTTCTGTGACTACATGAATACGAATAGTCTTTGAATTGACATTATGCTAGGCGGACATATATTTGAATTCCAATGGTGAGTAGTTATACAAACCTTTGGTTATAAATGATATTTGGGCTTTTACCGACTGGCCCCCTCCTTTTGAATGAGTGATTTGACATGAATCTTCATCTGGGCATTTTACTGCATGACATACATCACCAATCATCATTGCTAGGTCGCACTTGTCCAATTTGCAACACTTATCAATGCACGCGTGCATACCTGCCACTTGCGTGAATATCGTGTCGTTCCTCGGATTTGGTCCACCGTGCAGAAAAACTCCATTCAAGAGACCGCCGTGAGTGCACACGGGTTTCGGTGTACCTGGAAGACAATGACATGCTTTCACTCATTTTTATGAACAGAGCAGCTAATGTTTCCTTAGTGCCATGTAGTTTATTTAATTTTCTAACGAAAATCGGTACTGAAAGTGTTTTGGTTTTTATCCCAGAGAGCGAATCGGTATGCACGCTTTTATGCGTGGTGCGTGGTATGCCATAAATATGCCCTACTTCTTGTATACACGATATTCGTGTATCCACGGTGTCCTGATAAAGTTATAGAAGTTCTAAATGCTTATGCTTCATGTAAACAATATTTTTATGGAAGTATAGCCATTGCCAGTATAAATTCACATGCAACATTTAGCTATTCTTATATCTATTTACCTAATAGCCTACTAAATATATTTCATATACATATCTGCTACGCAAGTAGGTAGTTTTGTAGATATAATGTAACAATAGTGTTGTAAAGTGCATTTGTTGTAGCTGTCGATGCTATAACAGAAAAGCATTTAGCCTTCCAGTTTTGGCTCATGCTTAGTTTAATTTAAGAACAGAATTTAGCAACCAATTAACATCACACTAATTCCTAACTTACAGGCAAACCAAATTCTCCATCCTTAAGATTATCTTTTAACTGGGCCATGGAACATCCCTTTTTATAATTATTAGAGAAATAAGCAATTGGAATTATTTTCTTTTTCAATTGTTTGCATTTGCTTTTGTAGATGCGGATGCGACGCGCATTCGTTTAATTGATAATGGAATATTCTTTGGATTTCTTGAAGATAAATATTGGAATAACATTCTGGTGAGTTGTGTAAGCTTTTCTATAATTGATTAATCAATCTATTAACTGATATGGCAGGCCAAAGACAGTTGGAAAGAAATACTTGAAATGATTGACCTTACAATCCTAGAATCATTGATCGAGAATCGTGTTCACAAAAATCAATGGTGTGCAGTGAATACTTACCTTGATTGACTTTGCCTCCTGCATCGGGCCATGCAATTGCAAATCGACAATAACAAACAAGAAACAGCGTTAGTGCAAATCTGTGTCGTGACATTTCATAGTTGTTAGGAACACAAGTAGTTGGTCTTGTACACTTCTTCGACTATAGTCATTTGGAATTTGCACAGAATAACAATCATGTAAACAAATAAGTAAAGTTGTAAATATCAGAAGGTCAGAAAGTGGCGCGTCTTTGGTGTTCATGACCTTACGACATTGGTTACCAGGTCGAGCGTCTCACGTAGTCACGGGGGGACACAAGTCGACAAAACAATACGATTGTTGATGTGAATATTCCATCCTATTTGTAAACGTGCACCCCTGATCTTTCTAGCCTTGTGTTTCTGCGTGTGCGGGTGACCAGATACCAAGTTGAATAAGACAAACCTAGACGCAGCCAACGCTGCTCTGGTGCATTCGCTTCACATAACATCAATCGAGGCTGAAGACCCAATCAATCCAAGTTTGCTAAGCTACTTAATTATATTCGGCGAAAGGGTCAATAATATAAATTAGATTAAATTTTGGTATTGATATAGTTGCCATTTAGTCTGTGTTTGGATACTATGGGCCTAGTCTTCCAGCCTGTTTTATCTTTTTTAAAGAGTTTACAGTTGCATGAAGGCGAGGCTGGGTACGTGTTTTTCAGTAACATGTTTCACGTAAATCAAAGAACAAAAAATTGATCTATCGTTAAGATCGCGTGCATATTATTATAATTTAATACATTGCATACAGGCAGGGAATTTTTCTGAACCATCAACCGCATTACCTAACTTTTGTTTTCTCACCTAATAATGAAAGTATAAAATGTAAGCTAAACATTAAAGTCGTACAACATTTTCAGAAGTGTCAAGAAGTGGTTTAGAATCTCTTTAAATTGCCATAGCTTCTAAAGTACTTTTCATATTTAAATATGAATATGATATTTAGATTCGCCTGTGAATGCGCTTTCCAGTGATATATTGCAATATGTTTTTCTACCAAAAGGAATTATTAGCAATGACGTCATCATTTTTAAAATGGCGTCTGGCAAAATCAACTTCTGCTTTCATTTTAAGTAGTGAATTGAACAGGAATAATATTGCGAGCCTAATTACCGTTTCCAGTTCTTATCATTGATGTCATGAAATGTTTTTCCACCACTTCCGACTGCCGTGAGTTGAATTCTTAGAGAAATCCCAACCCCCAGGAATGGGTAACCAAAGAATCCCGACTACTCTGATGCAAGGTTTACCTTGATTGTCTGCTAGAAATGATGATAGAGCTTGAAATACCCCATATCTTTGTTCGTGCGGATGAAATGGTTTATGCTAAGGTATGCCACATAATTTTTTGTGACGTCATAATTTACGTCACTTCTTGACATTTCTGAAAATGTTTTAAGGCCTGGTTACACTGTAGATAATGAATTAGATATTCCTCCAGACATACCACAAATAGCCTGTCTGATAGATATCTTCGTGTGTAACATAACGCAAGATATCTAAATTCCAATTAGCGGCAAGAAGCAAACTGTCAAATCGTGCTGTGAAATCTTGATGAATAAAATCAAAACTTTTTGATTTTATTCATCAAGATTTTCCCAGCATGATGTGTCAAATCGCGAGACAAACAAACACCGACTGTCTCGCGTTGTATTCCTTTGCAATTTTGGAAGCGAAAAGCATCGTAAACGGTATATAATTGATTTTGAACAATAAAATGGACGCACAGAGTAAATTCACAAACTATGTCGGTGAAAATGGAAGCTGATAATGTTTTTGACATGAATTTATTTTATTATAACATGAAATTCTGTACAACTTGAGGAATGGCACACCCCACAAAAAGTGACTGAAGAAATGTGTGAAATGTATGATAAGATGTTTTCGATATTCTTTTACGTAAATACCTCACGGTTTGCCACTTTCCTCGCTGGTCATAGTTGAGTCATGATGCTTTAACTGTATTATCTAAATTATTATCTAAATGGCGCGTATACACTATAAGATAATCGTTTCCGTTTTTAGCGTTTCTAAATTGGGAATATCTAATTCATTATCTACAGTGTAACCAGGCCTTTACGACTTTAATGTTAAGCTTACACTTTATACTTTCATTATTAGGTGAGAAAACAAAGGTTAGGTAATGCGGTCGATGGTTCAGAAAAATTTCCTGCCTAATAAGTAACTCTTATTTCGTTAATTCATAACTGTTTGAAGCTTCATTGGTTCAGGTAGGACAGGCTTTAGACTGTAGGAATTTAGACCGTATTCCCACCAAGCTACGTGATCCGCCTCTCCGAACTATCCTTGCCAATTGATCTTGGTTTAACGTGCAGAGAACACGGAGCCAGAGAGAGAAACGAGTTGTGTTTACTCTGTATTTGATGTAGACTGACTGACTAAACTGAAAATTACATGTGTTTATATACAGTTGTTGAAATTAATATTATGCAGGCTTTACGTACATTAAAACAATAAACAGGAAGGGCTAGGCGAAGTGATGCTTGGAAAGAATGCAGGGTGTTATAATCGAGAGGAAGTAAAGCTGTGAGATTAATTAGGAGAAACAAAATTGTAGAATGAATGGAGCAATTAAATTTCACGACAGAGCTCCCCCCTTAGAATGCAAGTGAAATGAGCATTCGATAACGTAAGCGAAGTGAAATGAAGTGAAAATTAAAAACTACAATAATGCGAATGAATGATAAATTTTGATAGCTAAGAGTTTGAAGCGAATAAAATTAAATGTCCAACCGTTTGATAATGCTGAAGAAGAGTTCGTCTGTTGTTGGTTGCCGAAGTGAAGCTTTCAGTGACGTGTCGCGAATAGATTGTCGTTGTTCAAGTTGGTCGTCGTGATACTCGTGGATGAGGTGAAGTGAAGCCAAGTGAGATGCGACAGTGATGCAGTGAAGTGAGTTGATGCTGCATGTAGTGCTGTCGTGAGATGCTTGGTGATTGCCTTGAGTGCGAGTAGGATTGCGTACGAAACTTGAGTTGACAAAAGCGTCGATTCTTGACAGAGGCGTTGTAAAAGTTGTCTTCGTCGAACTCGGGCTGTTACGGATGACTGTGGTTGGATGATGTTTTCCTTGGTTTCGTGAGTCGGATGACCAAGAACCGGAGTGCTGTTTCGAAGGTTTTGTGAGTTGGTGAACCAGGAACCAGAATGTTGTTTGACTTGCCAAGGTTTTGTGAGTTGGAGAACCAAGAACCAGAGTGATGATCGATCGAATGGTTTTGTGAGTAGGCTGACCAAGAGAACCTGTGTTGTGTTGAACGTCATTGTTGACGGAATGCAGCGAGGAATCGATGTTGTTAGATGACGGCGATGTTGATCCGAACGGTTGTCGAAGAACTGCATTGAAAGTTTGGATGGCGAAGGAAGATTCCATGTTCGTTGAGAGGGTCACGTCGTGGTCACCAATGTAGGAATTTAGACCGTATTCCCACCAAGCTACGTGATCCGCCTCTCCGAACTATCCTTGCCAATTGATCTTGGTTTAACGTGCAGAGAACACGGAGCCAGAGAGAGAAACGAGTTGTGTTTACTCTGTATTTGATGTAGACTGACTGACTAAACTGAAAATTACATGTGTTTATATACAGTTGTTGAAATTAATATTATGCAGGCTTTACGTACATTAAAACAATAAACAGGAAGGGCTAGGCGAAGTGATGCTTGGAAAGAATGCAGGGTGTTATAATCGAGAGGAAGTAAAGCTGTGAGATTAATTAGGAGAAACAAAATTGTAGAATGAATGGAGCAATTAAATTTCACGACAAGACATCAGATCGAATTGTGTAACAAATGTACATTATAATAAAGTATGTGAGTACGTAAGTAAGTACACGATCTAAAACAAATACAAAAAAGAAAATTAATACAGTGATATAAACTTCCAGCTAAGAAGGCTACATAAAATTACAGAACTCGATAAGCCTAAATAAAACGATAAACATAAGTCAAACAAATAAACTTATTGCCATGTGGAGGAAGAAGACGATGTGACTGGATTTTTCATTTTTATTTTCATTTACTCGACAAATTTCATTTAATTCCACTGATATGTTATCTAATTTTAATGCAAACGAATGTTAAACAAAGATCAGTGCATATTTTTGATAGAATTCAATGATATTTATAATTACTAATAATAACAATGGTTATTATAGTTTAATTTGATTGTTGATATAGGTTGTTGAGGAAATAGCTGACGTGAGATAGAAAATAGGCACCCAGCATTACTATGCTGTGGGGGTTATAAAAATTCGTGAAAGCAAGTGTGAAAAGAACGATTCAATTCAATTTACCTCGATGAACATTTCTTCCATGAAGGCTTTACAAAACTGCAGATCATGATCACAAAAAATAATAAAATTATGTCTATCATTCCAAGAAAAAGGAAAGCTTGCTGACAGAGACTGGGACCCCTTCCAGTCACAGAAAGCAACTGGAAGCAGAGAAACACTTCATACCTAAAGTAGACTTTTTCGACGTCTATTTTTCGTGAAATCACCCCTGCGATGCGAGGTGTCTGCGGAGGAGACTGGTACCTGTAATAACGATGTACCTGTAATAGCGACTTACTTTTCCCACAATTCTGGCAAAACAGATCCATTGCATTTGCCAGACGTATGGAATTGCCACAATAAATATGATCACATCCAGTCACATCGCCTTCTTCCTCCATTGGTAGCTGCTACATCCTTGCTGCTTCAATTCTTTGAACAAACAGACAAAAGCACACAATCAAGATTTCTTCTCAAAATGGGCTCGATTATATTCTGCTGTTAAAGCTGCTTCGCAACGGTAATTAAAAATACTCATCAGTTTAAATAGAAAGTTTATTATTTTTTGAGAAAAATCTTAAAAAAGCCTTGCGCACACATTTTTATTTCCTGACAGTTATTTTCCACCGACACTTACCATTACCATTCTTACCATTTTCACGATTTCAAGTTTTCTAAAGGCCTTGTCAACAAATTTTAATTCATTTTGCATTTTGCATTTTCTTGCCTTCTTATTGACATATGATTTCTTCATTTCGCCAACATGAAGCTTTTTGGGGGTACAGATATGCGAACGGTAGTTTATTATGGATGATTAATAAACGTGTAAAGGCCGGGTTACACGATCACTTTTTGCCATCACTTTTTTTGATATTGGACCAACGTGATAAAAAGTGATCGTGTAGCATGCAAAAATGATGGATTTTCGCAGCAGATTTTAATGGGCTTACGAGGTGTTAATCCTCCATCATTGAAAATTTTACTCTGAACGAAAGCAGAGTAAAATCGAGTCCATCACTTTTTTTCAAAGACGCCGACAAATTCTTACGTCATGCAGTGTTTTGGTGAAGAGGAAACGGCCTAGAGTTTCGAGAAAAGAAGCATACAACTTGAAATTGTGCTCAGAAACATGATAATTTGCATGAAAACGAATATTAATAATGATCAGGAAAAATTTTAAATGCAAAATATCTCAAAAAATCAAACTTTGTAGAATATAGTAGTGCGAAATATAAGTTGATTTATATACATGGTCAGATACATATTGTTTATTATGCATGCATACAACAGTCAAAACAAGACATTGCCACTAACATGGAGCTTTTCCTGGCCTATGAAAAAGATCAACAAGGATCTCCTGGAATTTTTAGCAGACGCCGTCGCGTCGTCCTGTTTCTTTTGGGTCTTCTTGGCACCAGATCGAGTAATGTAATAGCGTTGCCCTATCTTTTTTTTTAATATGTAATATTAAATTGACATTATGTAGAACTATTTCGATATTCCGAGGATACAAATTAACTTATTTCGCACTACTATATTCTACGAAATTTGATTTTTGAGATTGTTTTGCATTTAAAATTTTTCTTGTTCATTATTAATATTCGTTTTCATGCAAATAATGATATTTCTAAGCACAATTTCAAGTTGTATGCTTCTTTTCTCGAAACTCTAGGCCGTTTCCTCTTCACCAAAACACTGCATGACGTAAGAATTTGTCGGCGTCTTTGAAAAAAAGTGATGGACTCGATTTTACTCTGCTCTGTTTCAGAGTAAAATTTTCAATGATGGAGGATTAACACCTCGTAAGCCCATTAAAATCTGCTGCGAAAATCCATCATTTTTGCATGCTACACGATCACTTTTTATCACGTTGGTCCAATATCAAAAAAAGTGATGGCAAAAAGTGATCGTGTAACCCGGCCTTAAACGTGGTCGGTCTAAGGCCTTTCATCTTCTTCTATCAGCGAACGGTTTCTTCGATGAGACGCGAACAAGTAACAGGCACAAATACACAAAATAACGACACAATTCCATATTTTATACTTTCATATCTACGACGTAACCGAGCTTCTTTCCAGCATACACAGCAATAAATCTAAAACCAAAAACTGAGGCAACAAGATCTTTCGCAAGCATCTCGTTCCTTGACCGTATGCTCTCATGCTTCTCGATGCTTACATATCCAGGCCAGTCTAAAAACTAACTAATTAAACTAAAACACATACATTTAAACTACTAAGATCACGTGATAACATTACGAAGAACAATTAAACTAAATACGTCAACAAGGGAAGTGATACGTCCGGCGAGAAAAGCAAATGAATGTTAAGTTAATTACAAATACAAGATTAACAAAAGCGAAAACAGTACCGATGCCACTAGGCATGGCATGTGATCAGACGAAAGCACATGCGAAAAAGACAACGAATGAATGAAAAAATAGAAGCAAAACTAGCAGTATTACAAACGGCCTAGGAACGCAAAGAATAATATAAGAATAAAATCAGGCTCAAGGGGTATCCAGGACTAAGATGTTTATCAGAGCTCTTTCAAAAAGCAAGACAAGGGCCGTTTGAGAATAACTGAAATTTTAGGCATCTTATAGAAACGCTTTCTTTACAATTTTTCTAGAAAAATTGTGTATTTAAATGGGCTCTGTCGGGCGAGCTTTCAACGTGTTATGTTCTGCCAGAAAAGCAGATAAATCGCTTTGCTTTCAAAACCAAGAAAAATTATCAGCGCTCCAACGGCACTTTTCGAGCGGTTTTAATCTAATTTTGATGCGTTCAAAATGCGCTGTCTAAACTACAATTCTTCACAAAATGTATTGAGACTCGCAGAAATAGAAGATGTACGTTTTGTTTTTTGGCACAAGCTTCAATTATTGGCCAGCTCAGCTCTCCTTTCCCCTGACAATGCAATGTTGCCATAATTATGGAAAGGAAACCTCGTCATTTTCTCAAATATCCTCATAAATAACACATAAACAAGATTGCTTCTTACGGGCAGGGTAAAAAAAAAGGCAGTCTCACAATTTATGTGAACGATTTTAGGTCTAGGTGTGTATTAGCTACTTTAAGAAGAGCTTTAGGTGTGTATTAGCTACTTCAAGAAGAGCTTTTCCGCTTAACTATTTCAGAACTGAGAACATGCTTATAAAAAATACATGAATTTGAGCATTACGTGTGCATAAATTAGAGTTTATCAACTTGCTTCACCAGACAGTCAATAGGGTGAATACAACCGGATCTGTTATTGACATTAAATAAAATAATGATGTTTTATGTACATTTTTATTACTTCCCTTCTGGCTTGTGATGTTTTGATTGGTACTTGTTGTTTACAAGAAAACAACGAAAACTATTCGCACACATTTAAAAGAAAGTTGCACGTCTTTTTTATAAGAACAACCTTTATAAGAAACACCAGGTTGAGATTACATAGGCCAAAAAGTAAGAACAACATAAGAAACAATGCAGGCTGAGATTCAACAAAACTCAAGAAATAAAATATCAGCAAAAATCGAAAATAACAAACTACTGTAAGAACAGAACAATAGAAAGCGCTAAATAGCCATTAAACAAACTTATTGCAATATAATTAGTTCAACACCATCGATATCAGCTTTTTAATGTAATCTATGCTGCCATCTGTGTACAAAAATAAGAAACAGAATAAGAAACACCTTAAAGGGCTTATGCAGCCAAAATTGACACATCGTTTTTTTGCTGAAATGGAGAGAATTTAGCGTGCTTAGAAGCATGCCGCAAATAGAATTTGAAAATATTTTGTAGTTTTTGAGTTATTCATTGCCAAAGTAAGCATTTTGGACAAGTTTTTGTAGAAACTGTGACATCACAGTGATGCGCGATCTCAGCAGACGCCCCCTGCAAGCCGCGGTCAACAAAACGCTGATCGGAGTGAAAATTTTCGACAACAGTCACGGCGGTGCTCTCTTGGGCCTTGCAGATGAATAAAATTGGAATGACTGCACTGTAATAAAATGAAGTTTAGTAACTGCCGTGGACTTCTCAATGACAATATACACTAACTATTCATAAACAGGCGAGGGGCTCTCTTTCGTACGCGCCTTGAACATGCAAAATAACTACAGAATAGTCTTCGTCTTGTTCGCTGCTATTAGGACTACTTCTTGTTTTGTTTGGATCGTTGTCGGACCTAGAACTGGTATAATCACACCTATCCCACATTTTGAAATAAATGACAAGACAAGTTTCACTTCCAGTCTCATACTGTTTCTCGCCTTTGCGTTTCTTGTGCAGAGAACAATAACTTGGTTCAATGTGACGTCACAGAAAACCAAAATCACGAAAATCTTACTTTTTTCAAAAATTTGTTATAAATCCCATATTTGATCAAAAGCAACGGAAATCAGCTTATAATGTGAGAAAAGCATCGGGATTTTTGCCACAGGTTAGATAATCAAAATCGTTCTGCGCTATCTCAAGTTATTAAAAAAATTGTGACGCGAGGTCGAAATTTCCCATACAAACCCAATGGGAACTCGGTTCTCGTGTCATCACTGTGACGTCACAAGTTTCTACAGACATGGGTGGGTTTGAGCCTAAATAAAACATACTTGTATTCGTCAGAAAACACTCAAAATAAGTTCATAGTGATACTCAGATCTTTTTCTCTCCATTTCAGCAAAAAAAACGATAGGTCATTTTTGGCTGCATAAGCCCTAGCTGAAAATATAAGGAAAACAAGAAACGTCAGGCTGAAACTGGAGCCAAGTGTTCTTATAAAAAAACGTGTATTAATGAAGCAAGTTGACTGTATTTCATTGAGGCCTCTTTATTGCCAGGCCAGAGTGTGTGTTCGAAATCATTTAGTTAAAAAATCTATACTTTGTGAATAAGGCTTAGGTGGACTTTATACGGCCGCGTTTAGGTCGTGTCGAATTTAATTCAAGGAGAATTTGAATTAAATGCGACATGCGACATAAATGCGGCCGTATAAAGTGAACATTTAATTAAGTGCAGCAACTTGAATTAAGCTCATCAGGATTTGCCGAACTTAATGCACAAGTGCGACACAAATGCGACGTGGCTTTATACGGCCGCATTTTGGTCGCATTTAATTCAAATTCTCCTTGAATTAAATTCGACACGACCTAAACGCGGCCGTATAAAGTCCACCTAAAAGAGCAAATTATTATGAATTTAACATTCTGAATTCTAATTAATAGATTTTCTGCATTATTGGTACATATATGATACTTTCATTCTTTTTTATGTTAGAAAGACCAATGCTGCAGATCTCAGGAATCTGAAATAGTGATCTGGGAATTTTTGGTCGTAAAAATAAATATCAAATAATTCAAACTTTTTTGCAACTGAAATTTGCTCGATTCGTTAATTTGGCACATTGCGGACAAAGCTAGTTTTCCTGATATCCCACAAGAGGGTAGTGAGTGCCGTTTTAAGGCAATAGGGGGCGTGATCTCGACCCAAGCATGTCTTTTCTTTGTACACGTGTGTTTGGATAACAGTGTTATTCTGTGCGAGCTTTTCTGCTTTCTCTGTTAGTCACTCAATCTGAGAATCGTAAAGACCTTCAAGTTTAAAATGAAAGAAGCAGACAGCTGAAAATACAGCTGTCAAAGTCAATCTTTGAGCATCACAAAGCCGCTATTCTCTTTTGGCATTTTTCTTCACACGCAAAAGTAATTATACCATAAATAGTGGCTTTTTTTGCAGGTAATAAAAGAACAAATTATTGACAATAAAAGACAACTGGAAGTGTCAAGGTTTGTGCAAAGTCATTCTTTGCTTGTTATGTATATAATTTAGAAGACAGATCACTTGTCAGTTATATTGTTACTTTTCGCACTTTTTATGAGAGAATTGCTATAGAACCCTGACGCTCAAGTTCTCTAAAATTTAAGACTTTTGATTTTGATTTTTATCAATCAGAGCTCTCTTAGAAATGGTTGGAGAGTAGCTTCAATCTCAGAAATTTGGGTAAGAACTTTATCAGGTTTTGGTACTGGAAAGCATTCAGCTTGTGTTTTAGCGTCTTATTATGCAGCTAAGCTATTTTGGTATTACAGTTTCTTCTCATTCTATCTTTAAATTTAAATTAAATCAGCAATGTTTCCATAGATGTACTCTCTTTTTTTTTATAAGAACCAGATAATTTTTGCCGAGGCTCGATGTTCTTAATTTTTTCATAATTTGAGGCTCGAATGTTCTTAAAAGTGTTCTTATTTTATTTTTGCAGTGATATTAGACCAGAACTCAAACATTATTTATACATGTACTCAGCTACTTTACTACGGCATAAAACGTTGTCTTATGAATGACTTTTGTTTAGGAATTGCATGGTTTTGTTTTGTTGAAATGAAAAAATTCAAAAATGACTTTTTGTTTCTTTTTTAATTTCTTATCCGAGGGTGAGTATGTTCTAAACTTTTTCTTATTTTTTTGAGAAATCGAGCCTCAGTGTTCTTATAAAGTGTGTTCTTATAAAAAAAAGTGTATGAGAGCACGATGGCTGGAGTTGATTTTATTGATTTCGCACTGCTGTACTTTCTATTTGTTCGCTAAACTATTTGCTTATCTTGACCTGGGACGTATCTCATTAAAACAGGTACCTATATATTTTGTTCCAACCATGCGATGCAAGGCCACATCCGTTAGATATTCATGTACACTGTTTTTGGAAGACTTAATAGATAAAAAATTTCGAATTTCTTAACCGAGAGTTGTTTCGGTTTTTTCGGTAACTGCTTTTTCAACTGAAAAATCTCATGCTAGCTTATCTTATTTCCTCAACAATACATATTCATCAATATTTGAATTAGCTAAAAAACCTGAGCAAACATATGGGAATGCAAGCAAGACATTTATTATCTATCTTTTATTGCAGGGGATCATTAATTTGCACAAGCTGTTGTTAAAAAATCATCTACCAACGAATAAAAACATCTTCCTTGATCATATTACTCGTTTTGAGAACATGTAAGTCTTCAGCAAATGTTATAACTACACATTAACTTACCATAATAAAAAAAAAGGAAATGATTTCTCATATGATTGCAAGTAACAAGACTGCTTCAAGTCTATCAAACCACCAGTTTGTGTCATTTTCATTCTCGTTTAATTTGCATTGAAAAGCAATCGATATTTGTTTGAATCGCATCCAATTATATCAGCTGGGCGGGGCATTCAGCATTTCCACCACAAAGTAAGCTTCAAATTTATCACATATATTCAAATATCCATCAAAGCAAGATGGATTGATGCATAAAATGATTATTTTTCCTTGATGAAATATGCATTATTAATATGCACGTATGTAATGCATTGTTGTGCATATTAGTAAACAACAGCAGTGCCTGTCTGTCATCTCACTATGTGTGGAATTAGAACCTGTTTTATTTGCACATATTTTCATTGATCAGACCTTTTATTGATCAATTTTGTGCAATACTTTCACGGCATAGTCTATTAACCGGACCTTGAGACTATGGACCCCGGACCCCGGACCATACCATGTGACCGGACCATAGGACCGGACCATAGGACCAGACCATAAGACCAGACCATAGTTTCGGACCAGAGGGAATCCCCACATTTATGAAGTAATTTAAATTAATTGTTACGGCTTCGGTTATGTCTTCGGTGATATTTCCGGGCATCACGATATTTACATTCGTAACTTCTTGATAAATTGTCAACTTGGTTCCTGTCTACTAAGGCTCTACTCTTTCTCTGTTCACCAATATTTCTCTCATGAGATTCGAACAAGCAAATAGTACGCACACATACAATACACAAAATGACACAATCATATTTATTCCTTCATTTCTGTCACGAAACCAAGAGCTTCTTTGAAGCATACAATAACGACTGTCGACAAACGACAAACAACGACAGCAGTATCTCCAACACTGCACAAACGGCGGCCCAACAACAATAAATCCAAAACAGGGTTGCCAGATTGTCTCGGACCGAGCAGGCCAAACCAGCTTCAAAAAGAGGCCAAAATGGTCAAAAATAGGCCAAACTAAATTGACGTCATAAAATGTCGCTGTGCGCATGCGTAGATGTACATTTAGGGAAGATTGTGAATCTTAAGAACCGAAAATAACTGAACTATTATCAACGATAAACAAGGAAAAATTTGAAAGTTAAGAATTTCAAGATATTCCAGAAAACAGGCCAAAAAAGGCCAAATTTTAGTGTCAGGCCAAATGTTATTTTTTCAGGCAAATCAACATGAAAAGAGGCCAAAATCGAGCAATTTGGCCTTAAAAAGGCCAATATGGCAACCCTGATCCAAAAGACTACGGCAAGGCAACAAGATCTTTCTCAAGCATCCTCATCCCCAACGTTAGGTTTCTTCCCCTCGATCACAACGAGTTACTTGTAGAAATATATTTTTGAAACTCGATTTTGCTACCAAAGGTTTCTTGAGTGTTAAATTTGTTAAATGCTAAAAGTTTTGTTAAATTTGATTCTGCCACACGAAACGTTTATTGTTGTTGAAATTATTATGTTTATTATTATTATGTTTATTATTATGTTTATTGTTGTTGAAATAAATAATAAATAAGTATATCTCTGGATATGTGTCCTGCTGATACACGTTACATTACAAAAACTACTTAAAATCTGGCACGTTTCCGTATACAAAAATTTCATAAACACTCAAGAAACCTTTGGTAGCAAAATCGAGTTTCAAAAATATATTTCTACAAGTAACTCGTTGTGATCGAGGGGAAGAAACCTAACGTTGGGGATGAGGATGCTTGAGAAAGATCTTGTTGCCTTGCCGTAGTCTTTTGGATTTATTGTTGTTGGGCCGCCGTTTGTGCAGTGTTGGAGATACTGCTGTCGTTGTTTGTCGTTTGTCGACAGTCGTTATTAGAGAGGTTTAGATCCAATTCGAGTACGAGTGCGAGTTCATGCACCCCCCGCGTGGATTCGTGGTCGTCGTCGAACTCGCACCAAACGCAGAGGGTGTTTAGATAGACTCACTGCATTGCGTCCCTGTGATACGTTCGTTGGACAACTCCGTACAGGGACTTATTTACTAACAGTTAAAAAAGTGGGCTGCTCCGCCAAGAAGTTGGCGGAGCCAATCAAATTGCAGGGATTTGATAACCGGCATTCTGATTGGTCAATATTGCAAATTTTTATTTTGTTCTGAATTCTGGATTTTCCACAGTTTCATCACTGAGAATTAAAAGCCGGGAATTTTCGAAATAATGAAACAAAGCGACCGCTACAATTTTGTAACTTTGAATATTTATGTTACAAAAAGTTGAATAAAAAGGGGCTGTGTAATAAATAAACAACGTAAGTGAACGTAATCACGTAAAATCAAATTGCAATTTTGATAAAAGTTCTACCAAATTACATGATCTAAAGCTATGCCACAAGTGAATACAAAGTATAATACAACTTTACTGGAAGGACTTTGCGAAAAATCGTTTTTATTGTTTCTCTTCTTATTAAACTAAAGTCTTTGTTGTAAGTAGATAATAAATACTGTCCAAAATTTAACTAACTTGTCTCCACTTGGTCTTTGCTTCATTCATTTGAATGCAAATTCACCTAAAAAAATTCAAAAGCATTAATAAACAAAAATATCGAATTTTGTTGTTTTCACTCCTCTCGTTGACAACGAATTTGAAGGCAAAAAAGCTGTGGCTGACATTTTTAAAACTTAATTGTAATTTTACTCATTGAAACTTACAGTTTTCTAATTTATCTTTGATTGTAGAACAATTTGTGCAAAATATTGAGCTCGACATGACATTATTGTTTTCGCAATTGGCCTATTTTTAGTGTGATTTTGAGTAGGTACCTAAATTACTGCATGCACAAAGTAAGACAATAAACTTACCAAGAATAATATGAATGCGCCTCTGTGGATTTAAATAACCATTATGTGTTCATGTTTTTAACCAATGACTTGCTGCAAAGAGTAGTACAACAATAAAACAAAAACAGCGCGCCGCTCTGCCCGGTCGGCGACAAATTTCTTTGTTAAGGCCTGGTTACACTGTAGATAATGAATTAGATATTCCCAATTTAGAAACGCCAAAAACGGAAACGATTATCTTATAGTGTATACGCGCCATTTAGATAATAATTTAGATAATACAGTTAAAGCATCATGACTCAACTATAACCAGCGAGAAAAGTGACAAACCATGAGGTATTTACGTAAAAGAACATTGAAAACATCTTATCATACATTTCATACATTTCTCCAGTCACTTTTTGTGGATGTGGGGTGTGCCATTCCTCAAGTTGTACAGCATTTTTGCCCAATGCAAAAATATGCGCGAGGATGGAAATTTTATGTTATAATAAAGTAAATTCATGTCAAAAGAATTATCAGCTTCCATTTTCAATGACCTAGTTTGTGAATTTACTCTGTGCGTCAATTTTATTGTTCAGAATCAATTATAAACTGTTTATAATGCTTTTCGCTTCCAAAATTGCCAAGGAATACAACGCGAGACAGTCGGTGTTTGTTTGTCTCGCGATTTGACACATCATGCTGGGAAAATCTTGATGAATAAAATCAAAAAGTTTTGATTTTATTCATCAAGATTTCACAGCACGATTTGACAGTTTGCTTCTTGCCGCTAATTGGAATTTAGATATCTTGCGTTATGTTACACACGAAGATATCTATCAGACAGGTTATTTGTGGTATGTCTGGGGGAATATCTAATTTATTATCTACAGTGTAACCAGGCCTTTACGGTTAAGGTATTTTACAGACCAGAATTTTTCGGAACGAAGCTTCCAAATTTGCCCACTTTTTTTACTGTTAGAAAACGAGTCTCGATGTGCTTGCACTCAATCGAGACTCGTGCAACAAGTCTAGTGTTTAGATAGACTCATTACATTACGTCCCTGTGCCTCGCTGCAACTCGCTCAACACAAGGGACTTATGGACTTACTGTTCAAAAACTGGAAAAAATGTGCCGCCTCGCTCTGATGTAATGCTACAAGATTAAAACTTGGAATTTGGAAAATTGCCGGGGATGCGAAAATGTCAATGTTTTGCTTTGTTGCCGCTTCCGAATAAGTTTTCATATTCTTTGAAAATAAACATGTAAATGGTTGCATGTCGATGGTTTTTTATTTGGAAGTATAGAAACAGGTAAGTTTAATTTTTCGTTTTTAGTTCTTGTTGGAATTTGCAAATTACCAGCGGTTGCGGTTGTTTGATTTGATTTCAAGTTTGATAAAAATGTTTAGGCCTTTGACGAGCCGGCCAATTATTTTTGGGTTATTTTATGAACAATGACAAGTAATTATTTTCATTGTTACATTCACAGATTAAGTCCCAGATTCATGGTCAGCTGAAGGACGAAGAATAGTATTTAACATTAGATTAACAAACTTTAATGAACATTAATTTCTAACTTTACTTTTTGTTATTGAATTGGAAGAAGAAACTTTGATAGGTATATTCAAAATTTGATTTGAATTAATGAGAGAAATTATTTTGAATTTGACATGCATGTAACTAAGGTATCTAATACCATTGCTCTTATTATTATTAGGAGAAAATATCATATGTAATAATACACGCTTCCTTTAGTGGTAGTGAATCCTCCACGTAGGTTATCAAATTCTGTGTTGTTTTTCATCATCATGAATACAACAAGTCCTAATGAAATGCGATTATCAAACGAAAAGAAGTTTTTACATTAACTTGTACGCGACCAAAAATACAAAAACATACAATTGATGAAGACATTTTGTCAAAATTTTTCGGAAATGCACAAACATTTATTGAGTTTACATTCTTTTTAACTTTTCTCACAGCTTCGGCATTTTCCCGCCATTTGCTGTTAAATTAAAAATTGACGCCACGCCACTTCTTATAGTCCAGATTGGTCCGTAAAATATCACGTTAAACCTCATTTTTCTTGGCCTAAATTGTAGTTGAACGTGATTGGTCAAAAAGAACAATAGCCATTGTTTAAAAGCCAAATACTGCAATCTGATTGGGGCGACAAAAATTTGTCGCCAGAGGAGATTTTTTCCACTTTTTGACTTGAAAGTCCATAAGTCCCTCAAACGAGCGAGTAAAAACGAGCGAGGCACAGGGACGCAATGTAGTGAGTCTAGTGTTTAGATACAAAAACACGAAAGATAGACGATTCAAAATGGCGGATGAAATGTTGGCTGCGTGTTATTTGTATCAAGAGGATTTGGTCGATGAAGATGAGTTGTTACTGCTGGCAGGCGAATTAGAAGAAACTGCCCCGGTATTCCAATATTGGAAGTATGATCAATTTGAGTTGAGCAAAATGAACGAAGATGAATGCAAGAGCGAGTTTCGTTTCAAGAAGGAGGACATAGAGCGACTTCTGCTCGCCTTTCGTTTCCCGAATAAGTTTGTGTGCTCCAATGGAACAACAGCTTCAGGTGTTGAAGGTCTGTGTATGCTTCTCAGAAGGTTTGCATATCCCTGCCGTTACAGTGACCTCATTCCACGCTTTGGCAGGTCAAAACCAGAAATTTGTCTCATTGTAAACAAAGCTATGAGAGATTTCTGTGAAAGGTTCAGACATAAGTTGACAAGCTTTCAGCAGCCTTGGCTGCAGCCTGATATGCTTAAAAAATATGCTGATGCAGTACATGCCAAAAGTCATGCTTTGGAACATTGCTGGGGTTTCATTGATGGGACCGTGAGACCAATCTGCAGACCAGATGAGCACCAAAAAGTGGTTTACAATGGGCACAAACGTGTACATGCCTTAAAATATCAGTCTGTGGTTGCTGCAAATGGCTTAATTGCTAATCTATATGGCCCTGTTGGTATGTTACCTCCAATGACTTTGGCCGAAAAATATTCCTTCCTTTCTTCTTAAAAACCTTACTTGGCAAAAATCTTCCAAAGCAAGAATCTTGACAAAAATCTAAGTCTTCCTTCTTTGGTTAAAAATCTTGCTTCCTTCTTTGAAATGCTGGACTAGAGGCAAAATATTTTTCATTCAATGTACTTTAATAATAAACAAAACTAAATTCCATGGAAATTGGAATTTCACTGAAACAAAAACAATTTGCAAACAGACCAAGTGCTTTAGGCTCATCATTTTTTTCCTAGTCGTTTACTGTCGCTCATTCTTTTCTTTGCACCTTAACAGAAGGAAGAAGCCATGATGCTGGCATCCTTCGTCGTTCAGGACTGTTGCAGCAACTCCAAGAACATTGCAATACCCCTGATGGACAGCCACTATGTATCTATGGAGATCCTGCATACCCAATCAGACCACACCTGCAGGCCCCCTACAAGCACAACAATCTTTCAGATGCTGAGAAAGATTTCAACAAAGCAATGAGCAGTGTCAGAGTTTCCGTTGAATGGGTTTTCGGAGAAATTTTGCAATACTTTGCTTTTGTTGATTTCAAAAAAAATCAGAAGATTGCTTTGTCAGAAGTTGGCACCATGTATACAACCTGTGCACTTCTTCGTAATGCAATGACTTGTCTCTATGGTTCATCTACAAGTTCATTCTTTGAGTTAGACCCTCCTAGATTGGAGGAATATTTTGCTATCTGATGTTGTTCGGTATCACAGCAGTTGACAATATAACAGAATATTCTGATGTGTTCTTATCTACATGTTCATTTTGCTCATATCTGAAGCTAACATTCATTTTATTCTACATGTTTATCATCATTTATCTTTTGCTGTTTTCAAAACTTCCAACAGTTGTCCCAAAATCACTGTGTTCTGTTGTTGCATCTGCATCATGAATTGCTGCTGTTGCATCTGCATATTTGCCATAAATTCCTGCTGCTGCTGAAACATGTTTTGTTGATGCTGTCTTGCCCGCTGCCTTTCCTGCAGCTCTTCCTCTCTCAACTTCGCTTCTGTCTGAGCTTGCTCACGCTTGATTTTCATACCCTCCTGTATCATGGCAAATGCCTCACTTGACTTTCTCTTTCTTTTTGGCGTCTCGTCCCCCTCTTCATTCTGTTTTCTCCGTTTTGTTTCGCTTAGGCTTTCGGTTGCCTTTTTTCTCATGTCAAGGGCCTTTTCTTTTTCGTTATTTTCCTTTTCTCTGTCTTTGTCACTGGCCTCCTCCCAAACAAGCTTTGCATCTTCTATTCTGTCATTGATATCAGACAGCCCACGATAAAGTTCGTCAAAATCTGCCCCTTGGATGCCTGAAGCTCTTTCTTCTTCTTTCTCAATTTTCTTAAATTTTTCCATAAGTTTTGAGAACCTGTCACGAACGGCCCTCACTGCGACACGGAAGGCAGGGTTGGTCAATTTGTTGAGGTTTTCAACAATTAACTTCCATGCCTGTCCGCGCTCTTTCGACTGCGGTTTATGCATGTAGGGTTCAACAAGGAGTAGCTCTTTGACGAAGCAAAGATCATGTTCAGCCTTCCAGATAAAAAGCTCTCTTTGTTGGACACCAGACATTTTTGTTCAGCCTTCTCGCAAGTTAATCAAAACAATCAAAATTCGAACTGCAAAATTTGTTTCAAAAGTCGTACTCTGAACTGCAAGATTTGTTTCAAAAGTCGTACTGAACGGCGCAATCTAGTGCGAGTTCCATTTGGGATTCCCGCGATAATGCGTAGATGAGCTGCGCAGTTGTCAACCTCGTACTCGCACTCGCACTCGAATTGGATCTAAACCTCTCTATTGTCGACAGTCGTCAAAACTTTTAGCATTTAACAAATTTAACACTCAAGAAACCTTTGGTAGCAAAATCGAGTTTCAAAAATATATTTCTACAAGTAACTCGTTGTGATCGAGGGGAAGAAACCTAACGTTGGGGATGAGGATGCTTGAGAAAGATCTTGTTGCCTTGCCGTAGTCTTTTGGATTTATTGTTGTTGGGCCGCCGTTTGTGCAGTGTTGGAGATACTGCTGTCGTTGTTTGTCGTTTGTCGACAGTCGTTATTGTATGCTTTAAAGAAGCTCTTGGTTTCGTGACAGAAATGAAGGAATAAATATGATTGTGTCATTTTGTGTATTGTATGTGTGCGTACTATTTGCTTGTTCGAATCTCATGAGAGAAATATTGGTGAACAGAGAAAGAGTAGAGCCTTAGTAGACAGGAACCAAGTTGACAATTTATCAAGAAGTCACGAATGTAAATATCGTGATGCCCGGAAATATCACCGAAGACATAACCGAAGCCGTAACAATTAATTTAAATTACTTCATAAATGTGGGGATTCCCTCTGGTCCGAAACTATGGTCTGGTCTTATGGTCTGGTCCTATGGTCCGGTCCTATGGTCCGGTCACATGGTATGGTCCGGGGTCCGGGGTCCATAGTCTCAAGGTCCGGTTAATAGACTATGCCATACTTTCACGCCATCGTCGTTATTCAGGGGATAACTTTTTGTAACGAACACTTATTATGGAGCAAAAGTATTGCACCACGGAATTCAAAGTGGCTCCTAGAAGTAGCCCAATAAGGTATATATATATACCTTAAAACAAATATATACATATACCTCTTTATACCTCATTGAGGTAGCCCAAGGCCTGAGCAAAAAAATGAGTTTCAATGACAAATTTCTTGACAGAATTATATTGAAAATGTTTTAATTAAAGCAGACTTTAGACTAAATCATATTGTTTTATGATGAGGAATAAAGGAGAACTGGAAAGAAGTACGTTGAAATATTTTCATATTATTTATGATCGTATTTGTACATATTGGCCAATAATTGTCTGTAAAGCACCTTTGCATATGCATTTTTCTGGTTTCATTTCAGAATCAGAAAGCATCAAATTATTATTTGCCAAAACTTCCAAGGATCGCCAGGATCGCTAATTGCTCTTTTCTTGATACCATCAATGTCTAGTTTCGGTGCTTTAAATGTTAATGCAATCACTCCGTGCATTGTACGCATAACCATTAACAGACCACAAACCCCAACGTATGGAACGCCAACGCTGCCTTATGTGTTAATACAATACAATTTGACAATTAGGTGTTCTTAATATTTGAAATGAGGAGTCAGCATTCAATGCTGCTTTTTGCCTTTTCGTTGTGCCAAGTGGGTGCGGCGTTATTCTTTTTCATCACTTCTTGTGTTCCTTTATTTCAGTTTGAAATTCGATTTGGTATTTTCATCTTTCAGTCACGTCATTCCACTATATTCATTATGTGATCTCATTATGCGACTATGCGTTTTCATTATCATATGTTTTCAATTGTTTTCATCATTCGATAGCGTGATTTAATCATCATCTGTTTAATCATTTCATTTTCTTATTCAACTATTCAATCCTCCGGTTCCGTTGTTTATGCGTTTTCATCATTCGATCATCCCATTTTTCATCAATAAGTTATTCGTCGTTTTTTATAATGCATAACATATGCAATTCAATTACAATAACAGAAACAATCAAACAAAGAAAAGGAATAACAGGAATAAAACAAGGTCAAAATAAAAGAGAAAGACCTAGAAAGTTTGGTTTTCAATGTTGCTTGACTGTTCACTGACAAAGGAATCGTTTCTGATTGAGGACGTCAGCAATTTGTCTTTAAATACACTTCTACGTCCACGAATGCATAAAATAATATTGGCTTTGACAAAAGCAAAGCTAATTTTACGCCACATCCAAACCTTGATGAGGCTGTAGTTTCGTTTCCTTTTCCATTTCATCAATATGCGTTTTCATCATTCCATTGTGCGCCTCGCCCTCGTTTTGAGAACAAAGTTTAGGCGGGAAAGTTTTTTGCGGGAAAGATTCGGAAAAAGGGAAGCAACAACATGGAAGCATAAACGAAAGGTGTTTTGGGGAAGGTAAATCTTTTCTATCTTGAAGATAACTTTAGGCGTGAGAAGATCACACCTGATATTGTTATAGCAATTTATTTTTTGATAGCAGGACCTGCAAACATAATCTTTCGAAACCCGTACTTTTTTAACCATTTGAATTCACTTCTGCATCTGCAACTCGATAAATCTGAAAGAAGCTATCCTTGGCGAGCATAAAATTCAACAATTTATGCAATATATTTGCTGATTAAATTTCGATGTGTTTATTTTCGTTGCTTCAAAAAGAATTTTTCCAGTCAAACTCATTGTAAAATTATAAAATTCTCAAATTTTCCGCTGTAATCAGTGCAACACGTGCTCGTTCCTCAGATTGACACTGACTGATTGCAAGTTGGTTTTTATTCCACATCAAATATCTCGTCAACCAGGCCTGCAAAGCAGACCGGCATCCCTACAAATCCATTGTCCTGGATTTTTTAATGGGCCGTGTCATGAAACCGAGACAAGGCATTTTTGTCCGGTTTTTGAAATAGCAATGTCATAAGTCCCTGTTACACTCTTTTCTTTTTATAAGAATAAACTTTATAAGAATAATGAGGCTCAAAATTCGTGAAATTTAAGAAAATTTTAAGAATATTGTCAGGCTCAGGATCTTGTGGAACTATTATTTTTAGCAGGCGTTTTTTATTTTTGAATTCTTGTGCTTTGCACGGGCAATGGTTTTTAATATACTCATCCAAATTTCGATGAAAGTGTCGAAAAAATCTGTGCTACAGGAAATAAGGACTTTTCTGTTAGCCATATAATAGCTATGCGTTTTTGGCATTGATGATAATAATAGCAGTGTATTTCCATATCTGTATTTTCTGCCGCGCTAAGAATAATTTCAGAATATTCAGAGGCTCAAAATAGAAAAAAATTAAGAATATTGAGGCTCAGCAAAAAATTAAGTATTCTTATAAAAAGAAAAGAGTGTAGTGAGCGAGATTCGAGCGCCACTGCAAAGTATGGTATAGTTTGTAAATAGTAATAATATTGTAAAACAAGCCATGAACGTTCAGTGTAATGAAGATAACATACAATTTTAAAGATTTGAATATTTCTTTGAGGCTTTTAATTGAATGTATCAATGTACTTTGACTTCGAAATGTGATAGTTCTAACTGTGGTCGTATTGTCCGTCAATGTGTTACAGGGTGGCTGGGTGAACTTAGCTATTGTACAATGAGTTGTATTTTCTCATGTCCGCGAATTCTAGATTGCGCGAAATGCAAAATAACTACAATATCAAACAACAAGATAGCGTAATAATCTACACTAATAATTTATTAGCCCGTGCATCTTGCGCCAAACGTTTTGTCTTTTTTACTTGCAGACAGGTGGAGTATAGCAGAACAGATTGACTGTGCTATAGAACAGTGGCATTCAAGAAACTGGTAACAATGGGCTGCTCAGCATCCATGCACGATAAAAAAACAAAGAAAGACACTAGTAAGAATGGCCCTGCAGTTAAGAAGACTATTTTCCCACTGTCCATGTACCAAATGTCTCTGCTTAAATACTCATGGGAAGAAATCAAAAAAATTGCTCCTGTTTTTGGATCACGTGTCTTTTACAGGTAAGTTTTGATGCATACGTCAGCAAAACATAACAGAGCCAAGATGCTTTGACTAAAATTTGTTTGATAGTGGCCTACTTTGAGGTGTTGTTTCTCATTGATTGGTAGCAGTATTTGTCATGAAAGTAGCATTTTCCTATTCAGCAAGAGTTGTCGAATTCATCGTGGCAAGTAGGTAGAATGGTGAGATATTATCTCAAATTTCCACATGATTAGAAAGTCAAGTTTATAATCGTCATATCCAGGTTCGGCTGTAATGAGAAGATTATCTTATTCTTCCCAGCCAGAGCTTGGTGTCTGTAATATCTTTGATGGTTGTAGCGAGAGGGAGTCAGTACGCAAGTAAATATGTCTCGAAGCGTTCTAGCCATGCTGTCCACCGAGCTCCTGTATTCGTCGGATCTGCTTTTGCCTCAAATATTGGCATAGGAACTATGTTGTTTCCTGAAGCCATGTTTTCTTATATTTTTTTATCTTTATTTTATCCTTTTTCTCGTCGCCATTTGTAGTATATTCGAGAGGGCATAGTATAAAAACCATACCCCAGGACCCAGGACCCAGGACCCAGGACCACAAGTATGACCTTTACGTATGGAAAATCAAAAATGACCCTTGACTGTTGAGTGGTCATCCCCGCTAATGATTGACATCGGATCACGTTTCGAGAGATGATTTCATGGATTTCATTGCTTGATTCGCCACAAAAGTTTCCGGTCGCAAATATAACTTGGCAAGTACTTTTTGTTTATGAGTTTATGAAAACACTGAGACTCGATTTCAAATGAAGAACAATAGAGAAAACAATAGTTTATTGCTAAGAACAATAGCAAAAATAAAAACATCTGAGCCTCGACCAAATTTTCCGAATTTTTGGCGCAATAGGCGTTCCTAAATGTTTCACCTTCCCCGCATATCCCGTCCCTGGGCTTATTTTTTACTCTGCTTATAATTTTTCTGATCTCTGTTTTCCAACTCTCCGCTTATTCCACCCCTCCCTTCGTCTATCAGGCACCAATAAGTAGTAGCTAGATCTGTCATTTAATACAAACTTCCTTCTTAATTTTATGCTGTGTCAGTTGTTTGCAAAGCAATGCTGTCCTTTTTAAAATGTTTTTAAAATGTGCATTTGATCTCACTAGATTTTGTCAGATTGGTCAGATAAAACAAAAGTACTTGCCAAGTTTTATTTACGACCGGAAACCTTGTGGTGAATCCGATGTCAATCATTAGCGGGGATGACCACTCTATAGTCAAGGGTCATTTTTGATTTTCCATACTTAAGGGTCATACTTGTGGTCCTGGGTCCTGGGTCCTGGGGTATGGTTTTTATACTATGCCATTCGAGAGTCGAGAGAAGACACGTGTTGTCGCTTTTGAATCGTCACTTGATCCACTCCTTTAATCGTTACATGAAGTAATACAAATCATTATTCATCATAATCATAATCTGCAATCACTACAGTGTCAAAAGTAACGGGAATCCACCCTTATAATAAACGAATTCACTTCTCCGGAGATTATACTCACTTTTGATACAAGAAAGTAAATTCCCGATGTTTATTTTTGATTTGCGAATCAACCTCGGGAATTTATTTTCTATGTATGTTTTACTACCAGAAGGTTATTTAAATCTTATTTGTTTTATTAAAAAATGACAAGGTTTTTAAATAGCGCCGCCCCCGAATAAGCGTCGCATCATAAGTACTGGAAATTAAAAGAGCGCCGCGGCGCTCACTCGAGTAAATACAGGAGGTAAGTTACCCGTCCAACATGGCAGTACACAACCTCACACAACCCATATACGTTATTTACGATTTAGCTGAGATTCTGATATTAGCAAATAAAATTAAAAAATTGCTTTTGAGCCATTCTAAATTTGCCTTATTGGATATAATTTCATGTATGGTGACGTATATCACTACATAACAAACCTAACTCAGTAAATAATGCGACTCTCTGTAGGTTGCTGAAAGAACACCCAGAAATGCAACCATTGTTCCCCGAATTCAGTTATCTTCACAATGTGGAGGAGCTAAAGCATTTGGACCGTCTGACGGGGCATCCAAAAAAGCTAGTTGTAACAATAGACGATGCAATCGCAGCATTAGATGATGCTGATGTATTCATACAATATCTCAACGAACTTGGAGAAAAGCACGCCGCAAACAGTTTGAAACCCGAGTATCTCAATGTAAGTTGTCTTCAATTATTGTTATTTCCCTTTTACCAATTTCTACGCCCTACGATACTGTTAATCAAGGATGTAAGATAATCTTATATACTGTTTCTATGCTGCTATTGCAGTCATTACCTGAGCTGCTGAAGACATTGCGTATTGTATTGCAAATTCATGAGTACTACACTCGTGCGGGGGTATTGTGTTGTCTCTAGAGAAGCTTATACCATGTAACTGGTAGGTTGCACGGAAAGGTTCAAACAATACAAATCCGCATATCATGCCATAGGAACATTTCATTGTCCATGCCCCTCTTTAATCTGATGCCTCCTTGTATGGGCAGGGAATCGAATCTCAATTACTATGAAATAAAATTTAAAGTTAGATTGAAGTTCAGATTGCAGAAGAAAATTCTCTGGCTAGTCAAGTTTGCTGGAGCAGTTTATGTTTCACTCACCTCACCTCATTTAACCTGAACAAATCTTACCTCATCAACCGACAGGGCCGGTTCCATGGGGAGTGTGGGGGTGTGAAACCCCCACAAGAATTGAGTTTTAGCGATTTACTCGGTAAAGCTATGTCACGAAAGTTTACATATATGGTTTTGTGGTATGGTTTTTTTTAAATTACTCGGTACATAAAAGCTTACACCCCACGAAGAAAATTTCCTGGAACCGGCCCTGTCCACCGAGCTCTAATATCTCCACATTTTTGCTCTTTTCAGGCACTTGGGCTTGCCTTTCTAGATTCTGTTCGAGATATGCTGGGCGAAAGTGAATACAGTGAAGATGTGAAAAAAGCATGGTCTGACTTTTACAATTTTATTTGCAAATTAATGAAACAGGGCCTTCTGAAAAGACTTGCGGAGGAAGACGCAATCCACTAAGTGTTTAAAAATATTTCACTTCACTTGGATTCATTATCAATAATTACACTATTTTGATAGATATTTATTGAATGTGTATATTTTCGTTGATGTGCTAGTGTATTCATATTATCTGCAGTAGAGTACATGTTAAACCGCAACTATATCTATATATGTGTGTATAACTGTAATGAATAACTGTAACTATATGTTTACATCGGTCTATCAATTTAGGGCGATTATTAGAGGGGGGCGCCTATTAGAGGGGGCGGTTATTTCATAGTCCTAAAATTTTAAAATCGAGCATCTTCAAAAACAAAACAATAATCTTATATTAACAATAATAGTATATAACAATAATCAATAATAACAAAGTTCCGAATATTATTTATTGACATACGTTAAAAAAATGCTATGTTAGCATTTTTTTTAGAAGAAATGAAGAAGCGACAGCATGGTAAAGCCGCACACATGGACATTGAAATGACAAACATTAAAAATGGATATTTCCTTTAAGATATAATGACTAACTTTGGCCTTAAACTACTTGCTTATGTTGCCGTTGATAAAAGAAAGGAATTGATGTCTATTCACATGTTTCTACGCTATTATTTGAACCAAACAGAGAAAATGTAAGAATTCTATTAACCGCCCTGGGCGGTTAATAGAGGGGGGCGCTTATTTCACACTTTTTGATTTTAGGATGGGCGCTTATTGGAGGGGGCGGTTAATAGAGGGTGGGCGCTTAATAGAGGAAATACGGTAAATCAATCAAATCAATCAATTCAAATGTATTTCAATTTACTCTGATGATGATCGCTGGAATTTGCGATTGAATATATAGTTTTAATTTTGATTTATCTAGTTTAAATGAAACATGTGGAAGCTTCTCGTATTACTTTTCGCAATTTTGAAGGTCTTTTGGCAATAAGAAATGTTAAGGGACTCGAATCCATAGGCTCCTTAGATTACCCATTGATAATGGCCTGTTTTTAGTGAGTTTTATTTTAACAACTTTTTGATCAACTCATTCCATTGATCCACTAGGGGCGCGGGCTTTTACCTTGTTGCGGCATGTGACAGAATGGAACGAAAAAGAGCATGGGTACCACTTTCCTGAACATTCACTTCACTAGAAACTGGAAGCAGGGCAAGGTTGGACGACTAGCAACTTTCCAAACTTCTCTATGAGCCTGACATTACCAGAGAAGAATAAGGGAAGTAGAATAAAAAATCATCCATATTATGGTTATCACAATAATGTCATATCTTCAAGAGTAAGATACAGTCTGTTTGGTTTGTATCTAATTTCAATATTGCAGTTCTCAAACAAGAAATTACCAACACAGATCAGGTGCCTGCAAGTGATCCGTTTGCCTAGGCCACTCTGTTACTTGTGGAGTTTGGGTAGGATCACATAACAATTGTGAGGACACGGGCACATTTCATGACATGATCTCTTGGTATTAGCAGTATCGAAGCTTAAATAAACATGGCAACAGCTTGGGGAAATGATGATTTAGCGTCGTTTTTCACAACAAAGCATTCATGGAGGGGGAAGTAAGTTTCTTATGTTGCAATGACTATATAGGTAACCAGATACAATATACGACACGCACGTGTTATCTATCCATAACAGTCAATTAAGTTTTATTTTGCTTTACTTTTTATCGGTAACACAGGTCTTGAACTTTAGGTCACTTCAGCAATTGTCATTACCAATTGCTCTGATTCTATTTATTTTGCATTGCAGATGAGTATATGCTTTAATGAGCTATTAACCATTTTTTGTGTAGGTACAAGAGAATTTTTTCAGTTGGATCAAAAGCAATTACCACATATAACCCTGCTAATTTAGAAGTAACCAACCAGGTACATCCAACTATTGAATTGCTGTCTGCAATACTTGGTTGCAGTTTGCAGCTGTTGTCCTGTTGAATATTGATGTTTATGGAATTAAGGCAGTGTAGCACATAACCTTGAAGTAAGCAATGTTGAAGTAATTTTCTTGTATTCTTTTAGTGGCCTTACAATGAATTTTTTGGCATTTGCCCAAGTGCAAAGTCAACCACTGAGTTTATCATCACTGTTAAAAAAGGTAAACAATGATTTATTTGAGAAAGAAAATGAGAAGAAGTGTGTCATTATTCATCTTTCTCTCAATTCTCAATTTAACTCAATTCTGACAGGCAAAGAAGGGAGGAAAACACAAACTATGACATTTTCACTTGATCAAAGAGCAGAACTTCTCACGGAAGCATTGGTAAATGAATGCTCTATACTTTTGCTTTATAAGGAAGTGTATTTTGTCTAGAGAAGAGAAGAATTTTGATTTAAAAGAAGTTTAAATGAGCATTTTATGCCCTTTATTTAAAAACAGGAACCAAATCTTGTTCTGTATTTATTGTACTATAAGTTATTATATTTAATTATTCTTTTTATAGAGAATGAGAACAAATTTTGCTGAATGGAAATCACAAAAGGAGCTGGTATGTTATTTACAAATATCATGCATAAGTAGAAAGTGACCATTTTGACATCTCTTAGATGACATCCTACTATTTATTAGTTGTCAATCCTTTCATTATGATTGCAGTGCAGTTAGAAACCTTGTTGATTCTAATAGCGTTATGTAACAGACACAACACTATATGTGATAATGAACCACATGACCATTAGTTTATGTTTGGTGTTTATAATGTTAGTACATTAGAACTTTACTTGAGCTCACTGAGTTTTGAGGTATCCCAACCAGCAGCACATGTGAGCAAATTAACAAGCAAGAATAGATGAGATGGAAGGACCTTTCATTTATTGAGTAATTAATGTGAAGCAGTCGATGTGTAGACACCGATTGATAAGCAAGGCATAGACTGTTTACTTTTTATTTATGTATTCTTGCTGATTAATAATGTTTCCATGTACAGAGATACAATGCATTTAAACATAATTGGAGTGACAATAGAGTATCAACAATATTGCAAGTGACAGCATGCTCCTTGAATCAGATTAACCCAGCTAATAATAAAGTATTGTGTTCTTACGATTACAAAGACATGGAAGGTGTTACAATGGTAAGTGAAAGAATCAAAATGGCAAATCAAATTCTATATTTACCCTGTCTGTGAAAGGGATTTTATTGAAGAGGGAGGGGGGTAGATTGATTAAAGAATTGCATCTTGATATGGTGGCAGAGCCTAGTTGTTAAGGTGCTGGCTTTGATCCTGCTTTTACTGCTTCAATCTATGTATGGTCGAAGCCACAAACTACTCAGCCAACACAGCTGGTCAATTCTTTAATTAAGGCTTTATACTAATGGGACCCACATTGATAACAGCTATCATAGCTGAAATGGCTATTCAGTATAAATACTCGCACTTACTGACTTACTTTCTTTTAGGATGTTTACACAGATAGAATAGATTTATTGGCAGTGTATCCAAATCAGCCATCTAGGGGCTGCTATTTTAATGCATCATCAAGTAAATAATAAATTGAAATCAAATGAAATGTGTTAGTAAGAATTCAACTCTTTTCTTAGGTATCAGATTATCCTGGAGGGTTTGCAGTTATTTATGGTGGATTTAGCCGATTGGTTGGTTTGCTATTCAATTAGATTATATCAGCTGATCAGTTAAACTTGCCTTTCTTAACTTGTTCTGTCTGGGGAACATTTTTTCACTAATGCTCTTCTCATTCACTGAAATATTTTCTTTTGCATACGATCGCTTAGTGTTGCTACAAATTACCTTTTAATTAACAGAATCACATTCCTTCATAAAAATCTTTTGGCTGTATGCTGATCTCATCAAATATAGCTTCTATTGTGTTAAATTGTTTATTCATAGCATCTTTTTGCTTGTGAACAAAACGAAGAACTTTTGAAAAAGATGACAGAAATGGCCAATTCATCTGTTGGAATTACTATCAGGTAGCTCTTGTTTTATTATTTTATTATTTATTGTTTCAGATTTATTGTGTTTGTTAAGATTCTAGTTAACAACGTTTTAAAAAGAGCATTATTATTTTCTAGAAAAAGAAAGGAGCCTATAACATTTACAAATTTCATGTTAAAAAGATTAGGAACTTACAGGTATCGTATATAATATGCCTTTTACCATGCATTATATTGTATAACCATTGTAGGTTTGGTTGGTTTAATTGTTTTGCCAAATATAGTGAAACCTTGATGAGGGGGAGCCCCCAACAAAATAACAAAATTGTTTGAATGAGTTCTAATTTGAAGTTGAAAACATTTTGTTTTAGTCAAGCTTTTGTCCTGATTATTGGTTTTGCATCACAGCAGCACTCATTTTCACAATTTTGACAGCTAGTTTTTTGTTTTAGTGACGATGAATCAGTGACTTCGTTAACTGAGTTCAAAGTTCAAAAAATCACTCATCGAAATCCAGTAAGTTTGAATATTTAGTAGAAATCGATGCGAATATACCTTCAAGCAATTATTAATTCGGAAGATGACAAGCATTTTCTAAATTTTGTTATCTCTTTCAGGATCCAGTACTGAGAATTTTCTCATTATCAGAAACTTGCATTGTTGAACGAGACCCTGCCACATACCACGTCGTTTCATTGCAACCCTTGTCATCGGTAAGATCTTGTTTTCTATCCTGTTTTATTGATACTACTGTTTTTCATAGCCACCTATTCTAGAGAATCAATATCTTTAATGGCTATGTCTACTGACGTTCGTCCATAACTTTGGTTCATTTTGTTGCACTGGTTAATTTCTAAAGACTGCGTTTGTTTCTGAATTTTTGCAGTTTATTGTCACTGCTTCTCACACAGCATTCGGTTAATTCTAAACGATATAGTATCTTTTTTTTTTAATTTCAGGTGTTTGCACTTATACGATCACCAGAAAATCCACAATTGTTTTCTATTGAATATGTTAATGGAATGTGCAAAAAATACCACTGTCCAGAAAGGTACATTTTTTAATTTCACTTTCTTTGTTTGATTTATTTGCTCGCTACACAAACAATATCCCTAGACATTTCACACATATAAACTAGCTCATGGTATTTTTCACTTGCCCGAAGATGAGAGAAGTATCTCTCGAAGTGTCGCACCCATAAACACTCCTGTCCATGATATGATAAACTTCTATTCTTATTATGACAATCACTGAACAGACGAGCGCAAATTTATTGCTTTGGTCAAATTTATTAATCACGTTATTTAAAGAGTGTTTGCTTAATTACTTGGCAAGTCAATGACAGCTTGCACGAAAAATATAGTTGGCCTCGTTTGAGAGTCAAAATGCAGCTTTTTTGCTTTAGAGATGCACTTTTAGCAAGTTTAATGGATGGCGTTAGAGCCAGTGGCAATCAAGATGTTCACGTGAAAATGCAACCAACAAAGCGAGGTAATTATATTTTTCTAAATTCACGCCAAATGTGTTTTTGCTTGAAATTCAAATTGGACTATCCTTGTTGGACATCAAATTTTATTACCTCACTTTAAAATCAAATGAAGTATTTAAATATTAATGAATATTATTGAATGCAGTTCAGTTTGATTCTGACCTAGATTGGTCGGTATATTTTTGTCTGTTAAAACATAAAATGTAAAATTGAACTATAATTGTGATCGAATAGGGAAATTAAATATTACATTTAGAAACTGCTTGATCAATTTTTTTGCCACGTTGAAACTTATGCAAAATGATTTTCATTAAATTTTTAATGGAAAAATTGATATACTCTGTTGCCTTATTGAAAGAATTATCTGATATTCTAGGGCAACGATTTGCTCCGCTGTACAAAACAGTTGATGAAGAAGTAGAAGCCAATCATCTGAAATTTCTTCAAGCACCTCCTGGTATGCAGTGTTAACATTATCGGGCGCCGAACGGGTCAAAATTGTCAACTCTCCATTTATAGCTTCCCAAGTCCATTTATAGCTTCCAAGTTCATTTAAAGGTTATATGTACACAAAGAGGCATTCTAAACTTTTTTCACCATCCTAAACCTTTTTTACCATCCTAAACTTTTTTCACCATTCTAAATTTTTTTCACCATTGTAAACTTTATCACCCAGAATCCTTCACTCAAATGCACATGCTTTCTCACAACCTCAAACATCCTTCTCTTCACTTCAACGCTTTTTCGCAAACATGGAGGCCGGAAACAATGATATAAATGATCTGATAAATCCGGCCATGGAGTGTATTTCAAGAGTTCGGGAGTATGCAACTGCAGCCCCAACCACATCAACTCAACCAGTTCAAGGCCTGACCATGCAACCAACCAACCAGATGCAAACACATGGCAAGACTCTTCCCCCGACGTTTGCAACAACGACATCGACAGTAGCCCCATCCTCATCATCATCAGGGACAAGGGTTTCTTGGCCAGCCAGACCTGCTACTGCCACAAGGCCCAACCCGGGGGCACCATTTAGGCCATCAACAAAACGTTGTTGCACGAGTCTCGATTGAGTGCAAGCACAACGGTTTTTTTGACTCATCCTCCTATTCCCACTCATTTTTGACTGTAAGGAAATAAGTCCCTTGTTTGGAGTTGTCCAACGAACGTATCACATGGACGCAATGCAGTGAGTCTACCATGCTGCCATGTGCTACATCGCTTGATCAAATGCGTTTAGTATTCAGTAAAAAAAGCTTAGAATGGTGGAACAAGCTTAGAATGGTGAAAAAAGTTTAGAATGGTGAAAAAGTTTAGAATGCCTCTTTGTGTACATATAATCTTTAAATGAATTTGGAAGCTATAAATGGAGTTGAAAAGCTATAAATGGAGAGTTAACAATTTTGACCCGTTCGGCGCCCCATATTAACATCGCATTAAATTGTCTATCTCTATATATTTCTATGCGTTATACTGACTTTACATAAAGCGAACGAGAAAAAGCTTTGTCTTTTGTAGTCACACAATATTATATCAGTTCTCGATAATTTTCTTACTTATTTTTCAATTAACTAGATAGTATACTTTTAATCACGCAGGGAAATTTTCCGACGCAATTTCAAGGTTCAACAGCAACGTAGCATACAGCGGTCTTCTTCATGCTGTTACCCAAGATGTAAGTTTTTCTTTGCCATTACAATTGTATTCTGTTGTCATTTTGTCAGAAGATAACTGTGTTATCAATTCTAATTATTTCTAATGCCAATGTAATACCAAAATATTTTTTCATGCATGCATGTGCTTCCTTTGTTTTCCAGGCTTTTTTTGCAGAAAATAAAGAGAAGTTGATCATTGAAGCCATCAAAGCTCTGTTGCTATGGGAATGTAAGTTTATTTGTTTCTGTCCGCTCTCTTTTACGTCTTTATCTCCGTCTAACTTTCGTAGATGTTAAATGCTGCTTGATTTAATTTTAGATGATGTTAATGGTATCCCTGCAGAGGAACTTGAGTCATTTTTTCATGCTTTACGACGTCTTGTTGCATCTAAAGCTGGCTTCGAAGCATTTACAACATTACCGAAGTAACTCAAATTTATACATGCATATTTCTTAGGATTGACCTTTTTGATTGAAGTTGTGAAA
Organism: Sanderia malayensis; assembly: GCA_013076295.1. Lineage (NCBI taxonomy): Eukaryota > Metazoa > Cnidaria > Scyphozoa > Semaeostomeae > Pelagiidae > Sanderia > Sanderia malayensis. Next base: position 5,324,705 of record RQOL01000861.1, on the reverse strand, counting down.
TTCACCAACAACGTAAATCGTATTACCTTCTGCCAGATTTCGTGAAAAAGTTGGTCTAAAAGTTGTGAAAGCACTGAAGAGAGATGACGATGGTGTTACGCATGCAGCAATTGACATGCTCGCGGCATTAATGCAGGTTGGAGTCTCTCCTTTGTCTTTCTTCGAAACGTGGTTGAGCCTTTCCTTAAAGACTTTACTGTATTCTTCTTTATGAGCTTATTTTCCTTCTCCTTTTGTTCTATGCTCCCATTTATTTGTGTAATTACACTTGGCCTGTGTCGTACATTTCGCATCTTCCATCTTTCGTATCTTTTAATTTTCACCGCGGATTCTAAATGGGCAATCCTTGTTTTTCAGTTGAAATCCTGAAATCCTTTTACACAAATCACTGACTTTTTTGTTCTTTATTTTAGCCAATGCATGAGAATTATGATTTGAAACAGGAACAGCTAAACAAATCGTCTTTGCTTTCTTCAAGAAAATTCCTCGAAGATTTGTTGGAAATTTTTAGCAAACACGTTGTAAGATATATAACAACAAACTTTCATTGATGATGACTCGCATGATTTCTTTCTCTATGAATTATAAATTGTTGCTCTTTCTATTACTTCAATGGCAAATTCTATTTAAATTTTATTCATATTTGTTTTAGATGAGAAATACTGGTGCACTTGTGATTAGTGCTTTGCTTGATTATTTAACTTTTTCACTCTGTCCTCCATACAGGTAAGAGTATAATCTCTACAATATACGAATGAAATTATCGATTGCTAGCGAACTACAGTAGAATCCCAATGCATCAAATCTTCCATTTGCAAAACTTGCCGGAGCATTGAATGTATGCATGTCATTCTTTTTGGCTCCAGTATTCTAATTTCTTTGTGTCAGGACTCGACTGTAATGTCATCACCATCACTGCTACTGTTGCTATATTTGTTATTAAAGCTATTACATTTGTGATTGTACATGTTTATATTTGTTTAGTGAAACGACGGATGGTACACAATTTGACACATTACTTGAAATGGTTGCAGGTACAAACATTATCAGTTGATCGTTTTCCAATTGAAAACTGTAACGTTTCAATTGTGACTTCTAATATATTCTGCAGCATGAATCTAATTTTTTGCTTATTCATTTTGAACTCTTTTTATTGATTAATGGATTCGACATTGCTAAAAAGCCATTTTTGTGTTCTTTAGTCTATATTTGTGTGCCATTTTTGTGCTAATTTAGTTTATATTTGTGTTACTTCACAGGACTTGGACGCTGTCTCTTCAGGTTGTTTCAGGTACAAATTTCTTTTTTTTTCATTTGAGTCATAGAAAATCATCTCAGTTGATTCCTAAATTGTTAATAAGTAGAGTTCCAATATTCTAAATGAATATTTCAGTGCAATGAACGAAAATAACAAAATTACTAGTAAAGTAGTAAACCGGTAATATTATTATACTATATAATAATAAGTATATGGATAGTTTCATATGTTCTGGAAGCTCACTCATTCTGCTCATCCTTTTCTGGCTATCCTAATAAAAACTGGTCAATTGGAATTCTGTGCCTTTTTGGCTTGAAACGCCCTCACGTGTCACTCACAACAGTGCACATATATATATGGGCATTTGCGTGTGAAGTACACACGAATACTATAGTTTTAGTCACGGTTATTTTCCTTTTTCCTACAGCATCAATCAATTGCAATAGTCAAAGGTGCTGGCATGGTCATGAAAGCAGTTATCGAGGTAATGCATTCATATCTACGTCTTTATTAACAGCATTACAACTTAGCATGCGAGTCGTGTTTAATGTAGTAGCCAGTCTACGTAATATTTAGTGTACAGTCTACAGACATATTCTGAGGATCTATACTCTACTTACGTGAAAATTTTGTAATGGGTTTAAGTGATGACGAGGTCAATCAATATTACATTCGCCTAAGTACATAGTTTATAGATGGTGATGTTTTTCGTGTAGGAGGGTGATGTTGATGTGGCCGCCAGAATGCAAGATTTAGCATTGGCAGAGGGAGCATTGCCCAGACATTTTCATACTGCAATGTTTACAACAGCCACTAGTGACAATCGACTATTAACAAACAGGTACGTGGACAACATTTTTAGAGCGTGTTTTACAAGTATCTGATGATAATTGAACTTTCACAATAAGATAAATTGCTTAAGCAATTTATGACGTTTTAAACGAAATTCGTTAGCAAGTGAAATTACATGTGACAATGTAATTTTATTGTGAAAGTTTCGACGTTTATTCTTGCTTCCATTCAGACAGAGAAATAAACTTAACTGAGTGATTTTTTTTCCTTCTCAGACAGTTAAGTCGGCATCTGGTTGGACTTTGGGTGACAGGACACCCAACTGCATTAGGCCTTCTCAAAAGAACAGTGGCAAGCATTGCTACCTTGATATTCATGAATTTTTCATTACTATACTTACGTCATATTTTGTTGTAAGCCAAAGGTATTTTTTCTTCCAGCCAACTGGAATGTTGAATTTCCTGGACTCAACTGATGAGGTACAGTATGTATTGTTTTTATTCAAGTCTTACCTTGATATTTAGTTGTAGCTAAACGACCATATTTCGGTGCTGATACATTAAACTCGATCAAGAATGGATTCTTTGCTTCCCAGGTACCAGAATCAGAACTTGACAGGATGCATGTTCGAGATAATTTGAAACTCGCCGAGGTTTGTGTTTTTGTCTCGTATTTTTCGTGAATATCCTTACATTTTGTGTACTTCTTAACGCAAGGATATGTTGCTGTTTGCTTGTCAGACCTCTTCATTTATTTATCATCGGCGAAAATATTTTTCTGATACTCACAGGGTTCTTCGAAGGCCAGAAGGTCGAAAAATATTGAAAAATTTCTTACTCATTGGAGGGAAAGAGTCAGTGAGAAAGTTGGAATGAGGCCCAAAAGTGATGTACGTAGATCTGATATGAAGAGTGCATGCTTTCGTATCAATCAGTGGTTATTGATTGTATTATGTGATCAATTAACCGACTTGGCTGTTTATTTTATTTTATTTTTGAATTTTTTTGATAGCCAAACAAAGACAGGCCGGTCGTACTGAGAAAAAGGAGGCAAAGAATCAAAAGTGAAGCTAATTGGGATCTGTTTTACTATCAGTAAGTACATGCGTATATCTATAATAGATTTGAATCTTGTAGCTTTGTATTAAATTGGTATTTTAGGTTGAAATTGTATTCCATTCATGTTCAGTTTTTATTCATGTTTAGTATTTTTTAAATAATATTATACATATATTCATTTATGCAAGCAATGATAAAGCTAGACATGTGTGATTGAATGAAACGAAATTTGTTTCAGGTTTGGTCGTGATCACTCGAGTCCAATGCTAATTTGGAACAATAAGGTAATTTATTTGAAGAAAATATACTGTAAATTCAATGCCACAACAGTTTAGGAATAATCTGACTTTTTTATTTTAGACTCGAGAAGAACTAAGAGATGCCCTTGAAGCGGAAATGAGAGTATTTGATATGGATAAGGTAAAAGTTTAAATCATTTCATTGATAAATCACATTTGCCAAAGCATTTTGGAAACTCTTTTTTTATATCGAGTTTTCTTTGCTCAGGATTTGAGTGGAAATCGCTTGATATCTTGGAATCACGCAGAATTTGAAGTTCAATACGTTTGCCTATCAGAGGAGATCAAAATCGGTATGTTGCCCGTTATATTTTGTTTATTCTTTCGCCATTCATTGGAATTCATCATAGTTGCGAAGTTATCCCTGACTAGTCCCTTGTGTCCCCATTGATGAGTATGATTTTTCCGTGTAGGTGACTATTTCCTGAGAGTTCTTCTTGAGGAAGAGAATGAGGATTCCCCCATTATGAATGCGTAAGATTTGGCTTATGTTTTTTTATGAATGATATTCAGTACGGGTGTTTTTCAATTTACAGTCAACATGTTTAACTGGGGATATTTCATAGCTGTTTTGTTCTAATCT